>OY986044.1:30632435-31232435 GCA_963920215.1 Nineta flava | reverse complement strand
AAAAACTTTTTTAAATATTTTTATAAAACAAGAAGTTTTAACAACTAGACATAGTTATTTGTTTAAATACCCCCGTGTAAACTGAGTCCTTAATCAGTCCGTATATAGAATGTATACACTAACTTATGTTTTATACTGCTTGTATTTTAAGATACATCCAATCTGTAGCCAATGTTTAGTGTATCTATCGCTGTCTATATGCAGTTTCTATGATATGATGTACTTTGTCACAGACATTTGTAGAGTGCAGTTTGGGTGTAACAGAGTACATGATATCATGGTATACTGTGCATTGGCTGTGTGTTTAAATGGAAAGCAACCATAGTATAGTGGTGTGGATCCGCACACGAGTCAATCAAAATCGAGTCGATCTGAAGCAAAATTTAGTACCTTGGCTAATTTTGACGGTTAAGCAAAGCTTCAATTCGGGTCGTTATTTCATGTTTTGACTTAGATCCATAAACATACTCTGCCTGAAGCCAGTAGACTAGTTTGTAATCGGTTGCACCTAACTGTATTCAGGGTTGCATACCTCAGGTAGTTAGTATTTTGCTTTAAAATAATTTTAACGTCGATCGGACCTTACATGATCGTAAGAGGGGTTAACCCTCAACTGCGAAAACCACTTTCGGACAACCGCCCCTGCCACATTTTTTTTTGCGGGGGTAAATATTTTTGTTTCCTTCATATCTCCCCAACCATTCACTTTATTAAATAGTTGAACAATTTTTTCATAGCGTCAATAGTTTAGGCAGAAATAGCGAAAAATAAATAGAATGGAATCTTCCATCACTTATTTCAAACTCTAAGGGCTGATTAACAAAAAAAAAATTGCCTGTATCCGTCCCCAAGGTTTAAGCTATCTTCAAATTTCATCAAAATTGATTTGGAGGTTTGGCCGTGAAAACGTAACAGGCAGACAGATTGAGTTACTATCGCATTTATAATATTAGTAAAGTATAGATATATGTAACCGTAAATGTTTCCAACCTCTATATAATCAATACAACCATAGTAACTATAAATATATGATTTTAGTTTGCATTAGGAAACTCCGAGTGAAAAATAGAAATAAACATTATAAATGCATCCATCAACTGATCGTTTGCATACATCTGAAATATTTCGAACACATAATTTACCATACCGTTTTGATAACCCACATTTATTGAAAGCAAATGGCTTAGAAAGAGCTGAAAAATGTCATATACACTATCATACTACATCTCTGAATTATGGAAAATATCCTTCAAATGTGAATACTGTACCAGTTTCGTATTATGGTTTAAATACACAATTTACACAACGACAAATCATTGGTGGAATGTTTCGAAACTTTTCATTAAATACAGAACTTGACCGTTCGCAATGTTAAGTAAATTAAAATTTGTATTAGTATTTTTTTTTTGTAAATTTTTCATGAACAAATAAACAATTTTATTCAAGCATAATAAGTATATTTTCTTATATATTGATCTCCCGTATTTCCCATGTAAGACAAAATTAAATCCCCAGTTCCCTTAAACCTTGTGAACACCCCCTTACTTGTGTTCTAAGTGTTCATCTACCAAATTTCAAGTTTCTAGATCACTTAAAAAGTATTCCAGTTGAGAATCCGAAAAGGGGACGAAATTGATCGTAAAAAAACGTTTACTTGTGCACTCCCAATCGCTTAGATTCATATTCCTATACAAACAGAATTTTATTACACTACATTGAATCGTTTGTTACATGATTTGTTTCTAGAATTTATTTTTATGCGTCACTTTAGATTTGGATACCCAAATCTTTTAATTATTAATTATTGTCGCATGCTTAAAATTTTGAATTACTAACAATTAAAATCAAATTTGTGATTAAATCTCACTGGTGTATGTACCGAAGTTTTTAACAGTCTATCCCCATCATTCATTCTTGAGATATTTTGATTGTAGACACCCTCACAATCATCAATTAACACATCCAAATTCATGTTGTTTTTGTGACGAAGGGATATCAAAACATAAAGATCTGATAAAATTTTAAAATTTCAACATTGAAATCAACTGAATTAAATAGATATTTTCTCTTTTTTTTATACAAGTGTCTTTTATGCGAAAGAAATTCATAAATTACAACAATATGGATAACTGACCACTTAGGTCATGAGGTCTGGTTGCCAAAAAAGAAACCAGTTGTCGCGTACAGTATTGAGTATAAGTAAAAGCCGGCCAGATCTCTAATATAATTTCTTTAGAAATACTTGCATTAACAAAAAGTTTTCACTTATTTTTAATGTATCCATTTTAGAAACAAAAATCATATCAGATAATTTACTGTTTTTACGTCCTGCATATTTATATTTATTTAGTTCCGACTTTGTAACGGTTGAAAATATTGATCGCAGAAAAAATTTTTTGATAAAAATAACCTAATTAATCTATTTTCGCGTACTCACCCAATAAACAATTTCAATATAATATATATTTAAAATATTAATTAAAAGAGCCCTCCACAAACTATGGGGAAATACTGTGGATGGATTCGAATCTAGTCCCGGTAAATAATTAGTTTATAATGTGGTGATGAAATGTCTCAATGATCACCAGGTCCGGAAACTTAGTTTTCCGATCGCAAATCAAGGGTCAAAGATAAAAAATAGGCTATATACTATGAGCCATATAAATAGTCCATTATTTAAAACTTTAAACTTGATTTGTACCTTATTCATTCGGTTTCCGATCGAGATCTCAATCATTACCTTCTTTGTCTTCTAACATTTAACGTTAAAAAACTTAGATTTATATTGAAATGGAAAAGTTTAAGAGTCGGTTGCATTTTTTTTACATCAGTTACTATGATTTATTAGTGAAAAAAATTAACAGTGAGATCTTAAAAGGCATCTGCTATAATTAATTAGATATCTACATAGTATGGGAAATAAACTGATGTGTGAGGAGATTCTATTTTATATGTTTCTAAAAGAATTCATTTGTATGACAATTTAAGAATTGAAAGCGCATACATGAAAATATTATTTTAAACAACCTTTACAAATGCAAGATGGATAAAGAATCAGAAAATTATTCTAAATGCTTAAAACATAATTATGGTGTTTGTAAAAAAAAATGGGCAAACTTATACGATTCGCAAGAAAAAAATCCGTTTTATCAAACAACGTCTAGAGATATAGGAAAGCTACCTGATACGAATAGTCTTGCTTTATGTTATAAACCAAAAAATCAATTTTTCTCTGGTCAATACGGAAAATTTGAAAACTTTCGTAATTATTCATTGAATATATAAAATATGTAAAGAAAATTTTTAAGATTTTAAATAAAAATTATATGAATTTTAAAATACTGATTGATTTTTATTTTTTACTTACTGAACATCAGCAGTGTGATCCAAATCTGAAAATTATTTTAATGTCAAATTTTATAAGAAATATACAAAAATAAATTTTGACTTACATTCATATTTTACTTCAGGAATTTGATAATCTTCTTCGCTTATATTTTCCATAATGTTTATTATTTTGTATCAAATTTTTTTTAATCTAACCTAAAATTCACACATTGTCAGTTTGAAAATTTTGCTGAAATAGTGTAAATTTCAATTATGATGAAATACGATGACTCAACTGAAGATAAATTGATTACTAATAATATGTTGTGATGAAAAATAAATATGATAGTTTAGATATAAATTGATTTATTTAATTCAAATTAATTACGAATACAATTTTTATTAAAATAATCATTAGTCATCATCTAACCGTTGTCGCATATTACGTTTGTTAGATCCTAAAATTTTTCGTTTTTTAAATGTTGCTGATTTTGAACCAAAATTATCGTTATTGCCTTTATCTAAATTTGAAATTGTCTTTTCCTTAAATTCTCGAATAACTGGTTCATTAGTAGCAGCAGGTACATGAATAGCAATGAATTCTTGTTTTGGTAGTTGGAAATCAACTTCTTTTCTGAAAAACAAATGATTTAATTATATTTTTCAGTCGAAATTCTGGTTTAGAGTGATATTCATTTCTTGGTAATGTTGAAAATTGATTCCGACATTAGTCGAGTGAAATTATACAAAACTAGTTTGTTTGTTGATTTTCTAGTTGGACCCGAAACTTTCAAAATAAAAATTCTTTTGTAACTTTTTCAAAACTAAATACTTCCAGTTTATCTTTTAAAAATTTTTGCTTTTTCAAACATCGAAATGGAACGGATGAAAAAGACGTAAAATTATGGTTACATATATCTCAAAAACTATAACAGTTATCGCACATATTATAATAAACAAACTGAAGGTAAATTCAATTTTCAGGAGGTTCCAGCACTGTCTTATATAAAAAGGACAAAAAACCGGTTTGTTTTTATTATAGAACAAATACATATATACACACACACAACACATAGATATATTCACTATTCATATATACAAATAAATGTAATTAAATAATTTTAAACTTTTGTACTTCGAAAACAAAACGATAAAACGCGAATTAAAAAAAAAAATTAATTAATTAATATTTATGTTTACTCTCCTAGTTTTCTTTAAAATTCTGTCGAGCGTTTTTATTACAACATAATTTAGTTGGGCGTGCATGAAGTCTTACATGCTTCTAATGAGAGAGAGTGAGAAAGAATGATTACTTTACTATTAATTATCTCGCGTTCTAAACGGTCAAAATTTCTGAAACTTCGGGATTTATTAGAAAACGTTATTTTTAGCCTGTGAAAAAAATTAGCAAAATCTGTCGAAAAGTGATTTAATGCTGGAACATCCTTAAATAAAAATGATCAGTTTCATTAAACTAAATGGTTGTGCTAATATGGAAGTAGTAAACAAGACATTTTACCCAATTTAAAATTTATTTATTTTTTATATAAAGGAAAATTTTGTGTTTATAATTTTAGTAAGTATATTGTTTGGATCAACTGAGGATTCAGAATGGTGTCACTCCATCTCAAGTTTAATTTCAAAAAAGATAAGAGATAGAACAAAACTTTTTAAAGTTGTTCCTTATAATAATACTAACAAATTTTTTTAAATACTGAATAGATTCGGTACAAATCGAGTGTAAAAACATGCCTACTAATAATTACATAATGTTAATCACAGTTTTGCATTCGTTTTGTGCCTAAAACATTCGGTATTTAAAAAAAAATGTTTCGAACAATAGTTGTATTATTATAAGGAAAAAATTTGCAGTTTCACGTTTCGCTCTAACACTTATGCCGGCAGTACACGTGTGCTCGGCGAGTCAAGGCGATACATAACCAGCACGAGAGTGGACTCACAACGCTTGGCTTGCCTCGTGTCGACTCGCCTCTCCTCGTCAACGCTCCATTAAAGTCGGTTTTTTATATATGATTTTTTGACACGAGTCAAAGGAAGCGAACTTTCAACCGCCATTTTTAAATATTCAACTATCAACCGCTTTAACTGTACCCATTAATCTTAATAGTATAACACGAAAATAAATAAAAACTGTATAAATTTATGAATACTTTTTTTATTCTTATAGTGTTATTACTTATTTGAGTAATAATAATTTTTAATAGTTTAAGATAGGTTTTTAATTTAAAAATGTAACTTCTCAGATATACCAACGTAATTTTTGGCCAAGCCACTGACTAACAGACGAGAACTCTTATGCCGGCTGAACACTCGCCGAGAGTGTACACAGCTCCAGTCGCGGCTACTCGCCTTACTAGAGTATGTTAAGTTTAGTTCCGACTTTGTAACGGCTTTCTGTCTGTCACCACGATAACTCAAAAAACGAAAAGAGATAACGAGCTGAAATTTTGTGTGTATGTTCTTGGGCTAAAAAGTAACGTAAAATAGACTTGGGAAAAATAGAACCATATTTGGCCAATATAGGCAAAAGTCAGTGTTGCATATTTGAAACCGTCAGAGATAGAACAAAAATTTAAAGACGTAACATGTTCCTTTTATTAAAATAAACAACTTTTAATTGAAACTTTTTTTCATAAATTCAATATATACCGGGTATTTAAGCAATTAACTCAGTTAGTTGCTATTTTCACTTGTTTAAATATAATTTAGGGGCAAGGGATAATAGAAATAGGTTCACTAGCCACTTTTATTCCACAGTTTAAGCCAAAATAGGTACACAAATTTTAAAGACAGTACCTTACTTCGTTTTAAAAATAAACGAATTTTAAATTTTTGGAAAAAAATTAACTTAGGTATAATGTATTAAAATTTACCTCTTCATTTCACCACAATCATTGATTTAAACAAAAAACTATAATATCATTGTTATTGAAAATTTAATTTAAGTTTATTATAATATACTCGCTGTATAACCTAGCATTAATAAAAGTAGAAAGGTATATTTGGGTATTTTTCCCCCCATTTTCTGGAAAAATTAAAGTTTTCCGATTTATCCCGTAAGTTTGAAGTTAAAACCGCATCCTTCTAGCATGCCTAGAAGTGACTTAGAAATACGTGAGTGACTTACACAAAGGGCTCTATATATTATAGGACTCGCCGCGCTCGCGCCGCCCCCGGACTCCCAGTGCGGCCTTTGGCCTTGGCTCCGCGTCCTAGAAAGAAAACGTATCCTGCGTTGGATAAATTTTGTAAAGTTGAGAACAAAAGAAATCAATCAACCATAGGTCGTTAAAGGGCAGTACATGCGGGGGAAGGGGGTCAAGGTTGAATCCTAGGGAATGTTAAAAGAGGGTTCAAAAAGAAGTCCAAAGGGTGTCAAGTGGTTAAAGAGCGGGGGGGGGGGGTAGTTGTCCAAGAAGGGGTTCAAAGGCGGTTGTCATGGAGTAAAGAAAGTATTTTGGGGAGTTTTCCCATAGTTTCCTCATAAATATTCATAAGCAAGTTATTTGCAATTTTCGTCGCTGGACCCCTGCTATATTAAACAAAGTTTATACTTACTCAGTTTTTATTGTTTGCCACTTCCCATAAGGATCATTTTTTCCTTCAGGTATAATTGGTGCAAAATATGTTGGTTGAGTAGGTTCTTCATCTGGTGGTCTCAATAATTTTAATTTTTCTCTTTCGGCTGCCGCACGCTGTTCTTCTTGCAATAACCGTTCCTCCTCTAACTTTTGTTTCGCCTCCAGCTTGTTTTGTTTATCTATCATTTTTAACTGTTCAAGACCTTCTTTTTCTCTAAGAATAAGTTGTTCCTCCATAGATATAAAACCATCAGGTGGTTCATCCCATATGGATTCTAAAACGAAAATAGTTTTAAAAACTTGATAAAATCTTTTCCATTTTACTTACGATTTGTTTCAGTGTTCCAATAATAAATTTTTCCATCTAAAGTTTTAGTCTCGTACCAAGGTGTACGTTTTGTCGATGAAGAAGCCTCGCTATTATTTGATAATAATAAATTGTGCTTAATTAATGTTTCCTTGATCGTTTTTGCCATTAAATCTGCAGCATTGCTTTCTACATCTCTTTGATAAGCTTCCATTCCAGCTTGTTCCATTTTTGCAATAGCTTCATCCATTTTATCAGCTTTTTTTCGTTCTTGGATACTTTTTTTAGTAATAGTTTTGAGCCGCTTTGCAACATTTTCTTTGTGTTTTTTTCCTTTTTCATGAAATTCTATACTCTATACAAATATTTTGAAATTTAATATATATGTGTGTGTGCTTTTATGTGTCTGTGGACTCTCTAGCGGTCACGCTAGAGAAATTTGCTAAGATAAATATGTTCACCCTCTTGCACCGTTTAATAGATAAGATATACCATCCATACACGGACACGCATGGAACTAAATTATAATTAATGTATTATATTCCCCCCTTTAAACTGTGCAACTTTTGTTTGAAACATCTTTTTCCAAAATGAATATTTTAAAAAAATATTTAGGTGGTAACTTTTGAAATGAACACGCGGTAAAGATGATGTATTAAAATATTTTTATAAAAAAATACTACTAAGTACTAACAGACACTTATTGCGGTCTAGGTTTGTGGCAGACAATTTAGAAAATATAAAAATGAGTACCTAATTTATGTTATCTCAGTCATCCTGAAATCTATAAATATATATTGGAGGTGGGTGTTCATTTCCTACCATTTGAACAAAAAATAATATTGTTTCGTGTTGTTATCGTTTTTCGATTTTTAGCCTGACATCAATATTTTCCTTCCTGTAAGCCAACGTAAAATCTATATCTATATTACTTTTGCAAACTGTTGCTGAATAATGTGGCTATTTGTCCAATACCATAATAAATACCGAATCTAAAAAAATGGTCGAAGAGCACAAACAGAGGGGTCGAAAATTTAGCACATGCAAATTTTTGACAAAATAGGTATTTTCGATTTAGCTTAGCATAGAAACAATTTTATTAAATCTCACGAATTTATTGCTTCCATTTTAACGAGCCAACGTGTTCGTAACATAAACAACCATGTGCGAAAACATTTTAATCAAAAGGATTGCTATAGATATTTTAAATAATTACATTGAAGTTTACCAACAAAATTATCAGATGAAAAAGAAAATACTAAAAACATTTGTTTAACCCAGACAAAAAAATCTTTACATACTCTCACAGCTAACATCATACTATAATGACGTCAATCGTATATTAAAATAAATACGCGAAGAATAATTCATAAGTTAGCATGTGACAAAATTAAGATTGATCTATCAAGTTCTTTAGCTTACCGCTTTGTTATCTGACAACCAACATTTACAAAAATCACAGTACTTCCTATCCTGACTTTTCCAATAGTCCGCCCTGAAAATGAATAAATTTTTCATTATTTATCTCTTATCATTATTTGAAATATGTTACGTTATAGAATTTTAAAAAAATATATATCATTCGACCTATTGCAAGTACTATGGGCAACAAAAGTAGCGTTCTTTTTACAAAAATTTATAGTTGATTTGTGTCTTATCCATTCGGTTTTTGAGAAAATGTTTTAAATAAAAGTTGCTAGTATATTTACAATCGACAGCTTTTATTCGAAGAATTTTTCGTAAACCGAATGAATAAGGCACAAATCAATTATAAAATTTTGTAAAAAGAACGCTACTTTTGTGGCCATATGAAGTGCATTTTATAATTGATTTGTGATATATTCATTTGGTTTTCGAAAATTCGAATAAAAGTTGTAACTATATTTATAATGAACAACTTTTATCCGAAGCATCCGAACTTTTATCCGAAAACTGAAACAATAAGGCACAAAACAATTATAAAATTTAAAAAAATGACATCAACTTGTGATGGTCATAGTACCATATAATTCGATGATTATGGTAAAGAGAACTATTGGTGCACGAAGACTATATAAAAGGAGACCGATCGGGATAGGGGTTTCTGCTGTTTTCGCGTACTAAAAACAGCGTACAGATTATAGTTTATTAATGTCCAACAGACGGCAGTTGTGTTGCGGAGATGCTCTTTTGCTCCTACTACGCATGACATTTTCAAATCCTTCTAAATATTTATATGGAGGTTATAAAAAAAAATTTAATTAATTTATAATTAAATTTATAATATTTTTAATAAAGTACATTTTTTAAACAATATTAAGTGGTTTACGAATTCGTACTGAGTTATTTAACAAAAAAGTGCAGTGATAGGGGTTGTAAGAGTGGTAGAAAATCAGACCGAAAAAAATAAATAATTGTTAATAATAAATTAAATAAACACAAATTATTATGTGATGTATGTTTACAAATATAAAATATTTACTTTGTTTTATTTACATTTTTGAATTCGAGGAGACCTTCGCGAAAATGACGCCGCCTACAGTCTGTATCAAGGTTTAATACTACGAGTTTAAAATTACATTTCAAATTTTGCCCCAATTCCTAGAACATTTATTTGTATTTTATAAATACGTATTTCGACTGCAATGTAGTTATCATCAGTATGAATTAGCTAATCGTAACTATCTCTGGTATATGGATTCAGAGATATGTTGCTTGTTGTTAATTTGGTGCGTGTCTCCAATTTTAATAATCTTTACTACGAGTTTAACATTACGATTGTTCTCCTTCTATATAGTCTTCGTGTATTGGTGATTAAATAAATAAAAAAGTATAAAATCTAAAATTTTTTATTTCAAAAATCACAACAAATAAATTTTTAAAGGGTCAATATAACAATATACAACTTTTAATGAACAATTTGTTTTAGAACTTTTTTTAATATTTGCATTATAATTATTTGGTACAAAATATTTATAGGATATCCTAAAAAGCGCTTTTAAATATTGACAAACAAAAATAATTAAAAATTAAGTATATTAATAAAAACAAAACAAAAAATGTTCCACTAACTTCAACAGCGATTTTTAAGAATCCCACAAAACATTTAAACATCTAATAAAACAACACACTTGAATAAAGTAACTTTTGTAAATATATTTTTTATTTGAAAAACTATTTTTGTATTTAAATATACAAAAAAATATGTACTTATATCAAAAACTTTGGCACTTGAGTTTTTTAAAAAGACAATAAATATATACCATAATACAGGAATCATCATTTTGCTTAAATATTAGCATATGAAACATCAAAATGATATTTTTCAAATGTATTTGATTCAAATAAGATAGAAATTAGGAAATATAGAATAAAATATTATATTCGACCAAAATTATGGTGAAAATATTACTTGACAACAAAAATAATTATAAAAAATATCATTATCTAAATGGACGGATGAACTAGAAACAAATAAAAAATCACACAAAATATTATTATTAAGAATTCTTTCCAAATTAAGTTTTTGGTCTTAGAAGGAGATCTATTTTAAATATTTGGAGAAAATTCTATTAGAGTAGTTTAAAATTTTTAGAAGTTATAAGTTTATAATTTTCTTTAATTTTTAGTTTCAGGAAATATATGTTTTTAAATTACAATTATAGTTATAGAACTTTTTTTTAAAATGTTCTAAGAACCGACCGTGAGGGTGTTGAATCATATTCGTACAGGATAAAATAATTGTGGTATGTTAGCATATTGTATGGCAACAATTATATCCATAATGAGGGGGCCGATGTGGGCTAGCGAAAACTCAGGTATAGTTTTGAACAAACTATTATAGTATTTTTTTAAGGGTTTCATTTGAGTTTTAGCTCACTTTAGTGTTGACTATATTATGGCTAAATATGTTTATTGCCATTCATACTGACATACCACACTTACTTATCCTATACGGACATGGCATAATATCTTTAGCTTCTGCTCTTACTCTAAAATTGTCATTAAATTTTAGGTGTTTGAAATATCTTCAGTCATTTGCAAAAGGTGGTACGTTACATTTTGTTATGTAAATACTCAACAATTTAATACATTTTTATTACATGAGTGTTACAAAAAAATTATTAAAATAAACAAGTTAAGGTAGTACCACAGATATCATAAGGGTCAAATGTGTACTGTGTGATTTGATTTCAGTAGTATTTATATTTGGCAACGTAAAAGTAAGATAGAAATAAAACTTCTGCGCAAGCATCAATGAGTTACATGTGTGTTTACTTAAATGTCTGAGTCAAAATTATTAATACTTAATAATATTAATATATAAAAATCTTTAATATTAAAAGTTTATTTATATAATAAAATTTATTATGTTATATGTTACTTTATGTGATAAATGTAACTGTATTAAGCATTCGAGGTATGTTTGAATTTTTTGCGAGTCATAACCTCTTTGATGGCGTTGCCACATGTAATTAACATAGTACGTTTTTCGTTATTATTTGCTAATTACTCTTCACACTCTCTGAATCTCGATTTGTCAGTAACCAAAATAGAAAATTATATTTCTTTTTGTTGATACATTGTAATCATCTGAACGGTACTTTTTGTGAAATAAAATAGAATCTGTGATTTCTCATAAGGATCAATGGTAAAGGCAAAATTTTTTTATATTAATATCTTTTTTCTGGTTCTTTGCAGATCTTTAAAAATTTAACTGGTTTATTATCTTATTATAATGTACTAGTATGCCAAGTTTCATTAAATTCGGAACATTAATTTTATAACCGAGGGTACTACCTTAAGTTCTGAAATTTTTGTTTTTGTAACTTAAAAAGGTAAATCCTCTAAAAAGTTACACTTTGTGCTAACGCAGCAAACTAAAGACCATAAAAATGTGTTTTTCATTAACTGGTGTAAATTATTAAAATGTAACTTGGTCACTCTTTTGCAAATGACCGATAATTTTTATAACTAGTAGAAATATATAATTAGACTTTAAGAAAATTAGTTTTTCAATAGATTCATTTTAAATATTAAGACATTGAACACATCACAAATATAAAATTCCTAACGTTCAACAATTCCTTCATAATTTTTATTTGTATTTATAACAAATAATAAATTTTTGATTCATTAAGATTACGTAAAATGTAAGGTTGATTAAATTATCAATGATTTTAATATTAGTACGGGTAAATGATAAGTTAATTTTGTAAAAACTAAACAAGCAAATCCAATTAATTTTTTCACATTTAACTTAGCATTGTTAATATTTATGGAAATATTGTATTAAATATATTTTATTTCGGGTGCTTTTTTTAAGTGCATATATCTCTAGGATTCGATTAGAAAGAGACAAAAAATGCAGTTTCGAAAAATTCTTGTAATCAGCTACGTTGGGTTATTTCGAGAACGATTTACGATACTTGATATATAATAATATTAGATATACATATTTTCACAAACCAAACAATCCAATGTAAAACGATTGTGATACCTCAAATCGTTCTCGATAACATTTTTAGAAAATATAAATCAGAAATCAATGTCCTTGTGACTGTAGACAAAAGCTTTTAGTCATTCAAACAATTTTATAGACTTTTACATAAACGAATTAAAATAGTCACAGATGCAGCTTTACATCTGTATAGTTAATTTCTCTATGGAAACTACGAATCAGAATGTAAATTAAGATTTACCCGGATCATTTCTATCTGCCTTTTTTATTTATTTGATTGTATTAAAACCCACAATGAATGTACCTTGAAACAGGAACAGTCAAGGTAAATATTATCAAAATGAGTTTACATTAGAAAGAGATTTTATACATTGGCTGCTCTTGTCCCAAGGTACAGGTGTAGCCCAACATTTTGGCGCACTTATTAAAGAGGTGTCATAATTTTCAAAAAGCAAGATTCTGATTTTTGGATTAATAAATTTTACATTCTTTCTTTATTACAAAATAAATAAAAACATCTACATTCCTTAAAACAAGAAGGTTGTAGACGTCGAATCTGATAACATTATTTGATTTAGTGCAATATGTTTTGTTTTGTCGATATGTACTTAATTAATTCGGTAATGTTAGTAACGTAATCTTTCATTTGATTTATTAAATTTTGATATTTATATATTTTACGATCATTCAAAAATTATTAATTATTAATGCATCTATTTAAATTATTGAAGATATAGTTTAGAAGTTTATAACAATATTTCTTAAAAATAATTATATAATATAGTTTTCACACATTGACTAGAATAACAATTAATAAGTAGAAAAAAATTATATGAACAAATTATTAACTATTTGGAAATGTTTGAAAAGGGAATAAATATATAGGGAAAATCGAAATGTGCGCTCCATTGGGAGTATATTCTTACACATAAAAAATTAAAATACTGCTATCCGATTTTTGTAGGTATCAAGTTATGGCGTTAAGTTATAACAAATTTCAATATGCAACGTGATTTCGCATAACTCGGAATAATATGACAATTTTAGCGATAATTCAGTGTTAATCAGGCATATTATTTAAGGGAATCATCCGTGCTTAGCCAGGATACTAAACTAGATCTCGCTACTGATCTACAACTGCGAAACCAGGGAAGTTTAGTTAACAAGTACCTGAGAAAGATACTTAAAATCATATGTAATGACTATGTAAATGACCGATAATTTTGATGAAAAGCCAACATCCTCGGTATTATAATAACCCAAAAAAGAAAATAGACATGGATTGGTCATATCCTACGTAAACTACAACAGGACATAACAAAATGCGCTTTAGATTATAATCTACAAGGCGTGCGTCGTAGGGATAGACCTTGACAAACGTAGATGAGAACTATACAAGGGGATCGAGAAAAAGCGGCAAGACATGGAAAGAAACTAAAACTTTCGTAAAAAATCAGATAAGATTCCGAACATTTATGGATGCCTTTTGCTTCTAAAAGCAGTTGAGGATGAAATGGTTTGCTACGAATCATTGACTAGCAAGTCGATATTCTGAGTTACGGAATTTAATAACTTATCAGATTCAAGTTATGCTGAAACTTAATTTTTATTGTTATTGGCTCTTTGTGAAAAAAAGATAAATCACCGAAACAGAAAATATTGGGTGCTACTTTACATTACAAAACAAATATAAACTTCAAACTATTTGTCGCAGCAAACGAATTGCAACAAATTGATAAAAATTCTTTAACTTCTTATAGAACGACTAAGTAATTTAATCTAGATTTAGTAATATTATGTTCAACAAATGTTCGTCATATTTGATGTCACCGCCACTTAAGAAGCGATTACTTCGACAAGCAGGTCTCAATAGACTAAATTGATGTTATCAACATTAGCCGAATGTAGGATAGTCCAGTACCGCCCTGAGCAAAGAGCAATATTTAATCAAATTTGTTATGGTATTATAACTTGAGACTTTATATGTGTAGAATATACTCCTTGAGATTTGTTCACCACTCAGCCAGTAATGCAAGTATTATTTGAAAAACAAAAAGCAAAGAATCTCTTAAATTTTTAATTAGATAGTGGCATTCCTTCAATAATTGGTGGGTACAGCGAATTTTATATAGGCACCCACCGTCTTCATTCGTGTACAACCTTTGAGTAAGGGAAAAATAAGAGAATTAAAAGCGAAGACAAGTACCGTAAAAGAAAAAAAATAATAGAGGTATTTTGAAAATAAAAATCTCCAATAACTGATTAATCTACTTATGTAAAAGGCGGCAGATTGAAGAATTTTTTTTAAATATTCATTCCACCACCTCTCCATGAATACCATTTTCAACTTGAACGAGCCAAGAAATTAATTTTTCTTTCGAGCCTATGAAATTTATTTCCAAGAATTTTAACAGGAAAAATTATAAGGCTATTCAAATTAGTAAAAATTTTTAACTTCAAGATAATTTCATTGATTTTCATATTTTTAAATTCACAATTCCGTACGTTCCTTAGATGTTTTCAAACGACACATGACGAAAAAAGTCGTAAACATTAATTATTAAATTTAAAAGAATTCCAAAATTAACATTTTAATATATAGCACTCGAAATAATCGAAAATATTTCTTAAAATTGTGTGACTATGATTTAACAAGTGAAAATAATAACTGAGTTAATTGCTTAAATACCCGGTATATACTGAGTTTTAGAAAGGAGATAGTTTTTAAAAAGGAACATTTTTTATCTTTAGTTTTTGTTCTATCTTTTACGGTTTCATAGACGGTTATTTTCTACTTTGGCGTAGGTAACCCGATTCGATTTTGCCGGGCCGAGATTCGCGAACTTGACCTTACTTTTTAGCTGTAGAACACGCACACTGAATTTCAGCTTGTTATCTCTATTCGTTTTTAAGTTATTGTATTGACGGCAGACTGGTAGATAATCGGAAATGGACTAAATAGGTCATTTTATGAACATCTATATCAAAAATTTTTTCTACTATCAATATCTTCAACCGTTACAAAGTCGGGGCATAATATACCTATGTATATAACCTATATACCGGGTATAAAAGTAGTCACATACAAATAATGTTTATTAAAATAAAAGAATATAATTATGAGTATTATAATAAGAAAAATAATATAAAACGTTCAAATAAATAGAGTACTATTTATTATACAGGAAGACGTTCTGATATATCAAGGTCCTATTTATTATCAAGGTAACATTCAAAAACAAATTACACAAGTGAGACATAAATAAATGTGTGTACGATATGATGTATGTTCAAAAATAATTTTAATTTGTTGAAAGTAATAACTTAAATTGCGATATAAAATCTGTGATGAGGAAATCATGTTATTTAAAACAAGATTTATGCATTGTTCTTAAAAATTAATTAACCTTAATGTAAATAAAATATGTTATCCACAAGTATAAAATTTACGCCGATTTATGTGTTAGATATTTTTAAGTACTGATACTATGCAAATTATGTTTTCTTGAAATTCTCTTATTATATTTTCCGAAACAAACTGTTTCCAAATTCACTCTTAGAAACGTTATAATTTTATCAGTTGATTTCGATTTGTTGTTTATTTTACAAATGAAACAATAAAATATAAGTAAAAAAATTATATTTCATCAATTTACGTGGTCTGTATGAAAGTAATCTTTTTGATTGAAGTCTTTTAAACACAAACAAACTTAAATCCTAAGTAACTGTCATGTAGTTAATTTACTCGTAATCTTAATTGTATTTATATTTTTGGGAATGGGTAATACTAGAAAGCACCTTATACACTGTTAAAAAAAATTAATCTAAATGAAATAGCAACGTATACGATACTTTGTAATGTTGTTTTTCATAAATAAAATAATAAACGCTGCTCATTTTATGGTGTATATACTCTGCTACATAACTAAAAATATAACACTTTAAAAACTTTTATTTTAACTAGAAAACACATCATAAATGAATCCATTTAATTGTTGGCAGATTTATGAACTGAAGGACTAAAATAGAAAAATGTAATTATTCGGCCAATTTTTTTTACATTAGGAACTTTAAAATTTTGTTGTTGTTTACAAAAATAATATAAGTGCTCACATAATGATTTGATTAAAAAGTCAAATACAGCTCTAAAAATGAGTGATGAATTTCTTTATTTTTTTTTTCTTATTAGTTTGGATTTAATTTGAATAATTTTTTTATCTTTTAAAATCTCGACGATTACAATTGGTCACCAAAGAAATTATCAGTTAGCAAAAGAGCTAGGTCAGATCTAAATTATCTTTTTTATTCGGGTAAAATTAACAAAGCATACTCAACATATTACTTTTGCGAATTACATAACCTTCTAAAAATGACACAACGGCTTCAGCCATGTTGCTCCTACACTTGAGTTCATATGCGTCACCCGTCTTAACGTGATGATTTCTTAAAATAAATCATTACACTAACAATTGCTCATATGTCAATTATTAGGTTTTTAAGAGTTATTTGGGCCATTTGTGTAAGAAGTCCTTTCGTAACGGTCACTTAAGTGTCCATGTTTGTAACCTTTTTATTTTTAACACACATGTTTCAGAAAATTTTTACATACGTTGAATAATTTTATCCCCAAGTTAAAGCAGTTAGTTAATTTCTAAAGTAAATGGTGTTGGATTAGAAGATGATTGAAATTGAGAATTGGTCTAAATAGCGCCTAGATTACGATAGTGTTTGAATGTTTTAATTGTATCGCTGGTATCTGTACACTCCCGTCCATAAAAAATTGAACCAGTAAGTCACATTCTAAGCGTATATAATATTATTACTAAATATATGTATAATATTACATACAGTAACACTTCAATTTTTATGAACGGGAGTGTACAAGATTGTCACGAGAAATAAATGACTGGTTAATAACTAAGGCCCGGCACACACGTTCCAGTATACCGGTGAGGTTTACTTGTACAGGTAAACCGGAGCGTGTGTGCCAGCCGCTGCATTCAATTCTTTCTACCTGCGCAGGCGTGAGCGTATGCCTGTCACTCCGGCACGCCTGTACAGTTTTTAAGTTAGTGTGGCTAGTTCCTTGAGTAGAGAGCATCGGTCATCTTTGTATTTACGTGTACAAAAGTGTTAACTAGTGACTACGCATATATCATGTCAAGTTAAAAACGGAACTAAGTGATAGAAAAGTTTATCGAAATATATAGGTCGGAACCTTGTCTGCGGCAGGTGAAAAGTAAAGAGTACCACGACCGTGAAAAGAGAGATGTAGTCTATGAAAGAAACAAACCGACTAAAGCGATCGCGTTGTCTTTTTGTTTGCTCGCCATCTCTCGACTGAGTTAAAATCTTCCGGTTTACCGCAGCGTGTGTGTGCTCTAGCACATTTATACCTTTCCGGTTTACCTGACAGGTATATCGTTACGTATGTGCCGGGCCTAAGATAAATAAGTTTTACATTTATCAATTCTTATACAAAATATTCGCTTTACAGATAAAATTAAAAACACATTTATCAAATAACTGAAACTGCGCGGTAATACACTGATTGCCAGTAAACAAACACTGCCACCATTACCAACTCAACCACTATGAATGTGACAACAATCAAAATATACTACAAATCTCAATCAATCCCAAGAATGCATCAACCGGTTCAAAATAAAGAATACAAATTAATCATTTGGAACTTTTTCAGATAAAATTAGCTTACTGTTAAAATTCCCTGAAACTTTTTCAATATGCATAATATTTCTAGGTTGAGTCAAATTCTTTGATTATTCTAGGTTTTCCTGGATTTACAATGAAGCATTTGACAAATTAATGTTGAATGCACAAACTGAATTTTTTGTTAATTTCTCTGAAACTGTTGACATTCAACGGTTTCGTTTTACAATGAAATTAAACCTACAAAGTCCCAAAATTACTATCTTTACCATCTATAAATAAATCTATAGCATTAGTAGTTTCTAGTTAAGACAGCATTTTAACGAGATTAACTCTACCAAACAGTGAAATAAGAAAAACCAACCATATATATTATTAATACTCATAAATTCACTGAAACATTACTTCTTATTATTATATTAATATGAATAGTATACATAAATGTTTTTCTGTTCCTTTGCATTGTTTCGAAATTATATTTATCAAGGTAAATTATGTATCAATTTTAGTTCAACGGTCAACGTTTTGACAAATTTAACAGGTTATTTGTTAATTCGTACTTCATAATCCTATTCGGCTGTTTGTTCATTTTATATTAAAATTTGTAATTTTCCTGTTTTGTTGTAACTGTATGATATTAAATTTGAAATTCAATTATTTTAGTAATTTAAGTTTTAGTAAACCTTCTTAAAACATTTGATACAGTCGGGAAGACAATTTTATTTTTGATTTAGCTTTCAAATGTGCTAGCAGGCCAAAGTAATTAACTACTAAAAATAAGAACGTCAAAAACAGACAACTCTATTTTAATATATATTTCACTTTAATTAAATTTTTAAGCTTTCTTCGTAAAAATAATTCATTCATTCATATGCTGTCATTGTAGATAATAAAGTATTTAGTTAAATTTTTAAATATAAATCACTGTTTATTATAATTAGTATTTAGTTATGTGAGCACCTTTTACATATGATATATAAAATATATATATTATATATAATATATATACATATATTACTATATTGTTTTGTCTAAGTGTATTACAATATATAATAATATAATCTAATAAAGTGTAAATTTTTTATTAATATGGTCAATTTGGGATATTATAATAATAATAATAAATTTTTTTTTGGCACACATTGTAAAGTCTGTTTGTACTATTATATTTGGCAATAAACCAAACTACATTTGGTCCTCTAGAAAAGTAGTAGTGGTAATCATAATATGTGTAAAATAGTATAGTATGTTCTAATAGAGATATGAATAAAGTCTTGTTTACATTTTAGATTCAGTTCAAAACTTTTTTCCTAGTTCATTTTGCATATATTGGAAAAATCATATTAAACCATCCATAACAAACACTAAGCTTTTTTCCGTATTACTACACTTATGCATGGTTACGCGATAAATAACGTATTTATCCGAAAATGGATTTAGAAATGATTATTAAATTGAATTTACAATACAGAATACATCATAGAACTGAATAGAATAAAATACGACAAAAGAACTTGCGTTAAATGACTTTGATGTCTCAAAACATCGTCAGTGAAATTATCGACTAATTGTAAAGAAATAAATTAGATTGAATATGTTGATTTATTCAAACAATTTTCATAACTGCTTTAATGATGACGTATCATAGGCCACAAAAGTAGGGCTCATTTAAAAAAATTTTATAATTGAACTGTCTGCCTTATTTATTAGTTTTTCGAAAAAATGCTTCGGATTTAATAAGGTATAAATCAATAAATTTTGGAAAAATAACATATAAAAGTATATTACGTGGTATATGTCTTTGATGGTGCCAGACAGATTTAACAATGGATTATTTATATCAATGGTAATTGAACATAGTAACTACATCTATTGCGTCGACATACTACATAGTTAAGAACTGAACTTTAAACTAAGATAATGTTTCATTATTTACTCAAATTAAGTATTATATTAACTCCAAATTAAAAAAAATAATGTTTTAGTTAGTTATTTTGAAATAAATCATGAGCTACTGTCTGGCACATATAGGAATAGTAATGCCGCCCGCTTTAGAGTTAATTTGTGATTACACTTGAGTTTAATATCAAATTATGCGTTAATAAACTACTCGAGTGAGACGTCAACAATGCATCTTTTTTACCTTACGCTGATCTTTATAACCACTAATGAAGTAGCCCGTTATAGTATTACATTACAGATGTAAGTCTATTACACACATCAGACATCGACAAATTTCGTATAATTAAATTTATGATTTACTAAATTTTAAGTAAATAACATATGCTAATGTAAACAAGACTTAATAAAATAATTTAATAAAAATTCTAATTGATATAACTTGTTGATAATTTTTTGGTCAATTGTAATAAAATTGGATAATGTATATCTTCATTATAATCAGGATTATCCAATAAGGATACATGACGATCCCAAACACGTTTGTTATAATAATACATTTTTTTCACATGAAAACCTTTTAAATTTGCTTCAATTAAAAACTCTTGTAATGTATTACCTCGATTTGGTGCCATTGCTAATGCAATACCATTATCAGTTAAACGATTCCATATTGTCTCAATCAAATCGATACGGTATTCATCAAAAAATAAACAATCAGCGCATATGATAATATCATATGGAATAATACCTTTAATATTTTCATTACGATTCCATTTTAATACCGAACATGATATTAAACTATTATTTTTTGGTAAATTATTCTTTATCGATCGATATACATTGTCCACAGCAGTTGCATTTCCATCGGTCAGATGTACACATACTGAATTTAAATGTGTTGCAATCATTAATCCGGCTAAACATGACATACCACCACCTAGTTCTAATACAGTGCGCCCACTAAATATATTTGGATTTGATAAGGAATAATATGCTAATGTTTCTTCCGATGGCCATATACATATATTACCCGTATTGTTGAAACCACTCAATTCAGCTGGTGTAAATGTTCGTCGTGGATGGCATATTAGTACACTATATGCATGGTTTTCATCGAAACGTGCTGTATACTCGTACCATTCTTCATGAATGGAATTACTTACATCTTGTATTAAACGATTACTTTCAATTAATGTGTAACTTGAAAATCGACGTAATGATATTTTATCCAAGTGTGTTGTAAGTTGAGTTGGGCTCTGCAGGCAGTAAATTTTTTCATTATTTTCTATTTAACAAACGGTGTTTTGATGTTTTCTAGTATACATAGGATGTTTGACATAGAAAATCAATTGAAACAGAAAATACTCCGAGAAGAATGTAGAAAAAACTTTATTTTTCGAATAGGGATACAATTTGCCACTTTGTCTTTGTAAATAAATAAATCGACCCGTATTTTCGTTACCTAATAAATTTACTGGCGGAAACTCAAACTGTTATAAAATAATTTGTTAACTGTTATAAAATATACCGAGCCGTGTTTTTTTTTAAATTCCGAAATTGAAGAAATTCCATGGGTGTAGATTGTTATATAATGAAAATAAAGGATTAGATGTTTTTTGTAATATCAGTAACATTAAATTCAGTAAGATGTGGAAGATTGTAATCGGACCAGTAAGATTTTAAAACAACTAAACTTACTTTGTAACAAAAATACTTAGACTAATCAATGACAAACATTCTATATATTATTTTACAAAGCAATAAAAAATTGAGTAAAAACATAATAATAATTTGAAATTTTTCTAAATCTATTAATTTACATGCAAATTTCATGTGATACAAGTAGTTATCACATACTTTAAAGGATAAATTTTAACGTATAAAAGCAAAAAACAAATTTGAAAACATCCATGCAACACCGATCATACCTGCAGAGCCTTAGCGAGTAGCCCCCAACGTTTTTTAGCAACGGAAACTTTTTCTTTTGAATTGATAGTTGTTTGTATTTTTGTATCATTTTGGATTAATACAGATTTAGAAAAATTATGACTAAGATAATCATTACTAGGAGCTGACATTCCGTTTTTATAAATTTAATAATATTATCATATTGAAAATGAAATTTATTTAGAAACAATTTGCAGACAAATGCCTACAACAATAATTTTACATTCAAATATTTGTAATCGACGGTTACAATACAACACATAAGTTTGTTTTAATATATTTTTTTAAAGTTCTATATGAGAATGAAAGATTTCATAAAAAATGAGTGTCTTTTTTTATTGTCGCATTATTTATTATCAAAAACAAATGATTTTAAAATTATCTAATTTTGTATTTAGGTTATAAAACTGTACGCGCTTCTTTTATAATTAAATAAAACAGTAAATTATAACATAAAAATAACATAATTCTCTCGATATCGTTGTTTCGCTTATAAAAACAGATTCTATTTTCGTATCATCATGCAGCATTTGGCGGCCAACTGAGACCATAATATTATCTTAATTTATTGGTCTCATGTACGTCATATATCAATAAAGTAAATTTTAACACAGGTCTAGTATTTTATTTTAGTAATAATTAATATATAGTTTTTTTTGTATCGAGTGTTACCTTTGAACAGGTGTATTATTAACCTTCAATTGTAAAAATTAATGAACATAACGTTACTTATATTTTTATAAATTTTAATATTATAAAGTAAAAATTATACTTACATTTTCGATTGTTTTTTCACTAATTAATTAATAAAACTAATATTTTTTATATATTTTGACACATCTGTCAATACATGTCAGACAATAAATATAAACTATTTGACAGATATTCTAATCATAGATAATAGCATATAGATTGAGTTTTATTATTAGGTTATAATCGTACACGGTGTACATTTTCCTACGATCATAGTATGGAGGTAGAGTATAGAAGGAGAACTATCTCCATGTTATAAAAAGTGTCTCCTAAATAGAAGAAAATTGAGATGGCGCTGGTGTACTGTAATACCAATTTTAAAGAAACTAACATCCGCTTTGTAAAGGCGGAATTTTTAAATTATTACATAAATCATATGAAACCTCAGATGTTAAAGAATTAGAAAGACTATTTATTTAAGAAATTCCATGAATATTACAAACAATGAATTAGTGATGAGTTTTCAAGTCACAATAAATTTGAAAAGTTAAAGGCATTTTAATAACAAAATTATAATTAAGAAACTTGAAGTAATATATATTTCAATTAATAAATTTTGTTAAAAAAATAGAATAATCAAATTTTTATCGAAAATAGAAATTAAAAAAATTGTTTGATAAAAATTTAATGAAGCATAAATTGAATATTTCTATATTAAACTGTATATATATATTTTTTTTAATGTATATTATTTTTTATTTATAAATAAAAATGATCACATTCAAAATGGGATTCAATGTAACTACTTCCGGTTGGCAACTCCATGGTGGACATGCAGAGCATGTCCACCTTCTCACAAGCGCCAATGTGGAAACACTGAAACACAATTTTACGTTTTCGGTGGACACCTTTTTTAGTTTAACAACCATATGAGATAGTTCTCCTTCTATACCCTAACCTCCATAGACCATAGACTTAAAAATTAATTATATATATGTTGGTAAACTAGGTTTCCTTTAACGTATAACTTATTGTAAGTTTTAATTTAATCCAATAGATGGCTTTGTACAAAAGAAAAATTATTCCCTGTTGATTTCAAAACAGTTGCTCCTTATTTGCTCCTAAATGCTCCGTAGGTTTTATTATTTGGTTCCACATTGAACAGAAAAAAAGAAAACCGAATAAAACTAGGAATCTATTGAAATTGTTTGACTCGTTATAGGAAACATAATTGAAAAATGATGAACGAAAGTTGCATAACGATTGTACTGACTAATTGCTCCCAAATGGCGGTTAATGGCTCCGCAATTCGTTCATCATGTTTGTTTAAAGCCTATTGTGAAGTTGGAATATTCACCCTTCCCGTACTTCATGCCAAGTAAAATATGAAATAACCTGTACCTTTAGAAACTGTACCTTTATACTAATCATTTGATAATGAAATCTTAGATTTCACATTACTTTTTTAGGCGAACAGATTAAAAGAATAAACGAAAACTTTGTTCTTTCCACATTTTTGTTTTTGCTGGGATACCAATTCTTTTTGTAAGGGAAATTTTTTTCCATTCACATGTTTGTTTAAGGTGGAATATCATTACTTTTTGCTAAGTTTTTTTATGCTCACTATATATGCATGAAATGAAATATTCATGCAGTTTATATTTTTGACAGTAAAATTCTCAATCAGCCGGTAAAAATCATCACTTTTCTTTTGGAAATAGATCTCAATTAACGCTTATCTTATTAATATAAATAATATTAAAGAAAACTTTAGGATTTTTCGAAATAAATTTAGATTTTTTGCCGCAATTTCCAAGTTCAAAATTTTTTGTATTTTATTAATACGTATTTCGACTACAAAGTAGTCATCATCAGTATGAATTAGCTAATTGTAATTATTCTCCGAGGAGATGTTACTTGTCCAAAATTCTATTATATATAATCTTATATCGTATATACAAATTTTTCTGTAAATAATGTTTCAATATTCGTATCCATACCTACTATATAATAAAAATTAATTCGTAGGAAATAGGACTTCCAAGTAGTCATAATATAAATGCTAAATTGAAATTGATTTTTTTATTCATTCCAATAATAATTTAACGTTTTCTAATAATTTAGCGAATTTCCTCCAAAGGAAATGCAGCTATTGTTTTTGCACCAATGTTGGAATTTCGTAAAAATTTCTTCAAATGTCCATCGATCCTACCTATTTGATGTTAAAAATCACTATCGCTAAAATTTGTATATATATATATATATATATATATATATT
Organism: Nineta flava; assembly: GCA_963920215.1. NCBI lineage: Eukaryota > Metazoa > Arthropoda > Insecta > Neuroptera > Chrysopidae > Nineta > Nineta flava. The sequence goes on along the minus strand of OY986044.1, from coordinate 31,207,269 downwards.
ATTATATACATATGTACATATATGTATATGTACATATGTACTTTTTTTAAATGTCCGATTGGAATGAAATTTGGTATTTGAGTCGGTTTTGGTATTCTAAAGGTTCGTTAATGGGTAAAATCGGACGAGGAGAAAGGGGGTTTAGAGGGAGGGGAAAACACAAAATTTGACTATCTCCCTTAATATTTGAAAAATCGAAAAATTTATCAGGAGTTAAGTTGTAGGTACTAAGTTTTACTGTAATTTTGTTTCTTAACATTTTTCTATTTTCTGTTACACTAATATTTACAGAAATATTGACAATTAAAGATTGAAAGTTAAAATTCTAAATATCTCTGTTCACATTCGAGTTTGAGAAAAATGATTATTTTGGCTATTAATAAATTTAATTTTTCCCAAAACTAAAGTCATATCAGATATTATATTTCATTTTGATTTCACTAAAGTTATGACTCCTAGAGAGTGATTTATGTATTCTAAGGAAATTCGCTAAGTTGACGCAGCTCCTGCGTAACGAATTTTTTCAACACGAAATAAATACAATTGTTATTATGTATAAAATTTTACAAATGGTAAAAAATTCAACATCTTAGGTTTCTAACCATGTAAACAGAAAGCCATAATTTTTTGACATTGACTGTTCTTGTTCCAAGGTACAGATATATTAAATGCTATTTGTTAATATCGATTTTCCTGTCGAAAATCAAACTCGATTGAGGTTTAAATTTGGAATTTTAGATGGCGTATATTTTATTATGTCATATACAGAAAGATTTAAGGTAAGTCGGTTATTTAAAAAAAAATGAAACTTTGTAGCTTAATTATTTATATCAAAGAATAAATATTTGGATTTTACTACCATGGTGGAGTTCGTATTTTGACCAAAGCTTTTAACCAAAATAAAAATACACTAGACGCTCTGTAGTTTCAATATTGCTAAGCCCATAAGTGTAAGCATTACAATTGAATTGAAACATAAAACGACTTCTTTCTGGCCATCGCAAGCGTTAAAGTAATATAAATATAGGTATTCAAATTTTGCAAGGAAAGATAATAATTTTAGAAATCATTATGATTGTTTATTGGATGATTATTTGTTAATTCCTGAATATAATTGGTTGTATTAGTAATGGCATAAGACTTATAGAAAAAAAAGTGTGTGTGTCAGCTCCGACGCACGGATCTGGAGTTTACTCCTTAAGAATGATTGTCTTTGCCCCATATATATAGTCCATACTAATTTAAATATTTAGTTATAGGTATAGCTTAGTGATGTAACGAATGTAGGATTTTTCACATTCGCGAATACGAATGCGAATAGTTGTCTCCAACATTCGCGAATGCGAATGCGAATGTTGACTTTCAAATAAAGCGCGCGCAAAATGTTAGACAGGTTTGACATTTCGTGTTATTAAATTTCGATTTTTGCCCCAATTTCCTAGATCAAAATTTTTTTATTTTATAAATACGTATTTCGACTACAAAGTAGTCATCATCAGTATGAATTAGCTAATTGTAATTATTCTCCGAGGAGTTACTTGTTGCTAATTTGGTGACGGTCTGCACATATCCTCGGAGAATACTTTCAATTAGCTAATTCATACTGATGATGACTATTTTGTAGTCGAAATATGTATTTATAAAATATTAAAAATTTTGAGTTCTCTTTAATATTATTTAAATGTCGTGTTTTGTTTAAACCCAACATATTCAACACGTTGAATGAACGAAGTTAGTCACACAACACAAGTTCATTCGATTTGTTTTGTTTTGATTTGAGATTAGTTTAGTATTATTGCATTTGTCAAATTTAACTGTTATTCAAAAGTGACTAAGTGATGTAAAAACATGAGTAAAGCACATGTTAGCGAAGTTTGGACTTATTTCACAATTTATGACGCTGAATATGTGAAATGCAAGTTGTGTGATAAAAAATACTCTCGCAAAGGAAGAACCACTAGTGCTATGCGAAATCACCTAGAAGACAAACATAAAAATGAATATGACGAAATAAAAAGACGAGAAAATGATAAGTTAGGTGCTGTTAAAATAAATTCTTTGCCGCCCTCTTCGCGACAATGTACAAAAACCGAGCTAAAGCAAATATATTTAAGTGAATAACAAAAACAAACGAGAAAGTATTTCTAATTTAGTTGCCTACCTCAAAACTGTTCCATAATCATTTTTTTATTCAAATATAAGTAAATAAAAAATATATAAATCTTATCAGTTGTATTATAATTCCATATCCATCCATACATAATTTCCTTTTTGTTTGTAAAATACATTCGCCAAACATTCGCATTGTTTCTTGCGAATGCGAATGCGAATGTCAAAAAATATGCGAATATTCACGAATACGAATGCGAAAGCGAATATTCGTTACATCACTTATAGCTCATACAAATTTATATAAACTACACTAATAATTAAATGTCCAATAAATAGAAAGCGCACATGTTCATATGTACAATATATATCATGTAATACATGAATTATAACCTACCTAGCACCCACGTGTTTATCGGATGTTCCGGCACTATTATCTACACCAGTTTCTTCCATAGTTTATATAATTTTCACTTCACTTTATGTGAATATAATTATCATTATTCATAATCCACAATAATAATATTAATTATCGAAACTTTAAAATATTTATATAAATAAACTACACTAATAATTAAATGTCTAATAAATAGAAAGCACATATTCATATTATGTACAATATATATCATATTAATACTGACTGACTGAGTGCAGTAAAAGACGTACACAGCATAAACTGTGTACGACTCTTATACAGCGAGACATGAACCTGACTGACTGTCTGACTGAAAAATCGTAACGAGGTCATTCTATCACTATATTTTACAACTCATATACTTTTTTCAAAATCGTGCGCTTATATGTAAAATCGATTCTTAAGGAGTAAACTTCAAAAATTTTCTATCTTCTTATAAGAACATAGAAAATTTTGTGCCAGGTATTTCTAATAGGAATAGACGCGGCACTAGGTTGACACGATACTTAACGAGGTTGTAGTTTGTAGGCTGTTACTCAATTGGTACAGTAATGAAAAAATTTTTTTTTTAAGTTGTGTGCCATGGCATTAGGACATAATTATTTCATTAATATTGATATGTAAAAATTAACTCATCCACTAGGTATCGAACCATGGACCTCTGGATTTATGATTTTAACCCAGTGTGCTACCATTACACCACGGATGATATAGATGAACGAGTTAATCTTTTCATATCATTAGCAGTATTACTTTGAAGTCAACATTAACTTATTAGTCTACAAATTATTATTATTTGTTAATTTTTTCATATCAATACTAATTAAAAATTGCAAAGGGAAAGTCGGCGTGGTGAGATTGTCCTATACTAAATGCATTGATATCTCATCCATTGCCAACTCTAAATAAGTAAAAATTTTGCAATTAAATCGTTTCGAATAATTTAATTTTTGTAAAAAAGCTATATATTTGTGAAAAAAAAAATTATCTAGAGCACGGCAGTGCGACAGGCCGAGTTTAAAAATTAAATCCTAAATTTCATTTTTTCGAAGAGTTTTAATAATAAAAAAATTCGTTACGCAGGAGCTGCTTCAACTTAGCAAATTTCCTTAGAATACAAAAATCACTCTCTAGTGATCACAATTTTAGTCTGATCAAAATGAAATGTCGTATATGATTTTAGTATTTGCAAGTCCAATTTTTTTAATAAATGACATTCGTCGAGGGGAATGGCGGGTGGGGGAGCATAAAGAAAGAAGAAAACACAAAATATAAAATATCTCTCTTAATATTAGAACAATCGAAAAACGCGTAAGAAATAAAGTTGTAGAAAATCAAATTTGCTACAATTCATCACCTTATCATTTTTGCTCAAACTCTAATGTGTACAGTGATATTAAGGAATTTAGTTTTCAATCTTAAACCGTCAATATTTCTGTAAATATCAGTGTAACATAAAAAATGATAAGAAACAAATCTACGGTAAAATTTAATACCTAAAACTTTACTTCTTATAAATTTTTCGATTATTCGAATATTAAGTGAGATATGTCAAATTTTGTGTTTCCCCCTCCCTCTAAACCCCCCTTTTCCCTTGTCCGATTTTACCCATTAACGAACTTGACCTTTTGAATACCAAAAGCGCCTCAAATACCAAATTTCATTCCGATAAAATGAAAACTGTGACCGCTAGAGTGATTACAGACACATATATATATATGTATATATATATATATATATATATATATATATATATATATATATATATATATATGTATGTCCATAGATATATATATACAAATTTTACAGATGGTGATTTTTGACATCTACTAGGTTGGATCGATGGACATTTGAAGAAATTTTGACTTCGGTACGGGATCAATAGCTCTATTTCCTTTCAGGAAATTCGCTAAAATATGTTTTTATGTATTTCAAAAAAGTTGCATGGTGATAAAACTAGATAAAACTAAAAATAAAACTAGATTTAGAACATTTTTCGATCTACAAATTTAATTATTTCAAAACTCACAAAAAACGGGATTAATTTGAAATTTGGTCCAGGTATTTATAAGACTTTGATAATTATTATGACAGTTTTTCATAATATTGGCATATCTGGTTGTCGAGATATAGATTTTTGTATTCATGTTTTTACCGACGAGTCCATTTAACCTATGTAAAAATCTCTTAAAAATCGTAACTATAACATTTTTTTATTCAAAAACTAAAAACAAAATCAACTTCAAATTTTGACAGAATATTCTTTATTATTGAAATAATAAGCTGTAAAATTTTGAAGAACTTGTCATCAAATTGAATTTTCTTCAGAACAACCTTAAAAGATTCCTTTCAAAACTTCCGCCTGAAATATTGTTTCGTAAAAAACCCAGATTTCTAAAATATTTAAATTTGGAAGATTGGGATACCGTGTATATGTATACAATTGGCAAATCATAAATACTGGCGATTAAACGCTATTCTTTACAACAAAGCCCAGATCATCAGTAGTACCTAAAAAAAAAAACCATCATTTTATATCAAAGATTTTATCATCCGTCCGGTTTGTTTAATAGGATCCTATTAAAAAAATCATTGTGCTTTTTTGGTAACAACAATACACAAAAAATTGTACCTAGGTACATTTGAAAGAATTTCAAAATGAAAAAAATAGCAATAAGGTAATACGGTTGTTGTTATTGCCATCATCATCAATTCAATATGTTTTAGTTAGTATTATGTTATTATTGTTAGCCATTTAATGCTAAAAATGTCTTTTTATTTTCATTCTCTTTTTCCTAAATAAATTATATCCAGTAGATTTAACAAATTGAAGATTTGAGTATTTTTTATTTAACAAAAAAAAAGTGGTTCCTTTGGTGTGATTTAGTACAGAAATTCTTGTAGCCAATAATCATTCATTCATTGGTGGTAGGCATTCACTGTTTAGTGATATTCAAAATAATTAAAAAAATTCACGTAGAAGCTGCGTCAACTTAGCTAATTTCATTTTAGAATACATAAATTACTCTACAGCAGTCATAATTATAGTCTAATCAAAACGAAATATCGTATCTGATATGATTTTGGTATTTGCAAAGCCAAATTTTGTTAATAAATGACATAGGTCAAGGTGAAAGGCGGCATTGAGAGAGAAGAAAACACAAAATATAAAATATCTCTCTTATGTTAGAACAATCGAAAAATGTATGAGAAGTAAAGTTGTAGCAAATAAAGTTCAGCTACAATTCATTACTTTATTATTTTTCTCAAACTTTAATGTGTACAGAGATATTTCGAATTTTAACCTTTAATCTTATTATATTTCTGTAAATATTAGAGTAACAGAAAAATGATTAACCTTCTCCCCTTGTCAAATTTTGCCCATTAACGAACTTGACTTAAATACCAACAAACGGAATAAAACTGTGACCGCTAGAGAGTCCACAGACATATAAACGTGTATATATATATATATATATATATATATATATATATATATATATATATATATATATATAAAAGCTTTAATAATGTTCATTTTTAATATCTAGAAGATCGATGGACATTTGAAGAAATTTTTACGAAATTCCATCATTGGTACAAAAACAATAGCTGCATTTCCTTTCAGGAAATTCGTTAACAAGTGAAATGTCACAACTGACTGACTGAGTCATTTATTTAAATGCCCCGTGTTTAGTGAATTCACTAACAGTGCGTTAACTGTTTATTTTATTTTTACATGCTTTTATTTAACTTGCAATATTTGTATGTTTGTACGTATGCATGTTTGTATGTTTGTTTAAGTCAAATCTTGCAAACTGAATTAGAACCACTTCCTCTCATCCTACGGAGTTGAATTTTTAAATGTTGGTTCAGTTCCGATGACAGTGAATTTTTGTGGTAAGCATGACCTGAATCGACAAGAGAAAAGGGAGGTTTAGAGGTAGTGGGAAAACAAAATTTGGTGTATCTCTCTTAATATTGGAAAAATCGAAAAACACATAAGAAGTAAAGTTGTAGAAAATTAGTGTTACTATAATTTAGTTTCTTATCATTTTTTCTGTTACTTTAATATTTATAAATATATTGATGGTTTAAGATTCAAAATTTAAATCCTAAATATCTCTGTACACATTCGAGTCGTAGAAAAAATGATTAGGTAATGAATTGTAGCAAACTTGATTTTCTACAACTTCATTCCTTTCACATTTCTCAGTTTTTTCATTTTTGCTTTCATTTAACTAGCAATGTTTGTATGTTAGTTTGTTTAGGTCAAATCTTGCAAGCTGACTTAGAACCACTTTCTCTTATCCTACGGAGTTGAATTTTTACATGTTGGTTAGACGTAGAGGTAGATTGTAAAGGCTGCCCTGGACGGGCTACACTTCGACCATAAGGTCCATTGTGATGCCTTAGGATGTGAGGATGTGAGTGGAGTGGAAGGAATTTGTGAATAGACTAGGAATCGGTAGGATATGCGGCTGCAGCCGACTATGATAGGAACTATGCCGATATTCATCTGGAGTTCGTGAAGGAAACTGCTGAAAACCATCTCAAGCATAGCCGGTTACTTCGTTCTTGTCCATACGCCGACAGTTTAGTCAATTAACCGCCCCTTTTTTCTATAATTATTATTATTATTTATTTCACCAAAAGATACATAAGTACATAGGTATCGTCAATATAAAAAAAATTAACAATTAAGTTAAGCTGTATGGGCAGTTCATTACAATGTGCTTTTTCAGCTCACGTTTAAATTTCGGCATGCTTTCTATGTTTTTTAACTCTCCAGGAAGATTATTGTACAATTCACTTCCAATAATTTCAGGAGAGTTTTTGAATTTTTGCAATCTATAGTTTGTAATATGCAAATCCTTATTATGTCGAGTGTTATAATCATGAATAAATTTTTTAAGCTTTCACTTTCCTGTATTATGTCTGAATTAATCCAATCAGTTTTTTTTATTTACTTTGTTTTGACAAACTGCCGATGTCGGGATTCGAACCCATAACTTCCCAGTTTCCAAGTAGTACATACAGCGCAGACATAACGCCTTAGACCGCTCGGCAACTTGGACTGGTTACATGTTGGTTAAGTTCCGATGACAATGCAGGTAAAACAAAAAAAATAATAATAATAGCGAAAACTAAAAAATAAATTTATAGTAAAAAAAACAAATTTAATGGGACACAAATTGGGACTGCTAGCCACGAATATTAATATGATATAAGTATATTAAGACTATGAAGATGACTTATTAAGAGAAGTGATGTATTCATTCTGAGGAAATTCGCCAAGTTAACGCAACTCCTGTGTATCGAATTTTTTTGATTATATTAATGTTTATTGAAATTTATTGTTTTTATATTTTTCTGGTAACTAACTTATCATAAGTCTCCTTCTTTGAAACTCTATTCGTGCATGTCGGAATTTTCTTTACTTCATATAGTCATTCACGTAATCAATCACCTTACAGATATAATATTTTGAAATTGTTTTTTGTAAACTAGCGTCTATTTATTTCCATTGTTAGTATGGTTGCCTTTCGGTTATATTATACCAACGGAAGCGACTAGCGTTTATTATATAATATTTTGATTTTTTTGTTATGATTTTATGCATACAATTTTTGATGGCCTACTCTGTATTGGCACAACTTAACAAGTCTATTATGCTAGTTAAGCATTTTGCTTTCGCATCAATCAAATCTATTGGGAAATTTTTTTATACTAATTTGCTGAAGTTTTTACTGAACAAAATGCTATTTTTTGCTAGAGTCGTTTTCGAGTTACAGCATGCTAGTTAGCAAATAAAATATTGGGATAAGTATAAATTATTGAAAAAACTAAAAGTATATGAAATTACATTTCAAATTTTGCCCCTAACCCTAGAACATTTGTTTGTATTTTATAAATACGTATTTCGACTACAATGTAGTCATCATCAGTATGAATTAGATAATCGTAACTATCTCTGGGATATGGATTATTATGGATTCAGAGATATGTTGCTAATTTGGTGCGTGTCTCCGTGATGATGACTACATTGTAGTCAAAATACGTATTTATAAAATACAAACAAATTTTCTAGGAATAGGGGCAAAATTTGAAATGTAATTTCAAAAAACCTAGAGTTCACTTTGATTATTTTAATAATCTTTATAAACGTATATGAATGTTTTGCTAAACATAATCCGAAAAGCTTTGAAAGCTAAGATACAGCATGCCCTTCCCAGCGCCTACATCCTTAAATCAAGAAACTAAATATCCTAGGATAAAACTGAAGAAATGTTAATTAATTGGTATGTTAATTAATTCGTAACTTTTTAACTGTAACAGTTAGCGGTACTAAGCTGGGAATGCTGGAAAATGCTTATTCTGCCGAACGCCAACATCAAAACGTTTTATATAATATTTATACAGGGGTTGTTCAAAAGTTCGGAAACCCGTGATATATTCCTACATAGTGAAGCAAATACAATATCAGATTTTGTGTTTAGGAATGAATCTGGGGAGACCGAACTTTTGAATAACCTTGTATATACTACATTATTGGTTCCCAACACCAACACATAAGCATGTTAACCGTCACGTAGCCATTTTACACATATATATTCTTTTCTTGGTACAAGTATTATAATTGATAATTGTCTGTTGCTAAACAAAATTTTTTTACTACTGCCGTTAACAAAAAAAAATTCCATAACAAAATTTTCCAGCATCAATATAATTTTTTATCCTAGTATGCTGTAAAAATCATCTAGCGACAGAAAAACTAATTACATGTTATTGTACGATTAATTGGCTATTATCAATACAAAAGCTTTTCTCTAAGCCCAATAGCAAGGACGTTGAAGCACCAGAAAAATGTGACGTTATTTCCAACTTTTCAAAAAATAATTCATTTTTGAGACATTTTTGTTTGCCAATGCTATTCATTAATATCGTTCGAAAAAAACAAATTTCATACAAAAACTGTAAAAATATCTTATTTTTCTTATTTAGTAAAACTTGTAATAGTCAAAAATGATATTTAGTATTGTTGATTTGTGATGATTACATTATTAGAACTAAGAAATGTAAATGAAACAGTAAGTTTTTTTTTAAATTTGTTTTTTGTAAACTAGCGTCTATTTATTTCCATTGATAGTATGGTTGCCTTTCGGTTATATGGGGATCAAACCCACGACCTCTGGCATTCTAGACCAATGCTCTACCAACTGAGCTACCTTAGATGTTATGGTAGTGCTATGCATATGATCTTTCACTATCATTTTTGATGCCATTGTATTATAGCTGGGAATTGCAACATTCAATTTATTGAAATTGTATCGCAATTTGTGCCACATACGAAATTTACATTTTAAATACAAAAACACGTGTATATAAAAATAGATTGTATAATTACGCAATCAGTAATTAACACACGGTGAACATGTAACAAAGAAAAAATAACTGTAATTAGATAAAAAGGTGTTTTAAAATAAAACACTTGGATTTGTAGTGCATTTGTGTTGTATCAATTCAGTTTTTGACGAAAGTTGTTATTTTTTTTAAAAGGAAGCCTTTATGATTTTGGAGTCGTTTTAGTTTAGGAAACAAAATTTAGGGTAAGACAATTTGAACCAATTTGGATCTACATTTTGTGATTTGGGCCAAATATATATATACAAAAATTTTAACGGGACTTTTAACATTTTCGACACCAAAATTAATGCTATTAATGTTGATAAATGCTAAAAGTGCAATAATTATAATGGACCTATATTAACAAAGCTAGTTTCCGAAATGCGTATTCTCCTTCAAGTGTAGCACAGTTTAAAAAAATCATATGTACTCAATTTTGTATTTCGTATAAATAAGGTTACAGAGGATTCAAAAAACATATTATGTTATGTATAACAATACAATTATTTATGTTATAAATATAAAATATAACATGTATTTATGAATAAATTTTATTCTCTGGTTATAAAAAGTCTCAACTATCATCTTCAGTTACTTGTGCACCACATGCAACTATGGATCTGATATACAGGTGTCCTGATATTCATTCAAGAAAACTATACCACGGTGTAGAGCTAGAAAAAACAAACGAAAAAAGAAGTTTAATAAAGTTTTTCGATTTGACGCTTAATTTTTAATTAAACATTAATAATAAATTGAACAAATTACATTTGCATTTTTGCGTGTCACTACACTACTCCACCAATCATAGAGCACATAGTGTAAGGAGGTGGGGCCACAGTAGTGGAGTAGGGCGGCCATGCTAGAGTAGCGACAATCAGAGTTCTCAGTAAGTGTAGTGACACCCACAAAATGGTTGAATTTATTAATGTTTAATTAATTATATCTCAAAAACTAAGCGTCAAATCGAAAAAGTTTATTAAACTTTTTTGTTTGTTTTTTCTTGCTCTACATATAGTTTTCTTGAATGAATTTCAGAAAATCCTGTATATGAAGACGTAAATAGCTAAACTAAATAAAGAGCATTATGGAGAGCATTTTCCAAAATGCTCTCCATATTTCAAATAATTCAATGTAAATAAAATCGTTATTTTTCATGACTTATCTAATCTTAAGAAGGGCATCATTTTCTATTCACAATATAGCATAAAAGTCAAATAAATGTATGCTAGTAACCATTCCAGTTCCAGTTCCATTTCTATTCAATTAGATTTTTTTACATTTTGGATTGATACCATTAGTAGACATTTGTATATCTAAGTTTTCGATTACTCGTATGGCAATATAACAGTATTTTGTTATCAAGGGAACATTACTTTGTTATTAAATATATTAAATATACCTACCTATAATATACCAAAATTTTTATCGCCCAATATTGGAAAAAATTTGAAGGCATTTTCTATAAATTCGTAACATAAACACAAAAACAAAAATTTTAGAATATTTTTCTAATAAATAATATATCGAAAATTTGTGACCAAAAGCTTTACAACAATAATTAAAAAAGAAATTAACATATAAATATAAATAATTAAAGTAGTACGATTAAATTAACATTTAGGGTAAAGAAATTAATTTTTTTTAAATGTCAATGAAAACATTTGAATTTACTGACGTATCTGACATATCTGACTGAGGTTTGCACTTTTGCAAGCGATGAAAATGAAGTGAGGGATTATACCCTTTTGATTATGCCGTCAATAACTCGTGTTTCATCTCCTGAAGGTGATAGTAGTATTTGGGCAGGGTTTTTAGTGTATTTCATTTAGTCAAAACATAAGATTACTTTTTAATTTGCTTTCATAAATTCGGATATTGAATTTATTTTATTTTTTCTATATCGGGGCGATGTTTTTTGGTCCTGGGTCCTGGTGCCCAATCGTAGCCGAGGGCCTCGGTCTAAGAACCTTGGAGGATCTTTGAAACCGTAAAAATTCTTTGTTTGAAATGTGCTTTTTTTAAATATATTTTGTTAAACATTTTTTTTACATAAACTGAATAGTTTCGCCACAGTTTCAGCTCAAACTGAAACTGGATATTTAAGCAATTAACTTAGAGTTAGTTGTTATTTTCACTTAATGGTTTTATAATTAGAAATAATTTAAAAAAAAGTCAGTGAAGCTTTACTTGTGTAAAAACTGAGGTACTAAAATAGAAAAACTAATATTTTTTATGGACGACTAAAAATCGCATCGATTGATTTTTTATGAAATTCTCCAATCAATTTTAGTTAGTTTGTAATCCACAGAAATAAAAATAAAAGGTTTTTACTTCATTTTTTTTACTCCTTTTGGTTTTTAGTACATTTTCATGTAAATATAAGTTTACTTACATTACTTGTTATTCAAAACAGGGCGAGTTTCGGAAAAATAAACCATTAAAAGTATGACAAAATGTCATAAATGTAATATTATAAATTTACAATAAACTAAAAAAATATCGTTTTCAAATTGGGACAGTATTTAGGATACATTTCAAATCCTTCAATTGTGTGTTTCCCAAAAGGGTGAACAATGTTTAGCTTTAGTAGGCTATTGTTAATGAAATCAATACAAATTTCACGCCGTTTATTTGACAATGATGATCGTTGACAAATAATACAAAAAGAAGGGTTGAATTGTAAAACCAATTCGACAAATATGAATATATTGTATTATGCATATTACAATATAAACAAATTAAAAATAAATCAAAATATATTAAAATTTAATTAAGTAGGTATTTGTAAGAATGAAATTTTTGAAATATACAAGAAGCAATGTGTTGGTTTTATTTATTTAAAAGTTAAATACAAATTTGATGAAACTAATTATTGGATACCTATACAACATTTATTTTTTATTCTTGAAACAAATTCTGTATACATAAACATAACAAACTCTGAACAACTTCATTGCAGCTTAAAATAAATTTTCAATCAATTTCAAACATGTGCTTATTTAAAACTTTATTGAATTTAAAAGAAGCCACTATGGCATAGGAATTGGGGTAAATATGGAACGTTAAATTCTATACGGTAATATTTAAATACGGCAAATATTGTATAAAAATCATATTAAGATCAATAAATTACATAATATAGATTAAGTCTATACTGGGCAACCAAATTGCCATTTGACAAAAAATATTGCTATTTAAAAGTGTCTTGTTTTAGCAAAAACAGACTTATTTTAGTAGAATGTTGTAGAAAATTAAAAGAAAACAAGTTAAAATAACATCTAACTGAGTTAATTGTTTTAATACTCGGTATATACTGAATTTATGTATATAAAAGTTTATAACAAAAGTTGTTAATTTATTTTTAAAAAAGGAAAATTTTTTGTGTTTATATATTTCTTCTATCTCTTACGGTTTCAATGTTGGGCAGTCTTGTCAATTTTGCCCATTCTACGAACTTGACCTTACTTTTTGGTCTAGAACACACTCACAAAATTCGTTTCTTCTGAAAAACTCTTTTTGTTTTTGAGTTATCGTGTTTACGGACGGACCACTTTGCAGAAAGGGACAAACTAGGTCATTTTATGAACCTATATCAAAATTATTTTTCTGTGATCAGTATTTTCAACCGTTACAAAGTCGGGATTAAAGTTAATACCCTGGTATATATTATGTACCGGGTATAATTAAGGAATAATTACTTCTGGTGACCTTAAACGAAGAAGCTACTGGTGACTAAAATGATATGTTTTTGATACATACCTGGCTATATATATATATATATATATATATATATATATATATATATATATATAAAAGCCTTCATCAAGAAAAAATAATACTGGTGTAAGACGAAAAATCTATAACTCTTAACAGCTCGAAAACCGTTCAACATTAGATAAAACTATGTTGTGGTAAAACGTTGCTTAAGATCTAATTGTTTTCAACATTATCTCAGACAATTTGCGTAGAAATTTTTTAAATTTTATTAAATTAAATATTTTAAGACGAATTTTTGATTGGAAGTCGATTTTACGACATATTCATCAATTGTAATCACAGACACTCATATTTCGAGTGAAGCTCCACGTGTTTATGGCATCATGGGATCTCAAAATGCAGATATCCAGTGAAAGTTCAACATCGATTTTCGATATCGAACATCTTAAATTCTATATATCACATTTATCTTATACATTATAGTATACATATATAGAGTTAAAATTTCAAATTCGTCCCCTTTACCTAGATCAATTTTTTGTATTATAAATACGTATTTCGACTACAATGTAGTCATCATCAGTATAAATTAGCTAGTCGTACTTTACTCTTTGACAATTAGAGATAGTTATAAAGTCGAGATCAACAGACAAAAATAAAAATAAATAGAAAATTAACTAGATTAAAATATACTAGATTTAAAATATAATAAATTTTAAATTATATTGAAATTGCTCTTGTTAAAATTTCACGTGAAACTGTCACCAAATTAGTAACAAGTAACATATCCTGCGACAATATAAGAGTAATTTTAATAAGAGTAAAATTAACAGGAACAAATGTGAATGAAGGAAATTTTAACAAGAGCAATTTCAATATAATTTAAAATTTATTATATTTTAAATCTAGTATATTTTAATCTAGTTAATTTTCTATTTATTTTTATTTTTGTCTGTTGATCTCGACTTTATAACAATATCTAATTGTCAAAGAGTAAAGTACGACTAGCTAATTTATACTGATGATGACTACATTGTAGTTGAAATACGTATTTATAATACAAAAAACTGATCTAGGTAAAGGGGACGAATTTGAAATTTTATTTCAAAAACCTAGAGTTCTCACTAATTATCATTCGATAATATAATGTATATAGAGTTAAAAATATAATTCTCATATTTATATAAGCTATAAATATACATTTAAAAAAATATTTTTGGATTATTATTGTGAATTTCAAAATGTTGGAATTAAATATTTCCTAATCTGTATTTTACAGCTGTAGGGTATGTTACCTATATGTTATTATTTATTGTATAGGGTCGTTGGATTTGGGATTGGATATACTGATATAGTTAGTACAGTATGTACCTATGTATATTTATAAATACAAAAAATTTTTGTTCTAATTTTGTCGGTACAATAAATTTAATGAATATAACACATACAATAAATTATATTCCCCTCAATATTCTTTGAATTAACCATGATGCATAGGTAAGTAAATAGTTAAAAAAAAAATCCATTTTGAATAGTGGTTTTGGAAATGTAAACGTATATAGTAAACATGTCAAGTCCATTTTTGTAAACATATACAAAAACAAAATTATATTATAAATTGTTTATATTTAAAAAAAAGATTAAGGAATAAATTATTTATGGACTAGAAAAAACTTACATCTATTAGAGTTTTTTAGTTCTGGATTCGCGATGTTTTGACATTCCGATTATAGAATAAAAAAAATTTGGACAAACTGGAAACCAGACTTCAAAAATCAAATATTCTAAAAAAAAAAAATGCACTGAAAAGTAAAAAAATGTTTGCATATTCTTGTGTCAATTTTAGTTCACCTAAGCAAAAATTTTTTAAATATATATGTACAATTATTGTTAGTTTTGATCGGTGTCAGCATAGAGAAATTCACATAAAATTTGGACACCGCCTCCAAAAATAACAATAATTGTACATATATATTTAAAAATTTTTGCTTAGGTGAACTAAAATTGACACAAGAATATGCAATTATTTTTTTACTTTTTAGTGCATTTTTTGGTTTAGAATATTTGATTTTTGAAGTCGGGTTTCCATTTTGTCCAAATTTTTTTTATTTCTCGCTTTTTAGTGACTTTAACTGATTTTATTTGTCTGAATATGGGTATTAATTTTTAGTGCATTTTTTTTTATCCGTTTTTTTTTTTTTTTTTAATTTTTAGTGAATTTTTTTACAACAGATTTTCAGTTTTTTTTACATACATTTTGTTTTTTTTGTAAAATTTTTTTTTTGGGTCGGTTTTTTTTTTTGAAAAAAATTTTTTAATTTGAAGTCGATTTTTAAAAGTCAGTTCAAGTCCGTACCTCTATCAGATTAAGTAATATAGATAAAAATTGTTTTTTAAAAAAACAAGCTTTTAGTTAATGAACTAAAAAGTAAAACATAAAATTTTTCCCAGAGTCACCAATATGTGACTACAAATAAAAACTTCAAGTACACTCAGGTCTTAAATGTTTTGAGAATTAATATAAACGATATACTTAATATATAAACAATAAATCCGATTTCTTAATCATTTTAAACTTGAGCATCCCAAGCTTTTATTTGTAGCCACAGATTGGTGACTGGGAGAAAATATTTTATTTTCTACTTTTTAGTTCATTAAATACAAGATTGTTTAAAAAAAATATATATCCGTATTATTTGGACATATATTAGCAGCTACTTTTTAATTGATTATTATAAGACTGTCTCGCGTATTCTACTCGTCAAATCCTTTCATTTGATACCGATGTCAAAGAGATTGTGGAGAAACAGGTAATTCACCATCTTGGAGCGTCCACCATAATAGATTTACCACAATATAATATACTATACAGTCTGTTTTCATAAGCATTTCTAATAGGGAATCAATGTTAAATTAATAAATAAAATATTTACTATAAAACCATACATACATACACATATGCTTATTTATTATACTTATACTACTTACTTATGGTATGATGTTTGATTGATGTCATTCAAGAGTGGGGATTTAGTGATGCCCACTTAATTTATAATATTATTATTTATTACGTATGCACACACACACACTACTGACGACAGAGTACCCCCACTATTTTTATTTCTTTATGAAGCATTGTGTGTTACTATAGTAAATAATATGTAACATTGATTCTCTATTAGCAAAGCATTCCAAAACAGACGGTATTGTACTGTTACCAGAACTGAAGCTGTGTGCAAAATTCCATGATCGCATTTTGCATGATCGCATATACGGAATTATTTTAAAAATCGACTGTCAAATTTTTCCTTACTAAACAAACAGAAAGTGAATTTAAAAATAAAACATTTCAAATAAACAGTGCTCAAATTTCGTACACGTCTCAAAATTAAGCTAAGCTAAGCGATTTTATATTTTTTTGTGGGTCTGACCACCAAATTTCACAAGATTCATCTACAGTAATACGTTTTTTTTTTTTGGATGTTTATTTTATCGACCGACAAATTTAGACCAAAATCAAAAATTATTTGCGGTAAAGATTTCTATCGTGTCCGAGAAAAATGGATTCAATTTTGAATACTTCGCGTATTTAAATATAAACTAGTCGTTGTATATTTTTATTGCCACGATTGATGGTTATTTTCGATGCATACATTCGAAATTCTGTTACTCGGTCAATATTTCTAATTTTAAGTTGATAATTTAACCATATAGTCGTTCAAATATTTTTGCAAATAGAATTTTTTGGCTCCAACATCTTCTTAAAATGAGGATAAATCTCAATACCAGTTTTTAAATTCAATGAAAAAGTTTTAAATTGTTCCGTATATTATTACATAATTAAACAATTATTGTAATTCTGGATATGCTTTGATGAATCTGAGATAAATTGAGTGAGTTCCACATGTTGAACCCATATTTATAGGCCAATCAATTTGGTGTAGCGGTAAGCACGCTGGACTAGATATCAATATTTCATTTTATTTATTTGACATAATAATCAATTAGTTAACATTTGAAAATTACAAAAAAATAATAAAAATAATAATAATTTTAAATTTCTACATTGAATATTATAATTCTAGTTTAATATGTGATAAATTCTATAAATAGGATTGACGTCGATTTAGGATGTATTTCAAGTATTCAATTATATAGCTTAGAGTTATTGGGTCATGCTCATTTAATATGCTAACAGACGAATACAGATTACATTTGTTAACCTTATCTCTTAAGCATCCAGGAGTACCCTCACAATCCTCAATCAAATGTTCCACACTTTCGAGACCTCCACATAAAACGTATATACGTTCATCGTACGCTCTTCTTGAATTCCATCTAAAACTATACACACGAAAATTGGCGATTATATACCTACCCTCCCTGTCCACATTATTCGAATATCTAGCACCCCTCTGATAGTGAGCCAATTTGCTATATAGTCTGAGACTACTCTTTGCATTTATGTCTATTAAAGAATTATGAATAGATCTCTCTAGTATTGTTTTTTTAATTAAATTTTTATTTACATTTTCATAAGACTCGATATTTAATTCTTGCATTTTAGTAGTAAATTGCAAATTTCCTTTCAGACATAGTTTTTGTAAGCATTTGTCACTCATCAATAGCCGTGAATAATAGCACAGGGCCTTTTGGATGCAGATATCAATATTTAATTAAAATTCAATGACATTTGTCTATAAAGCATAAGCTAGTTCTCTTGAATTTATCTTACGTAACCGAACTGGAATTTAATAAATATTGTATTGTTGACGCCAAAGTATACACAAATATAATAAATATTTGAATTTTATACAAATTTGTATTTAGAAAAAGTAAAAAACAGCTAAATATACTGAAACAACATAAAAAATATTACGTATAATTTAATAATAGATTAACGATTATATTATACAAAATTCTGCTTAAGGGCCATATTAATGGTACCTATATCATGTTAAAATCCATGTGCAATATTTAGGTTTAAATAATATGATGTATTTAATATATATATATACATATTATACATATGTGTAAAATATTTATGTTTAACATATATTGAGATTATCCTTTTACATGCCTGCTTTACTACTTAAAAAATAACTTCCCCTCAATACACGGGTACCCTAAACTAAACTAAATGCATACAGAATAATTTCATCCATATCCAAATGAATGAGGCATGTATGTATTATTAATACAATACCCAATAACATTTTATTATATTGGTATGTATACTAAATTTATACAATGACAAAATATTAAATTCAACGAATAATCCCTGAAAATGTATTATTATTATTATTTTTATTATTTAGTATTTACATGTAATATGGCGGATCAACAGATCAAAAAATTATTATATTTTTATTATATTATGAATTTATAAAATGTATATGTCGCAGATGGATTGTCGAATCCGCTATTTTACAAAACCTCTAGTTGTTTTACATAACAGCTCCGTTATGTAAAACAACTGAACGACGTTTAGCTGTTTTACATAGTTACTGAAATTTAACAAGTAATATTGCTTAAACGTGTTGCATTTATCAATGCAGCGGGTCAACGATTAGAGGTTATATAAAACAGCGTGAAATGAAACTGAAATGGTCACCAAATTAGCAACAAGTAACATATCCTGAGACAATATAAGAGTAATTTTAATAAGAGTAAAGTTAACAGGAATAAATGTGAAGAAAAAATTTTAACAAGAGTAATTTCAACATAATTGAAAATTTATTATATTTGAAATCTAGTATATTTTAATTGAGTTAATTTTCTATTCATTTTTATTTTTGTCTATTAATCTCGACTTTCTATCTATTTCTAATTGTCAAAGAGTAAATTACGACTAGCTAATTTACACTGATGATGACTACATTGTAGTCGAAATACGTATTTATAATACAAAAAACTGATCTAGGTAAATGGGACGAATTTGAAATTTTATGAATATATGTAGATAAAAGTAACTTCCACACGTATAATTTTTTTTAATGGTCCTAACGGCACTAAATTTGTGAATATTGACAGTTAAAATTTGTATGTTTATCATATAAAACTTACCCCGATTAATGTTATCACACACGTTTTATTAAATATCAATACTAATTTTCTTACGATTTTAAAAAAAAACTGAGAATTAGTAATTGAAGATATAACAAATATCTTTCTACAAAAATAACAAAAACAAGCGGTATTAGTTATCTTATAAATATTGTTTAAGTGCTCAACTTAGAAAAAAATTCCATTATGTAAACTACAATAGATCAAATAAAATATAGTTGAGGTACAGTGTTAGTGCAGCAAAAAGTAACACTGTACCTCAACTATGTTTTATTTGATCTATTCCAGTTTACATAATGGAATTTTTTTTAAGTTGAGCACGACTGCTCTTTGGGAACGTCCTTAAGTCTTAAATTCTTAGCTTAGAATTATTGTAAACGAGCTAATGGAATTCCCATTACTAAAGGTCCTTTTTCCTAACAAGTTCTATATATTTTAGATATAGTGTCAAAAATTATTGAAATTAAATAAGATAACTATTACAACCGAGTACTACAATCTTTCACTTCATCGGTCATACTCCGAGTTGGTCGGGTTTTGCGTGTTTTTGGGTCCCACACTAACAGGCGTTTTATATATTTCCCTATATGAAAACGCTCTTTGTGACTATAGATAAGCTATTCTGCATTACGTCTAAACGTGGGTAGCATTTTTGTAAAACGTTTACAATGACAATCCAGCTGAACGTCCTTCAGTTGTTTTACATAACGGAGTTGTTATGTAAAACAACTAGCGGTTTTGTAAAACAGCGGATTCGACTATCCATCTGCGACATATATATCAGTTTTTTTTTATTCATTTTATTTTAATAAAACTTAATATAATATTTTCTCATTGAATAGCGATATGTAACTGTAGTTTAATGTCTTGGAATTATTTTGTTACTTTGATGGATTTTTTTTAAACATGTACCGTTACGGAGGTATAGCGTAAAACTATTTGCACCCTCCTTTACTAGATGGCGGCTAATTGGATGGGGGGTGAGAGGGCTAAAGGAAATTATCCAGGAGTGAGAGAGGATAGAAGAGGTTGAATGGATGGAGTCCTAATCCTTAAAAAAAATTATTTAGGAACAAAAGGTAAATTGTGGAGAGTTGATGATAATATTATTTTAAGTAATTGATATTTGCGTTCTAAATATTTTTCACAATGTAGATCTCAAATATACTAATCGAATGTTCAAAGTTAAAATATCTAAAACCAAGGACGCCGTGTTCGAAAATTTACTTGTACGATTTGGTGAAATATAAAAATTAATTATTCAATTTAAATGTTCTAACGCTTTTCATCGTTCTACGTCTGCATAAAGATGTTTTGCACTATGCGTCTGTAAATGAGTTTAGTAGATTTATACTAGATTTTTTGTCCTGTTTTTCATCCGATCACATATTGTTTAGAATAATCAGATCGGGATACTGCTAATTTTCTTAGTTAGAAAGAGTTACGGTACATGTAAATATACAAAAGGTATATTAAGTTTAGTCCGGACTTTGTTACGCTTGAAAATATTGGTCACAAACAGAGATGTTTGGAATAGGTGTTCATAAAATAGCCTAATTCGGCCATTCCCACATGTCCAACCATCTGTGGACACGATAACTCAAAAACGAAAAGAGATAACGAAATTAAGCTGAAATTTTGTGGGTGTGTTCTAGAAAATGGGCAAAACTGCCCATCTTTGAAACCGTAAGAGATATAACAAAAATATAAAGACAACTAACTCAGTTAGTTGTTTCCAATTTTTCCCATTCATAAACTTGATCACAAATTTTATCTCTTTACGTTTTTGAGTTACATTTTATACGGACGGACGAACATACGAACTTGCGCAAATGGACTAATTAAGTCATTTTAACCAATGCCAAAGTTTTTTTTTCTGGGATTAATAATATACCAGAACATAATATACCATTGTGTATATTTACTATTTATAGTCTAGTAAATGACGATTTGTCCAGGGCAAAATCGCTTCAGAAGCGATGAAGTGGTATCGAAGTGGTATTTAACTCTACAAATTGTTCTTTTTAACATCCCCCAATTTGACAAAATAAAAAAATATGTATCTAAAAATTAAATTCTAATTCACCATTACAACCACACCCTCTTTCTCGGAGATGAATTTTTTGACCCCTGGGATCCATAGAGGACCAAAATTTCTAAGCAATTTTTTGTTTGTTTAATAAATTCAAATTCAAATTTACTCTTGAATTTGTAACCGAAATGGTTAAGTATACACAAATAATAAATATTTGAATAATAATGTTGATATTTAACAACAGAAGTAATACTGTCAATGAAATGAAAAAGTTGGCTCTTACGTCAGTGTCGTCTTTGGTGTAGCGGTAAGCACGCTGGACTAGATATCCAGAGGGCTGAGATTCGATTTCTGGTTGATGAGTTAATTTTTTCTTATCAATATTTAATTAAAAATAAAGTTAAAGTATTATTTCATATAATAAATGCTAATCTTTGCCACCATAAACGCTGGTGTTTAATCATAAAGGTCACGCAGGTTTGTCTATATTGAATAATTTGAATAATTTTAATCTAATTGAATAATTTTAACTGACAACTGATAAAAAATCCATCCTGTAAACCAAAAATTATAATGTAAACTAAAAGTTAAATTTAAATAATTCCTGATGTTATTTAAGAGATTTTTTTAAAAATAAAGTGACTATTACAATATATTTGTGAATTTTATTTTAATTAAAGTTGTAAAAATTAATTAAAAAAATTCAGTCATTGTATGTAATTTTTGACAAACATGAAGTGTTTTTTTTTTACAATTTCGATTCATTCAGAATTAAAATAAAAAACCGATAGATTCTATGTAATTGTATATAGAGGTGCGGTACGTATGTATAACTGTTAATAGTTCAATTAAAATGAATTGCCATTGTGAGAACTCCTATACATTACTTCAATTAGTTTATAATTCAGAGGAGGGCGCAGACGGCTCGCCGGAGTCGAACGACTCTCCATAAGCTGGGTGAGAGTAAGTAAAAAAGGTATGTTTTTTTACATGATATACGCGCGATTTTCTCATTCAATGTTATGAAAAAATTGTAAATAAAAATTACAATGCCCCTGGGATTGAACCCAGGAGATAATCGTAATCAGCGACCCCGAAAACCTCCCAAAAGACGATTTCCGAGGTGAAAATTTTAATTTTCAAATTTTTTTTATCACCGTTACTATTTGTGGTGCTTTAAGGGGGGGGGGCGAAAATTACCCTAATTTTCTCATTTTTCGAGGTAATGCAGGGGCTAGTGCTGATGAATGTTCCTGAATTTTTAAAATCGGCACTGTTCCACCACTCTTTCAGATTGTACAGTATTTTCCGTCTTATTTACTGGACTATTAATATAAATCGTTGGATTTTTCTTCTTTTTGAAAGTGGGTTACAACGATTTGATAAAATATTCATGCTAAAATAGAGGCTAACTTCATTCATTTGACTTAATAATGTCACTTATTATTTTGGTCCTTCAGGTTAATATCATAATTTGAATTATTATAATGGAAGTAATACCGATAATATTGTTTTTTAATTTATTTAAAATTTTTATTGGAAAGTTCATTGATGTGTAACATGATCAAACTGTTGTGATCACAAAATTTTACGCTTTTTGTTGTTATTATTTTTGACATTTGAGGCAGAATAATAATTGTTGTGTATTGGTAAAATAATGCATATTTAGAGTTAAAAATTAATTATACATTTATTTATTTCATCATTATAACTGGTCGTTATTCAGAAAAACTTGCTAACGAGAATGACTCTCACTAACGAGTAGATTGCGTTATCAAAGATCATGGAATATACAATTGGATTAAAGGGCAATTACATTGCAGAAGATGTTTTTTTTGATATTTTTTAATCTTAAAAAATGGCAGACGTTATATTTTTAAGAATTTGTTGTTATATACAGTACGTAATAGTTGATCGGCATTGTAATATATACTCAGTATAACTGGCACAGACAGCTCTCCGGAGCCGAGCGGCTCTCCATAAGCTATGTGTGAGTAAGTAAAAAAGGTATGTTTTGAAGTAAGACGGAACGATGTTTCAATACAGGTTGCCTACCGATTATTGCCCAATAATTTATTCAATCAATTTAGAAATAGTTTTATAAAATATTTATTGTTTATGAAATATCTTTTACAATAGAGATACACCAAAAAACATAATAAAAATAATAATAATAATAACAACAATAATGATGATAGCAATAACAATAATTACAACAACAACAACAACTATAAATATTCCCACTTTATGTAAAATTTAACCATTTAGAAATTATTAACAAATTACCAAAACCACCCCCCACCCCAGTTTTATCATTGGCATCTTTATTGTATCCAGTGTCATCAAATTCCCATGACACTATACCCCCTAGAAAGAAAAAATTATTAAATCAAGTAAATAATTGTTTATTAGTTCTCCGATATGAATAGTTTAGACAAATTATTCGGAATTTCCAAAAATCTAATTCTAAAATCTAAAAACTAAATGATCTAAAAATTTACAAGCGGTTTACAATTGTCAAGCGGTAAATGTAAAAGATCAAGAGATTTATATTTTATAATTTATATAACATTTATATTTTATTCATACCCAAATAAAAAGGTACATTTTATGCCCCAAATTACCAGCCCAAAATGCCAGAGTATGTATTCAATGTATTTTATGTATTGTATACTTTGAATAATAGTGACCATAAAAAAGTGACCATACCCTGTATTTACTCTATCTCTCTTCATACCTCTCACTTAGAGCTGAGTGCAGTCAAAGTTTGCCTACCTATGATACATAGCATGTAATTAACATACATTATATAATGCCAGAATGAAACGAACTACTGTGTTTTTTACTGATATTGTACCACTATTATAATACATGTTTGTATTTCCGATTACTAGAATGCTTGTGTCCGAAACATTGGATCCATCAATCCTGGGAGCAATCCCGACGGATAAGTTGTGGGCCTTCTGTGTGACTTCTAGCCTCGGCAGAATCCTATAGCTTCATCGGCTTAAAATAGCACCTCTGACCCGGAGGCGTCTCACCTTCGGGTGACAAGTTGTTCTCAAGGAGGGCACAGAGGACCCTTTAGTCTAGGTGCTAGGGACTCGTTTGCGGTACCTCTCTTTCTAATTATTATCATTATTATTATTAATTGACAACAGCTTCCCACAGTCAGGACTACAACCTCAAAAACATTCACTACGCATATTATCTTCTCTAACAGCATCAGTGATATGAAGGTGGGACTGAAAATCAATTTCGGGAATACCAAGAAAATGAGAATAAATAACACTCCTCATGAAAACAACATAATTAAAAATCAGTCTGTAGAGAAAATAACAGAATTTCAATACCTGGGTAGTATTTATAAGAAAAGGGCGGCACAGATTAATTCAATCATTTTACATTGGTGATGGATCTATTGGACTAACGGTTTTGGATTACTATTTGGTAACTTTGGTAAAATTGTTATTGGTATATATAATTATATATACCCAAAACAAACTATAATGGATTTCTACAAATTAAAGCTCACAACAATAAAATTGAAAACTGCAATTTAACAGTAGTCAGTTCATGCTTTGAGGAGTCCTCTTGATGTACTACGCTATAAATTGGGACGAATATAAAGCGGTGAGGAGGAATACAATAGACAACTAAGGCGGAGTAAACGACAAAAATGTGAGACTACTGTGGTAAAATCAAATCACTACCAGAGTCAAGCTTACTCAAGGTTCTAAGTCTAGCCAGATTACGCGAAGAAAATGAAGGTTCATTAAAGTCAGTGGACAAAACACGGGCACTTTCGAAGGAGGAGTCTTTCAAAATCCTCCTTGAAGCCCACTTTCCACTTTTGAGCTTGCACTGCTTTCTGAGCCACTTCTACAGGAAGTTACACCACCCAATGGTTTATTCCTTTAAATGCCGCGCATCCAGATGAATTTTTCCCAGCGATGATTCAAAATGGTTTTGAAATAATTGTTCCATAGTTTAAGAGGTTCTTTAGAGCCAGTGTCACGCTAGAATCGGTCCAAAAATATTGAGATTTGCAAATGTGGTCTGTATAGCTAAACCAGGGAAAAGAGACTACGGTGAGGCTAAATCTTTTAGGTCCATTACCTTGGCACCATTTCTTCTAAAGACTTTAGGAAGGATAATAGGCTATCATCTGATGGAAGGGGTTCTAAAGGGGTGCATCTATTCTATAAGAACCAACATGCCAACACTCAGTGCACGAGGTACAGAGAGTATATCATTCCAAGGAGTTCACCCTGATGGTATTCTTTGATATGGAAGAGACTTTTGATCAGGCGAAAGCTGAGCCGTCAAATCTATTCTTGGTTTTTCTCTGTTTTTCCAACATCCCCAAAAAATTTAATTTTTAAGTAACGATATTTTGATGTATAATATTGGATGGATACAAGAAAATCCTTGGTATTCTGAATCGTTAAAATTATTTGCTCGTGTCTGTTTCTTGGCTGGATTGTTCCATTAAACAATATTCATCAACACAAACGTTCATCAACACAATTTTTTTAATGCAGTTATATAAACCGCATTAAAAAAATATTTTAATGCAGTTTATATAACTAATGTTTATAAATATTTTAAGGAATATTTATAAACATTATTCATTATAGTGCCTAGTTTTATAATATAGTTATTATAATTTTGAGTAAAAAAATTCTGTTCTCCATAAGACGCTGTGTTAAAAGTTTGATTTTTAATCGATAATTACTCTTTGAAATGATCGTCAACAGGTGAGAAATTTTTGAGGAGATAACTACATAATTGAGCTATTCAATTCACTAAAAAAAAAATTTCTTTATCTACTATCAAGCCTCATGCATGAACGTCCTTAACATCAATTCCAAAAGACGCCTCTATATTAAGGTTTTGAGGTTGATAATACATACATTTTTAGTTGGAACACTCAATACTACTATTGAATATAAAATAGTGGTATCATATGATTATGATGATGATTGTTATTGTCATTAAAATACATTCCTACCTACTTGTTATATTTATTAAAAATTGGATATTTTAATTAATATCTACTTCTAATATTTGTTATATAATTTACAGTCAAATCTCATTATACTCAATTTGAATCTTTTATTAAAATACTCCATGCAATATGTGTGTTAGAATGATTGAATGTTACATAAGACTATTTAGTCTAGTCAACAAGTTAAAAAACTTATTCTTGCTACTGCGAATTAAAATACGTGCGATAGCTAGAAAAATGTGAAAAAATTTCAAACCCACACATAAACAATTGCAAAAGTTATAAGCAATTAAAAATTCCAAAGAAAAGGGGTCTACTTTTTTTGAAAATTATTCAAAAACTATTAGTGCTAGAAGAATTTTACAAACAGATTCTTAAAGAGGAGGAAATTTACAAAAAAAATGTTGTCTCCCGGAACTTGAATAAGAGGGATAATCCATATTTTATGTTTCTTCCTTATCTAAACGCCCCTTAGCCTTGATCGATTCTATTCATTAACGAACTTGGCCTTTGAAACACCAAAAGCATATCAGATACGAGAACATATTTATTTATCTAAGTGTCTGTAGCCACTCTAGCGGTCACGGATCGCCAAGAATATAAATAAGATAAAAGTTAATCAAGCTCTATTTCCAAAAGTTATAAGCAATTAAAAATTCCAAAGAAAAGGGGTCTACTTTTTTTTGAAAATTACTCAAAAACTATTAGTGCTAGAGGAATTTTACAAACAGAGGAATTTACAAAAAGAGGAATTTTACAATCTTAGAAAATTTGCTAAGTTGATGCAGCTCCTGCGTAACGAACTTTTTGATTCCTAATATTTAATTTGTGCGTGTAGTACGACACTAAATCCTCACTCGATATACATGACCATGGAGACTACACAAGGAGACCGAACTCAAACGGGAGAATTGACAAAATATGGCAACGTAATGGTAGAAGTTCTATTTACTTTTTGTGCCACTAGCGTCACTAGTTGTTCATCCGTACCGAAGTGAATATTGTATAATAAATAGGAGTGAACTATATATTTGTCATTTTGTTAGACTTATTATCAATAAATAAAAGTTTAATTTAATATCTGATGCAATAATCTTTAAATTGATTTTAATAATTTTAATATAATTTATTTCTAGTTAATTTATTTGCATTTTTACATTTCCAACTTTACAGGTTACTATTTAATTATTCGATGTTTTATAATTATTTTGTTTCTAGCGAATTTCCTCCAAAGGAAATGCAGCTATTGTTTTTGCACCAATGTTGGAATTTCGTAAAAATTTCTTCAAATGTCCATCGATCCTACCTATTAGATGTTAAAAATCACTATCGCTAAAATTTGTATATATGTGTATATATGTATACATATGTACTTTTTTTAAATGTCTGTGGACTCTCTAGCGGTCACAGTTTTGTTCCGATTAGAATGAAATTTGGTATTTGAGTGGCTTTTGGTATTCTAAAGGTCAAGTTCGTTAATGGGTAAAATCGGACGAGGGAAAAGGGGGTTTAGAGGGAGGGGAAAACACAAAATTTGACTATCTCCCTTAATATTTGAAAAATCGAAAAATTTATCAGGAGTTAAGTTGTAAGTACTAAGTTTTACTAAGTTGTAAGTACTAATTTTGTTTCTTATCATTTTTCTGTTACACTAATATTTACAGAAATATTTACAATTAAAGATTCAAAGTTAAAATTCTAAATATCTCTGTTCACATTAGAGTTTGAGAAAAATGATCAGGTAATGAATTGTAGCAAACTTGATTTTCTACAACTTTACTCCTTATACATTTTTCGATTTTTCTAATATTAAGAGAGATATTTAATATGCTGTGTTTGTTTGACACAAATACATGAAATATATTTTATTGTAAAAAATTTTGATTGTCGTTTCCTTAGTAACTATAAACTATAATCGTTATTTTGGCTATTAATAAATTTAATTTTTACCAAACCTAAAGTCATATCAGATATTATATTTCATTTTGATCACACTAAAATTATGACCGCTAGAGAGTGATTTATGTATTCTTAGGAAATTCGCTAAGTTGACGCAGCTCCTGTGTAACGAGTTTTTTTATTGTTATGTAATTATTTTGCGAATTTTTAACTATTCTTACTTCAACTAATTACTTTATTTCATTTATTAATGTATTTAGATTATCGCGTAATATTCGCGGTGTTATCGGTAATCGGGCTTTAACAGTAACAAAATTATGTTTCAGGTTCGAGTTATATTTATATAATTGCATACACGTCACAAAATATCGTTGTAATTTTAATTATCTCTCATCCCAGAACTGTGTTTGATGTGGTTTTAGAGAGAATAGATTTCATATCAAATAAACATATTATTAAAATATACTGGAGTGAATATTTAGGGGGCTTTCCCCACATCTCACCTAAATGTTATTTCATTTAGGGTGCATTCATCTTGGACGCTCACACGCTTTCAGCGCGCTCAATCGTGATTTTCAGCGTTCGACTTGGCGCTGTCAGTGTCAAAAAATCACACTTGCGGTTGAGTTCATGAGGTAGATCTCGCGCTAACAGACGCTTACTCTACAGAGGTAGGGCAGCAAAAGCGTGAGCGCCAAATCTTACTATTTATCAAAACGAATGCTACGTGAGCGTAAGCTAACCAAATTTTTGTCATATTTATTAAAGTACTTAAAATTAAAATCGTTGGAAAATCAGTAAAAATGGCTAACTGTTTACCCAGATTATTTTCGATCGATTTAAATGATTCAGAATCTGGTAAAACGTATATTATTTCTGTGACTTCCGACGAAATAAAACGTCGCATTGTTGATACAAACTAACGCTTACAAAGTCCAAAACGAACGATATTTTCTGATCGATTCTAAGCGCTCGTAGGCCAACATGAACACCAATAATTTGTGCTTATAAGCGTGAGCGTGTGAGCCTCCAAGACGAATGCACCCTTAGTACATTCCCTGTCTTCCATGCGGACTGTGAAGTATTTAAGAATTATACAATATCTCGAGAACAACTTTTTTCTAATGATGGAATTTTTAATACTTCGATTATGAAATTATTACGTACACTTATTAATTACTATATCGTTCAGACAATTTATGTTTAGTGAATTTTAAAGTTTAATCGCTATTTGACCTGTTAGACAGAAACAAAAATTCCAAGACAACATTTGACATAATTTGTAAAACTATTTGAAAATTTATCCTTTCCTGTACAATTTTCTACTTATCAAGCAAGTACAACAACCTCAACAAAAAAAAACATAATAGTGGAATATAACTTATTTTAATTATTTTTATTTTACAATAAAGTATAGCGATATATAAAAGTATCAAAAATAAATATTATTATTCATATGTTACAACAAATCATCCCCAATCACCCCCACTTCAACCCTATATAAACAAACATGCTAAATTATAATTTTTTTAGTAATATTTTTTATAAAAACATCTACAT
This sequence comes from Nineta flava, assembly GCA_963920215.1. Lineage (NCBI taxonomy): Eukaryota > Metazoa > Arthropoda > Insecta > Neuroptera > Chrysopidae > Nineta > Nineta flava. Next base: position 31,177,047 of record OY986044.1, on the reverse strand, counting down.
ATATTATATTTATTTTTATTAGAGTTGTAACGGAAACCGATTCTTCCGGATAATCGGCTTCCAGCTATCTGGTTCTTTTTGCTGCCGAGTAAATGTAAATTATCGAATAATCCAGTCAAACTGGCGAATAATTCAATCTAACTGTCATAAATAATAATATAAATAGTAAAATTTGTGATGATAATTAAAAATGTTATGGTAATCTATGTATAAAGATATAAAATTTGATTGTTTGTTTGTGACGGGTAATCCCTGGAATTATTGAACAGATTTTAAAAATTATTTCACCGATAGGAAGCTACACTAATCCCGGATGTAGTACGCTAAAAACCTAACTTTTAAACGTTGCGAGGTAAAGATAATCTTTGAATATAAAAAATGTTATCTAATAAAAAGAAACAATTTTTGTTAGAATGATTTTTTCATACAACCGATAGTTTGGACACAATTTCAGTGCCAGGCCTGTGCGGGTCAGCTATATTAAATAATGAAATACGCTTTTCAGATAAATACTATTAAAGAGAACTCTAGGATGTTTCGAAATAAATTTCGATTTGTGCCCCAATTTTCTAGATCAAAATTGTTTGTATTTTAAAATAAGTATTTCAACTACAAAGTAGTCATCATCAGTATGAACTAGCTAATTGTAATTATTCTCCTAGGAGATGATACTTGTTGCCAATTTGGTGACGGTCTGCACACTTTTCAGAATTTGTCGAAAATTAACCTTTAAAGGGGTAAAACACAGAGTTCCACATAAAATACGTGTTTCCGAATTTTTAGAAAATGGAGCCTCAAAGGATGTTTGTATGGAAGTTCAATTTAAAAAAAATTGGAGACATAAAAATTAATATTTGGCTTATAAATGATAAATAAATAAATAACACGTGTAACAGCCTTTCAAGAAAACCAGTCCTTGACGAGGAGAAATATTGTGTTACTCGGTTATAAGGACTTTATATATGCAACCGTTGCGGGCGAAGGGTAATGTTAGTTTAAAATAAAATTAACAGCAAATGTAATAACTTTTACAGAGTTCATTGTTTTAATATGCTGTATATACTGAGGTTGTGTTCGGCAGTTTTCTTGTAATGGTTGGTTTATGTGTCACAACTTATCCAAATAGTTTTTCCATTATTTTTGCCCGAAGTTACTCGGCATCGTTTTTATTTCCATAGTAACTTGTACCTCTTTTATAAAATTTGAGCAATTTCTGGTTTCATTTGTCAGGATATCAACTTTTCATTTCCAGAAATGCCTGGTATGGCTTGGAATCCATATCAGTATTGCGTCGTTATACCCTGAGATTTTACATTATTTATGCTGTTCATAATTTTATTGACTTGATTTTCCTTATTATTTCTATTCTGGATTGCGTTGACTTGCGTTTTATAGATAGCTTTTAATTCAGCTGTATATATACTACTGGCTTTATCCAGACAATATTTTTTATTTACCGCATGATAAAAAAAATTCGTTACGCAGGAGCCGCGTCAAATTAGCGAATTTCCTAAGAATACATAAATCACTCTCTAGCGGTCATAAATTTAGTGTGATCAAAATGAAATATAATATCTGATATGACTTAAGTATTTGCAAAAATTAAATTTATTAATAGCCCAAAAACAAAAGGTATAACGATTATAGTTTATGGTTACTATGGAAACGACAATCAAAATTTTTTACAATAAAATATATTTTATGTATTCGTGTTAAACAAACACAAAATATTAAATATCTCTCTTAATATTAGAATAATCAAAAAATGTATAAGGAGTAAAGTTGTAGAAAATCAAGGTTGCTTCAATTCCTTACTTGATCATTTTTCTCAAACTCTAATGTGAACAGAGATTTTTAGAATTTTAACTTTCAATCTTTAATTGTAAATATTTCTCTAAATATTAGTGTAACAGAAAATAGAGAAATGATAAGAAACAAAATCACAGTAAAACTTAGTACCTACAATTTAACTCCTTAATTTTTCGATTTTTCAAATATTAAGGGAGATAGTCAAATTTTGTGTTTTATCCTCCCTCTAAACCTCCTTTCCCCTCGTCCGATTTGACCCATTAACGAACTTGACCTTTAGAATACCAAGTGACTCAAATACCTAATTTCATTTCAATCGGAATAAAACTGTGACCGCTAGAGAGTCCACAGACATTTTAAAAAAGCACATATGTATATATATATACAAATTTTAGCGATAGTGATTTTTAACATCTAATAGGTAGGATCGATGGACATTTGAAGAAATTTTTACGAAATTCCAACATTGGTACAAAAACAATAGCTGCATTTCCTTTGGAGGAAACTCCATGATTATATTTTATGAGCCCGAATACTGATGTTAAATTCAAAATACCAACTCCGTTTCGGATACTTGAGGGTCGATCCACATTATAATGCCGATCACGGTTCGTTCTCGGTCCGATCTCGGTCTGATAAAGTCTAATCATGTTCACATTATAATGCCGATCACGGTTCGTTCTCGGTCCGATCTCGGTTTGATAATACAATATCAGTATGCATATTTATGCATAATGACTTTTTTCAAAAGTCCACATTTGTTTAGTCACAATTAAATAATAAAATGTTTTCAATTATTAAATGGGAATTTAATAAAATCTTTCAAATTTCAAATTTAGTGGGTAATAGCTGACGGAACCGGGAACAGAGAGCATTCACACTATCATTCACATGCCGTTACCAGTTCGATCTCACTCGAAAATATTCTTCGAGATTGATCGTGACTGGAGTGTGATTGGACCGGGACTTGACTCTGACCGATAGTATGAATGCACACATTGTTTCTTAACTTGATAATATTTTGTCAGACCGAGATCGGACCGAGAACGAACCGTGACGGGTACTAAAGTGTGGATCGACCCTAATAGTTTTTCGAATATCAGGTACAACTCTAATGATGTTCATAAACTATAAACACAAAATATACTAACCATTTACTATTTATATACAGTTTTTTATACATATGTGTACGGGTTTTTATTTTATTGGATTTTTTGTTGCTATAATAATTATTGTGAATATTTTTTTATAGTAATGTTTTTGTAAATAAATATGCATTGATGTGAATTTATGCATATCTTTATATGTAGTTTTTTTCTGTGAAAAAATTAATAATTGTTTAATTTAATTATTAATATGTCTATCAATATTATTATACAGAGTGTTACTGACGAAGCGAGGTATATGTATAAATTTGTTTTATATATACACTATGTTTAGTTTACATCTTCGCATAGTAGATCTCCCACGAGAATGAGAGAGTACATATGTATACATTAAGCAATGTGTATGAGAAGGAGGTCTTATAGGTTTGATAAACAAGCATATTTTTCATAACTGTTCGAGTGGTCACCAGACACTTAAACCTATATGACCTCCTTCTCATACACATTGCTTAATGTATACATATGTACTCTCTCTTACTCGTCACGAATATTATTCATTATTTTGAAAAATATGCTTGTTTATCAAACCTATAAGACCTCCTTCTCATACACATTGTTTAATGTATACATATGTACTCTCTCATACTCGTGGGAGATCTATTATATGAAGATGTAAACTAAAAAGACGGTATATATATCTGAGGGTTGTTATGAAAGTGGTGGGGGTAAATCAACCAAAATTAATGGTAAAGTTCGTGTAACTCAAAATACACGAAGTAATTATTAACTATTAATAAAATTATTATCAAATAAAAAAATAATAAAAAAAAAAAAAATTAAAAAAAATTATTTTAATAATAATTTAATTATTATTTTCTATCTCAGAAATCGAAAACAGGATTGTTTTGAAATTTGGTCCAGGTGTTTATATGACTAAAATACTGATAGTTCATAATACTGATAATTATTATGACAGTTTTTCATAAACCTGACATTTCTGGTGGTCGAGAATAGATTTTAATATTAATGTGACAGACAAAAAAAGTTCCTTTTTTAAAAATAAACAACTTTTGTTATAAACTTTCTTACATAAATTCAGGATATACTGGGTATTTAAGCAATTAACTAATTTATTCGTTGTTTTCACTTGTTTTTTATTAAGTCTGAATACTTTCTCCGCATACAATGTAAATTATTTGACTGTGGCGAAAATAAAAAGTGGATTGGTGAAAAATAACAATGAATTGGAGTTATTTAATCGGGATTATTGGTAGTAACATTTGAAAGCTGGGTGGCCCATAAAGGATAGATCCATCAGAAATAAGAGTACCTATTAATAAAAATAAAAGCTTTAAGACAAAAACAATTTAATGAAGATCTTTATTTTCCTTTGAATAAAGACCAAAGAAAATTAGTGATGTAGTCACTAAGAGGTGTTCACAGGAAGAGAGCAAAGAAAAAGTTTTTTTATTTATGAGGTTAATTTTTTATAAGCGGAATAATTAAGATTGAAATAAAATTGAACAGTACCTGATGTCGAGAAAAATGGTAATATATAAAAAATATTTTGACAAAATGGAAACCCGACTTCAAAAATCAAATATTCTAAAACAAAAAATGCACTAAAAAGTAAAAAAAATAATTGCATATTCTTGTGCCAATTTTAGTTCACCTAAGCAAAAATTTTTTTAAATATATATGTACAATTATTGTTATTTTTGAAGTCGGTGTTAGCATAGAGAAATTATTATTGGACAACGCCTCCAATAATAACAATAATTGTACATATATATTTAAAATTTTTTGCTTTGGTGAACTAAAATTGGCACAAGAATATGCAATTATTTTTTTACTTTTTAGTGCATTTTTTGTTTTAGAATATTTGATTTTTGAAGTCGGGTTTCCATTTTGTCAAAATATTTTTTATTTCTCGCTTTTTAGTGACTTTGAAGTTCTATAACTTATTTTATTTGTCTAAATATGGGTAGACCAACTAAACGACCTACTAACTTTTTGTGCATTTTTATAACACATTTTTTTTTAATTTTTAGTGCATTTTTTCATAACAGATTTTTAGTTTTTTTTACATGCATTTTGTTTTTTTTTTGTAAGATTTTTTTTTTGGTGTCGTTTTTTTTGTAAACAATTTTTTTGAAGTCGGTTTTTAAAAAAATTTTCTTATTTTCCCATTACGAATGAGTATACCCTTTCAAAAAAAAAAATTTCGCAGAAATCGGTTATCACATAAAATGAAGCTTTTCCTCGGTTTCTTCTGTAAAAAAACTAATTTCACGGGGATCCCCTCATCAGAATGCGATTTGGTGCTAATGGGGCCAATGGGAAACCAAACCCTTTAAAACAAAAAAAAAATTCAAAATCGGTTCATAAATGACGGAGTTCTGAGGTGACACACATAAAAAAATAAAATACAGACGAATTGAGTACCATCCTCCTTTTTGCAGTCGGGTTAATAAACATAAATAAAACTGGATATGAAGAATAATTTAAATATTGTACTGACTATAGTCTAAAAGTCAATAGGAAAAGACCTACTATTGATTTGAATAGTTCACTCAGGAATTTATGACAGTTTGTGTCGATATTTTTTAGGTCATCATTAGCCCCCTTAAATTAATATTAAAACTGAAAATCTAAGTGACCTCAGGGCCAGGTATAATTTTGATCATCAATATAATTGAGTTCTTCAATAAGTCTTCAGAGATACGCTTATTTGCTCTAACGACTTATTTGTTATTGACGACCTAACAAATAAGTCAATAGCCTTTCACAAATACGTCAAGAGCTCCAAATTTTATAGTTTATTTGAAGAATTTTAGTTGCTCTTCAAGACGAAAATAAATATTTCATCCTTTCAATTTTAATATGTCATTTTAATAATAATATTACAGTTTTTTCATAATATTCATAACACAGTTTTTTCAAAATATTTAGTTTTATTTTATTAACCCGACTTCAAAAAGGAGAATGGTTCTCAATTCGTCTGTATTTTTTTTTTGTGTGTGGCACCTCAGAACTCCGTCATTTATGAACCGATTATAAATTTTTTTTGTTTGTTTTAAAGGGTTTGGTTTCCCATAGGTCCCATTGGCACAAAATCGAATTCTGATGAGGGGATCCCCGGGAAATCGAGGAAAATCCTCATTTTATATGTGATAACGATTTCTGCGAATTTTTTGGTTTTTTTTTGTAAGGGTATACTCATTCATGATGGGAAAATAAGAAAATTTTTAAAAAAACCGACCCAAAAAAAAAAAAATTTTTCAAAAAAAAAAAACAAAATGCATGTAAAAAAACTGAAAATCTGTTATGAAAAAATGCACTAAAAATTAAAATAAAGGATAAAAAAAAATGCACTAAAAGTTAGTAGGCCGTTTAGTTGGTCTACCCATATTTAGACAAATAAAATAAGTTATAGAACTTCAAAGTCACTATAAAGCGAGAAATAAACCTTATTTTGACAAAATGGAAACCCGACTTCAAAAATCAAATATTCTATAACAAAAAATGCACTAAAAAGTAAAAAATAATTGCATATTCTTGTGCCAATTTTAGTTCACCTAAGCAAAAATTTTTAAATATATATGTACAATTATTGTTATTTTTGGAGGCGGTATCCAAAAGTTATGTGAATTTCTCTATGTTGACACCGACTCTACATATGTGTGTAAAGTTTCAACAGAATCGGTTCACAGATGATTCTCAGTGGTGAATAATCAACTATTCCCTATTTGTCAATCTTTAGGAACGAAATTTTTTTTCAAATTTGGTACCAGTTTCGAAGTATACCCTATTCAATAAAAAAAGAATTATCGAAATCGGGCTACTCTGTAAAGATTATTCCAGTAGAAAAATATGTTTTTTTTCTGTGTTCATCTGTTAATTTTAAAATTTTTGAAAGATGAACAATTATTTTAAAAAGTACCGACGTAAATAAATATGCTTTATATTGGATATATTTATTTATTTATATGTTATTGTATGTATCGCTTGGATCAAAAACTTTTGTAAAATTATTAATATTTTGATTAAACAAAATTATATATTTTTTAGAGCATTTATTTTATTTTATATATCTTTTACACAATGTTGGTATTATTCATTTTACCGAAAATAATACATAATCAAATCATCCATTATTATATGATGGGATTCATATAGAGTATTTCTGCAACTATGCTTGGAGAATCAAGTGAGATTATGTGTGAATCTCAACAGAATGCAGTGAGGTTATGTGAAATTATTATCAATTTCTTAAATAATTTGAAGTAGAACATGTTAAACTAGTTCGTTTTAGATAAACAATGATGCTAAGTCTCACATAAATATAACTTGTAGCTTTGAAACCATATATGGGCTTAATGCTTATTTCCATGAATTAGCCACCGATTTCATGATCTTCTTTGAGAAAAAAACAAAGCTCCTTCAACAAAACTATCTGAAAAATAAGAGTCAATTTTATTTTATTTTGATTCCATGCGTACTTTTCGTAATAAAAATCCTTATGTTCAGTCCTGAACAATTGAAGGTCCGGAATCGTCACCATAGATAGATAGCGGCTTAATAATTGAAAAACTGCCGATGTCGGGATTCGAACTCATAACCTCCAAGTTTCCAAGTAGGCATACTGCGCAGACATAACGCCTTAGACCGCTCGGCCACTTGGACTGGTAACCATGTTGTCACCATATTGAACTTTAATTATCAACTTTATACTAAACATAGTAGTAACAAAAGTTGAAGAGCATTAAATTCTTTATGAAAAGTTTCGATTTATTTTTCGATAAAAATGTAAAATAGATCGAGTATTTACTTGTAATGTCGAAAACTCAATAAACATTACTAAGAATAATAACAAAATAAAATGTTTACAAAATTAAACTTCTGTTTGCAGAGTCTCAATATTCACATTCGAGATCCATTTCTTCGGGAAATATTAGTTTTAGAAAAAAAGGAATTGAAGTGTTGTTCTTCAACTTCAACCTTGTTGTTCTTCAACTTGTGTAATTACTATTTTTCTAATAAAGTTAATCTTTAAGGTAGTTGTCTGGTATCTTGGGTTGGAAAAATCGATTTTTTTTACTTATTTCGAAAGTAAAATATATTGAGAGTACATTGGTCAAACTGTAGACCAAAATTCGAAATATTAATGAAGTTATAATGAATATTTGAGAACATCTCGAAGTTGCACGCTGAAGGACGCCCGAAGCTGAAGGTTGCAACCAATCGGACTCCTCTATTGTTTGTGTGAGAATGATGCCTACGAAGAAATTGCAGGCATATTATATGCCCCAGGCATAGGCGATTAAAGTAAGTATGAGTTTTAAAAAAAAATCTGTTCTTGAACTGTTCTTTTTCGGTCGGCCCGGGTGAAAAAAAATTTTCTATCTGACCGATTGCTCTGAAATTTTTACACGTTATTCTACACATCAGACGTTCTCGTTGGGACTAGGATCTTTTTTTTCCATTCCTAACCTTCCATTTTACAGCCCGATTTGTGCCTGTAAAAATCACATTTATTATTCTGCATTTCCTTTGGAGGAAATTCGCTAAAAATCCCGATAAAGACGTAAGAAAACGTGCAAGTTAACAGACTACTACCCTAGTTGACAAAAAACAATAAACATGCATTTTTTTGTCGCAAGATGGCGGTGAGTTCGGACCTTCAATTGTCCAGGACTTTTAATATGTTCAAAATTCAAGATAATGCTAGAATATGCATTATTAACAAATTTCAAAACATTCATACTTATTATTTTTATTTTTGTTTCACTTACTGGGCTTCTAATATGATTTCATTAACCCTATTGTTCTGAGTAAATATGCATGGGTACTTTTAACCCTATGACCATAGTCCAGTTGTAATACCCGTTGGTAATATAAAAAAATGCTTGTTGAAAGTAATATTTGCTTATTAATATTTAGTGGAAGGTAATATTTATTTAATTTTAACTAGTAATATTTATTGAATAATACTACTAATATTACTGTAATATTAAAAGGTTTTTGTTTTGTTTTGGCTTTTTTTTTTGTTTTTTTAAATAAATACATCTGTCCGAAATTGATTATATGAAGTTTTGTAATGTAATTAGTAACAATAATTTTATGGGAATGTAAATAATTGTATCAAATAATTTATTGTCATCATTTAATCCAGATTTTATTGACCGTTATTTATACACTCCGATTCATGTGAAATCACAAAACAATGTTTAAACAAACCGGGGGAAAACAATTCATAAATGGATTGATGAATTAGTGTATTACATAGTGTAAATTTTCGACGAGCTAAGTAGCCGCGCTTGTTAAGGCGTTGTTTCTACTTGTACCTGAGAGGTTATGGTTTCGAATGCCGACATCGGCAGTTTGTCAATTAAAAATTAATGGGGTGGTTGATTGATTAAACTGTCGGCGTATGGACTAGAAAGAAGTAACCGGCTATGCTTGTGAAGGTTTCTGCAGTTTTCCTTCATGAACTCCAGATGAATATCGGCATAGTTCCTATCAATGTCGGCTGCAGGCACACACCTACCAATTGACATCATAAAAATGTAAAGCAAAAATTAATAAAGGTTGAAAAATAATGATGTGGGTGGCCTCTGTTATAGACCGTCGTGTCTCAAAAACGGAGGTTTAACCCCATTATTATTATTATTATTATTAGTGTAAATTTTCTAGACCTCAATGTGCACACATTCTTTGCTAGAAATTCGATTAGATTAGATTCGAGTTAGTTTGATCTATTGTACCTCCTTTCCTACAAAAGTGTTCCAGGAGTCCTATGATCTTGATAAACGTTAGGATAACTCTTGGTGACACCTCATTGATTTCATCTGGCTGGAAGATTTGTCCATTCCGAATGATAGTGTCTTCGAAAGAGGTTTTCGCCTTCTCACAGAATGTAAATACCGGTTTCCTCCGCTTAATGACAAATTCTCCAGAGATCGATTTGATTAATTGATTTTGTTAATGATTTTGCAGTGGCCAGTAAGAAATCTCAGTCAGTAAGAATCCTCAATTGGTTTTTCTAGTTGTAAACGCTCAGAGGTCTTTATCTAAGAGAAGCTTTTTATAAGGGCCTTTGCATGATCTTGACCATGAGAATATATCCAAGAACGATTGGACTTGTGTACCGCCCATACTTTTGTTTTATTATTCTGCCTAACTTATCATCCTTCTCGTTTCCATCGATTCCTGAATGTCGACAATTCACTCCAGGACAATTTTTGAGTTTATTTCAGGTGCACTCCACACTTTCCACACAAGTGTGGCCTGACTATCGAATAAATAATAATTTGCATTAATTGCACATCTATTTATGGCATCTATTTATACTTCAACCAGGAATATCTAGGCGTATTTACTCAGCCTGACATAGATATTTGTACCTTCTCGCTCAGAGTATAGTCCTGATCCTACTTCAGTATTAGTTTTGATCCATCTGTATACCAGATTATATCTTGGCTGTCGAAGGGGATCGCGCCATTCTTCCACGACGATCTGTCATATAATTAAACTTCAAATTGTCTGTATAATTCATAGGCTGTCGATATATGATCACTAACCATCTCTACGAACGGATCATTATCTATCCAGTCGAAGTTTGCTTTGAGGCTACTTGAAAGTCATCTGGGACTGTTTCCTAACTTTAGGTGGAAGGCACTCGCCTACGCCTCAACAGCAATGCATGTATGCAGCGGAGTCAAGTTAAGAAGTGTCTCAATTGCGACCATAAAATTTTCTTTCGATTGCTTATATTTTAAATTTAAATACGTACCAGAAAATAAAAGCACCTGCCTATGCCTCAGTAGCAATGAACACTCCCGTTCAATAAAATTGAACAGACCTGAAATGTTAATTTTCTTACATTTCATAAAACTCCTCACTTTTGTAACTCTCTGTATATTGATTCATTTATAAACAAAGATAAGTAGTATATATTTTAAGTGTGAAAAAAGAAATGGAAGTATAGTAAAAAAACATTTACTACAAGAATAATCAAAATTGTGAGAGACTGATTCGATTCAGATCTGTTCAATTTTATTGAACGGGAGTGTATATTATGCAGCGGAGTCAAGTTAAAAATGCCTCAATTGCGACCATAATATTTTCTTTCGATTACTTATTTATTATTTGAATATGTACTAGGAAATAATACAAAACTTATCTATGAAATTTGAATGTTTTTCCATATACATGCATCTAGATACAAAAATTTCCAAAAGGAATTTTTGGCATCAAGAGACTTTAAAACATTGATGAATACTCAATTTGGATTTTGGACTTCGAACGCATGTAATAGTTTTTTCATTACTACTGTATTGCTTCGATTATTTCTGGTCGATCAGAAGTTTTATTAATCGGATGTCAAAGTATTCGAAATTGTATAATACCATTTCTTGAGATACGAAAAAATGCTGTTCGTTAGACCAACCTCAAACTTTGGACACATACTCTGCAATAGTATACAGTTGAAGCTGCTCTGTTTTCGTGTAGTTGAGATTGTTAACGTATCTGAGCACAAACCATCTTGAGATATCTTCTTGAGATATAGATGTTAAAAATCAAATGATTGGACATGAGAAATCATGAAAATGTTCTGTTAGTTGGTAAAATGACACACTCACAGAAAAAGTTATAGAATTTATTGCACAAACCATTCTATTTCTCCAACATAAGTTATTCATTTGTGCATGCGAGGGTACAGACATTTCGATGGATGATGTAAAAACAATAATAGTTTACAAAATTTTTACTCATATAAAACAATCATTTATTTTATCATTAGTTACCGATGCTACTAACCGATTCAATAAGGACGCTCATGCATGTGGAGATAAAAATTTTTTGTTTTAGTGACTTAAATAGCTCAGTTATGTTGTTATCTTCCCTCAAAAATTTAAAACCTGTTGACAAACATTTCAAAGAGGAATTATCGATTCAAATCAAACTTTTAACACAACGTCTTATGGAGAACATAATTTTCGTGTACTTAAAATTATAATAACTATATTATTAAAGTAGGCACCATAATAAATAATGTTTATAAGTATTCTTTGAAATATGCAGTTATATAATTTCATTAAATAAATGGTATTGACGAACGTTTGAATTAATTATTTAATAAAATTAAAACTGTTTTGTTAGGTTTGTTTTTACCACCGTATTTTGAAAATTGGCGACAGCGCACAGTAAAAAAATATACACATATACACAGTACACAAATATACAACATAGTTTATTTTCAGATATGTCACATCAAGTCAAATCAATTTCTAATTTACATTTCCTGATATTTTAAAATAAATACTTTTAAAATATTTAGGATTAAAAAAGGTTATCAATTGTTGTAAGATTATTAATATACTTTACAACTTTTTTTAAATCCTAAACAAATTTTATGAAAGATAGTACTCATTTGACTCTAGCCCAGCAAATGAACCTCCTTAAATGGTTCCTGTTTGGATAAAGTTATTTATTATGATATTCCTGAGTCAAATATAAGTTATGCGTTTTTATGATTGCCGCTTCATATATTTTTAGAGTAACCATTATTTTAGTTTATTTGTATTAAATTGAAAGTCTAAATTGATCCAAAAAATCATACAATTTATATATTTACTCTAACAAATAAATTAATAATAATTTCTAGGAAACGTTTCTTCTTTTAAATAAACAAACAATTTACATTGCATTATATTATGATTATTATTATATTGGGATGTCTAAAAACATATCTTATTTCAAATAAAACAACTAAACGTTCAAAATAAAATTCAAGTATTAGGATATTCCTATTTTATTAACTGCTTTCTTGTTTAAATAATCATATACGTATGTTTTTTGTTCACTATTCATCTTTATCATTCAATCAATATATTAGTATGTGATGTGATGTGTGTGTGTGTGTGTGTGTGTGTGTGTGTGTGAGTGTGTGCGTATGTGTACACAGTGGTCCCTAAACGCAATTTACAATTAGTAACATTGTTATTTTAGGCAAAGAGATCCTTGATGTTAGATAGATATAACATTAGTGTCGTCTTTGTTTAAAAAAATAGACAGTTTATCTGGCTCTTTAGAGAGATGTGTCGTCATTTCACGTTTGGTTAAAATTTTCTCGAATCTTGTATTGTTTTACCAGTATACCTAATAAATAAAATATGATAGAGGTTTCCGTTGTGCGAATATCACGCAAAAACTATTGGATCGATTTTGATCAAATTTTGTTTTACTCCTTAGATACTTGGCTCTTATCTAAAAAAAATCACGTTATCTTCATTCAATAAAAGGTTATAAAAGTTTTAAAGTCAAGTAATCAATTAAACATTGATAAATTCAACCAATCACAGAGCGTATAGTGTAAGGAGACGTGGCCGCTTAATACCGTCTGGCTTTTATAATAAGTATGCCTTTTATAGGTTAATAATAATGTGCCCGATTTTAGCCCTTAGAAAAAGTGAGGTCACTACAATTAATAAAATTTCACCTATTTTTATAAATAAAAAGGGTGCATTTGATCCGAGACGAATAAATCTTTTTATAAATGAAAGGTCTTCAAAATATCTATAAAATGAAAAAGAAAAATATTTTTTTATCTGTATTTTTATCCATTATTTTTCAATTTGTTTATAACGCGCTATAAACAAATTAAAAAAAAAAAGCTTAATAAATTAATTAAATAAACTTTATTTTCTTTTAACTTATAGACCTTTAATTTAAAAAAAAATATTCCGATACGTTAACTTTTTAGAGAGTTATCATATATTTTACCTTTTGCTAATTTACTTAAACAATTAATATTTTTTAGGTTTTATAAGACTTGATCGAAAGCTTAAACACTTACCTACCTAACGAAAAACTAAAAAAAATTTTCCTACCAATATGGTTTATTTGTTAAAGAAAACCAGGTTAAAATCTGTCGGTTTTTAATTTGAAAATAATATTTTTATAATTAAAATACAGCTTGATTAAATTTATCAAAAAGAGACCCAATATATCTGTAGCTAAAATTGGTAGAAGCAAGTTTAATAGGTAATGCCATTAATTCCATTTAAAATTTCAAAGTTTGACCCTGTTTCGCCCCTGTATATATATAAAGATTATTAAAATAATCAAAGAGAACTCTAGGTTTTTTGAAATTACATTTCAAATTTTGCCCCCCATTCGACTGCAATGTAGTCATCATCAGTGTGAATTAGCTAATCGTAACTATCTATGGATTCAGAGATATGTTGCTTGTTGCTAATTTGGTGCGTAATAACACTTTAATGGTTAATTGCTCTATGAAAATATATTTATCATTCAATTACTATTTTAAATATGAATATTTACCAACTCCTTTTATGACCATGATAATAAAAATTCGGACGGCCATTTTCTTCAAGATTTAAGGAAAATGATTGTACATGCAAGCAATTGGTGTATACAACCAGAAATAAAGACATGCTTTCTATCCCAAAATACCATCTTACAATTTGTGGAAAGAGTTGGCAAATTTTTAGTAACAAAATTTACAATAACCTCCCCAAGGAGCTGCTGGAAATGTCAAAAATAAACATGTTTAAAAAGCATTTAAAAATTTTTTAAAACGCCTTTTACTCCATAAATGACCTTTTTGTTTAACACTAAATCAATTTTTGGTATTATTTTATTTGTTGATTTTGTACTAAATTTTCTATTAAATTTCTTATCTTATTTTATCCATTGTTGACCATTGTTTTTACTTTATACTGAGTTGATTTTTTAAATTAAATAATTTATTTATTCATTGTTGACTACTGTTTTTTTTATAAATATTTTTCTGTTACTGTTTTTTTGTTAAAATTACTGTTTTTAAGTTAGTCGTTTTCATTTTGGTACTTGCTTTTATGCATGTTTTTATTTTTGACTTAGCAAACATATCCATGTATATATATATATATATCATGTACGATATAAATATTATTATTATTATACTGTCATTACTTAAATCTCAAATTATGTAAACGCTAGTCACCTGCGTTAGTATAACATAACCGAAACTAACAATGGTTGTATAGGCACAAAGTTAAGATGTATAGACAAAAACTATTAAATATATGTAAATAGTTAAAAACAAATAAAAGTACATATTCATCAAGATACGGAGAAATTATATAAATCTTACATAAATAGATAGCATCATTGTGGCTTAGTTGGCACAACACGGATCCTGAAAGATATTTATGAATTTACATATACATGATTGACGTCAATGAATGTGAAGGTTCGTTTAGACTACGACACTAGACACCGTACACTCAGTGTATACACCGAGTGTCTATGTGTGCCCACGAGTGTCTCTACTGTGTGACATTTATTGCGACACTATAATTAGGGTCGAAGCAGAGGTTATGTAAACACCTTGTGTCTGAGTGTCCAAGTGTCTGTTCAGGTCATGGAGACTATATAAAGCAGATCTAACTCAAACGGAAAAATTGGCAAAATATGGCAACGAAATGGTAGAAGTTATATTTACTTTTTATGCCGATAGGGTCGCTAGTTTTTGATAGGAACGCATCCGTACCAAAGTGAAATACCGTACGTTTAGTTTACATCTTTGCATACCAGATCTCCCACGAGTATGAGAGAGTACATATGTATACATTAAGCAATGTGTATGAGAAGGAGGTCTTAATGTATACATATGTACTCTCTCATATTCGTGGGAGATCTGAAGTAGAAATGAAGTAGCCAGTAACTAGTTTTATTTCGAACTGATTATTTTGAAGTATGAAATTTGTTTAAAAAAATTTGGTGAAAAACTGTTTAAAAAACATTTAAAATGGGAAGAGTATGTGCAGTAGACAATTGTAAAAGTGGTAGTGCTTGTGACAATAAGCAAGGGGATCAATTGGGTGTAAAAAACCAGGACTTTTTAAAGTACCAAAAGCGAGTATAAATATTCCAAAATTAATTAAATTGTATGACATTATATTAAATATTAATTTTCAGCATTATTATTATTAAATAAAAGTTTAATTTAATATCTGATTCAATAATTTATTTTCATTTTTACAATTCCAACATTACAGGTTCTATTTAATTATTTGATGTTTTTTTTTAATTTTTATGTAATTATTTTGCGAATTTTAACTATCACTTCGACTTCAACTAATTCCTTATTGAAAAATTGAAATTACTTATCATTTATTTAAAAAAAATATTTTATTGGAAAAATACTTTGGCTGGAAATAATTTTTATAATACTATAAATGCGTAATGTTTTTCAATTAAAATTCGCGCCTTATACTCTCTGTTCTGTTTCCGGTGCCGAAGGAACACTACCGACATCTTATTTTTGCCAATTATTTGTTTACATGGAGTTAGGTATCCATGTTTAGAGTCTATGGTTCAGGTTTTCAAACAGATTCGACATTTTTTCATACTACACTTCATTTATTCCATATACACATTATATAGTAATAAATATAGCGTTTACGTCGCTATTTAATTACAATATAAGCAGCAAGTTTATAGTTATTTTGTGTGTGAACAGCTAGGACACTAGTTGCGTACATTTGTGACTGGATAGTGTCCAGAGACAAAAAATCTGTTTGTGTACAGTAAAGAGATTTATGTCTGACATTTGTGTCGCAACTTATGTCGTAGTACAGCCTAAACGAAGCATTAGTAATGCGCAAACATATTACATCAATATTTTATTTTCCATGCCATGTCAATAAGACATAAATAAATGTTCAATAAGACAACGTAACACACCAAATATATATCCATACGTTTAACATGCATTCAGAGTTTTGAACAATACTTAAAATTAGATTAAGGTAGTTCAAGCATGAAATCACTTTTCGACAGATTTTTTCAAAGGCTAAAAATAACGTTTTCTAATAAGTCCCGAAGTTTCAGAACTTTTGACCGATTAAAACGCGAGATAATTAATAACAAGAGATAATTAATAATTTAATAACATTGTAATCATTCTCTCTCATTCTCTCTCATTAGAAGCATATAAAACTTCATGCCCGTCCAACTGTTATCTTTTGTATTGAAATAAAAACTCAACAGAATTTAAAAAAAACTAGGACAGTAAAGATAAATCTTTCTTAAATAAATTTAAAAAAAAATCGCGTTTTTCCGTTTTGTTTTCGAAATATGATAATTTAAAATTTTTTTCTCTTTCAAAATTACATTAATTTGTATATAAATATATCTATATATACATATATATATATATATATATATATATATATATATATACATATATATAGCAAACCGGTTTTGTCCTGATTATACAAGACAATGACTTCCTTAACCATTAACTTTTATTTTATCACAATTGGTTTTACAAAGGTTCTACTGTAAATTTATTTATTATAAACTATTTAAATATATAAAGGGTAATATTTGTATAAAATTACTATTGTTGTCTTTGTTCACAATATTATTTGATTTGATCATTATTTATTTTTTAACTTTATCAATCATTTGTCAAAGTTTGTGTATTTTACAATACGTTAAGTGTTTTTAGTGGCTTCTGTATTTGTAGGATTATTGATTTTAATATATATTTTAGTTTTTTGATGCGGATGATGAATGCAGATGGATCGTTAAAATTTTTTTTTTCGTTCGCATCTGACCACCAACAACGATTATGTTCTAACTTATGTTCTGAGAATGGTAACTTATGTTCTGAGAATGATATTCAATTGATGATAAATATGATTATAAGAGTTAGAAGTGTTATAATTTTTATTTTTTGCTGACAAACATTATTGATAGGTCAGTAATCTTATTTATTACGCAATAGCTTTGACTGCCCTCGTCGCATTATCTTCAACTGTGTTTTGTCGTCGAACCGGTGTTCTTTGAGCAGTTTATTCAAACAACAGGGGCACAACAAGCCATAGGGGGCTGTGTCGGGACTATACGGAGGCTGGCGAAGCAGTTAAACACTGCTGAACAAGATTCGATGATATTTCCCACCGCTCCCACCGCTTTCACTTTCTAAATTTGAGGTTAAGATTTCCCAAATTGTAATTTTTGGTATTCCAAGATCATCTTCTAATTCGCGCACAATCGAACGTCGATCTTCTTCTATCGCAAGTCGCACACGCTCGATATTATCCGATGCTGTTGTCGGCCAGAACGAGGATCACTATCACCAGATGTACGGCCACTTTTGAAACGATTATACCACTATTTTATTTGTGTTTTACCCATACATTCATCTCCAAAGGTCTTCTGCATCATTTGAATAGTTTCCGAACTAGTTTTTCTGAGTTTGAAGCAAAATTTGATGTAAATTCGTTGATCTGATCTTTCAGTCACTTTTTACAATAACAAAATCCGACGAACGCAAAAATGGCTTTGTAAACAAATACACGCTGCGCATGAATTATACGTCCTGTAGGTGTCGGCGAGCAACCGATAAGTTCGTGAGGCTTTACTGTTTCATGCCTCGCAGAGGTCGCTGGAACACTTTGGCGCGAAGATATAAAAGCAGTTCGGATACTTTTCGGACAGACCTCGTATATACTCGGTCACCAAACTCGTATACAAAATAGTCAAATATGAACCTCCAAATAAAAAATGTAAAATACCTCAACGCAAAAGGTGCCAACGATTTGCTCACACACAAAATAACTGTGGGCGATCATTTAGGTGCGTTAAACGTCCAGGTAATCACTCGACTGGTGCTTGTACAAAAACAACAAGGGATAGACCCGCTTATTGCGGAAACTTTGGAGAAAATCACCCAGCGAACTACAAAGGATGCCAAGTCTACAAAAAACTTCATGATAAAAGGTATCCAGCGTTGAGAAAACGTCAATTAGCTGAACTCAACGAAGCTTCTAGAGTTTCTACATCCCATTATATACGTGAAAACTTTTCGTACGCTCAAGCAGTTAATAACAATAAATAAAATGCTCATAAACCCACCGAAGAAGGAACCAGTAATATCCACAGCGAAAAATACTAAAAATTCCGCAGTTATTATGGAGCATTCACTGAGCTCAAAGAAATGTTCCGAGATCTTATTTAACAAAACAGCGTTAATTTAATCTATTAATGTTTCAAAATAAAATAAAATGGCCCAAAACATAAATATTGTACTTGGAATGCCACCGTCGTTGTCTAGAACTTAAAGCTTTTAGAGGACGAGACCCATTTCACAATGTGAAGCTATTTAAACATAAGACAATATTGCGCTTACAATACTAAATATTCAAGTAGAAAAGCTCAAGGAGAAACAGCAGTTATTATTAAAAGTAATCTAAAAAAGGAACTTAGCAAATTTCCTTAGAATACATAAATCACTCTACAGCGGTCCGAATTTTAGTGTGATCAAAATGAAATATCATATCTGACATGATTTTGGTATTTGAAAAATTTAAATAGCCAAAATACAACGAAATACAACGATTAATAATAGTGTGCTATTGTAGTTTAAAGTTACTATGGAAACGACAATCAAAATTGACATTTCAAAATTGAAACAAAATTTTAATAAAATAATTTTATAGTTATTTTTTAGAAGTAAGGTTATGTTTCTGTGGAAATTAGAAAATCAAAAAAAATTTTAACCGACTCCAAAAAAAAGAAGGAGGAGATTCTATGTTCGACTATATGTATTTTTTATAAATGTATGTTCACCGATTTCTCCGTCAATTGTGGACCGTTTTTCTAAATGCTTGTTTTGCATGAAAGAATATACTCTCGAGGTGGTCCCATTGTCATCAAGTCATAATCTGATGAGGAAATCCCTTCAAACCGATCAGTAGCTAGCACGTCATGCCAATAATAATATTTTATTACAAGTAATGTAACAACTAACTGAGTTAATTGTTTGAATACCCAGCTCATACTGAGTTGTATATTAATGATTGAATTGTTACAATTCAGTATATTCGAGTTATTAACAATACGTTTTCCGAGGAACATTTAATCACAAATTATGAGAAAACTACTGAGTTTATGAAAAAAAATTTCAAACAAAAGTTGTTTATTTTAAAATGAAAATTATTTTTTGAAAAAAATTTCAGCACGTCATCTCTTTTCGTTCTTGAGTTATTGTGTCCACAGACAGGTAGACGGACATGTGGAAATGGCCGAATTTTATGCACACATATAACAAACATTCATCCTTATGAACAATATTTTTAAGCGTTACAAAGTCGGGATTAAACTTAATATACCTTATACATTTACATATACTGGATATAAAAATTATACGTAATAGGTTTGGACAAGAATTGTCTTTTGAATTAAATCTGTATATTGTTATTTTTAGCTTTTTACTAGTTTTTGTATTTTTTGAAGTCGGTTGAATTAGAAAAAAAGTTTTTTAAGAAGTTTTTATAAAATATATTTCATGTATTCAAGTCAAACAAACACAAAATAATAAATATCTCTCTTAATATTCGAATAATCGAAAAATGTATTAGGAGTAAAGTTGTAGAAAATCAAGTTGCTACAATTCATTACTGGATCATTTTTCTCAAACTCTAATGTGAACAGAAGTATTTAGAACACAAAATTACAGTAAAACTTAGTACCTACAACTTAACTCCTGATAAATTTTTTGTGACCAACTGTGACCGATAGTTTAGAGACATTTTAAAAAAAGTACATATGTTGATACATATATATATATATATATATATATAAATATATATATATATATATATGAATTTCGTAAAAATTTCTTCAAATGTCCATCGATCTGAATCTACCTATTAGTTGTTAAAAATCACTATTGCTATATATATATAGCTATATAGCAATAGTGATTTTTAACAACTAATAGGTAGATTCAGATCGATGGACATTTGAAGAAATTTTTACGAAATTCATATATATATATATATTTATATATATATATATATATATGTATCAACATATGTACTTTTTTTAAAATGTACTTTATATATATATATATATATATATATATATATATATATATATAGCTATCAACATATGTACTTTTTATATATATATATATATATATATATATATATATATATATATATATATATATATATATAGCTATATAGCAATAGTGATTTTTAACAACTAATAGGTAGATTCAGATCGATGGACATTTGAAGAAATTTTTACGAAATTCATATATATATATATATATATATATTTATATATATATATATATATGTATCAACATATGTACTTTTTTTAAAATGTCTCTAAACTATATATATATATATATATATATATATATATATAGCAATAGTGATTTTTAACAACTAATAGGTAGATTCAGATCGATGGACATTTGAAGAAATTTTTACGAAATTCCAACATTGGTGCAAAAACAATAGCTGCATTTCCTTTGGAGGAAATTCGCTAAAAACTAAGAAATTGAAAATATAGAAGTACAAACTATTAATATTGAACTTATTAACATTTATAGTAATTAGACTTTAAAATACATGGTAGTAGAAACTAACTGAGTTAATTTTTTGAATACCCAGTATACACTGAGTTGTTTATCAATGATTGAATTGTTAACAATTCTGCGTATTCGAGTTGTTCACAAAACATTTATTCACAAATTATGAGAAAACTATTGAGTTTATGAAAAAAAATTTCAAACAAAAGTTGTTTATTTTAAAAAGATGATTTGTTATTTATCTCTTACGGTTTCAAAGATGTATATTTTCCTCCCTGGCGGGGGGAAACACATTTCGATTTTGCCCATTGACGAACTTGACCTTACTTTTTTGCTCTAAAACACAAAAATTTCAGCTCGTAATCTCTTTTTGTTTTTGAGTTATCGGCTTCACGGACAGACAGCTAGAGAGACCGACGGACATGCGGAAATGGACTAATTAGTTAATTTTATGAACACCTATAACAAAATTTTTTTTCTGCGATCAATATTTTCAAGCGTTACAAAGTCGGAACTAAACTTAATATACCTTGTATATTTACAAATATACTGGGTATAAAAATAGTATGTATGGATGTTATGTACATGTATACTTCAGAGCCAGATTAGCTACGTAGCAAGAGTAGCAAATGCTACGGGCCCCGCGCACCCACGCCTGTTTGAGCTGACTTGAAATTACAAGTCACTGATGTTATATATTTTTTGAGTCATTATTAATAACGTACTGTCTGCTTTAGCTAAACGTATGAAAGCATATCATAAAGTAACTAGTGTTTTTGGAGTATTTCGTCAGTTAAAATCTCTTACAACAGTAAAAATCTTCAATTATCGTCAGTGCTTACGCACATGATTTGGAGGACTATCTAGGCGACGAATCAGTGCAGTTCGCTGAGCTGCTCAAAACAGATGTGGCTATTGCTATTGACCGGAACAAGGACGAGGCTCTGAAACTGCGATTCTAAAATCTTTTAATGAATAATGCTTTAGATTCGTGTTTCCCAAATGTAGAAATTGCCTTGCGCATTTACTTGTCTCTCATGATCACCAACTGCAGTGGCGAACGTTCTTTTTCAACGTTAAAGCGTATAAAAAATGAGTTAAGAAACACGATGGGCCAAGAACGTCTAAATCACCTCAGCTTGATGAATATAGAAAAACTGATTTGCTCAGAGAAATCGATATCAATGGAGTAATCTCTAAATTTGCCCACATTAAAAGTTCATTTGTAACATTTTGTTTTATTAATCACTCTAAATTTAAAAACCTAAGGTAAAGCAAGGGCCCCTTAATGGAATTTGCTACGGGCCCCGCGCTGCCTTAATCCGGCACTGGTATACATGCATGCTTTCGTGCACCTATCAATTGTATTTATCATTTTCAACATTGAGCACAAATTATGAGAAAACTATTTAAACTATTTAAAGAGAAAAAGATTTTTTGTCAACAAATTTTTATTTCTATCTCTTACGGTTTCAAAGATATAACTTTTCCCCCCTGGCGGAGGGAAACACGTTCCGATTTTGTCCATTAACAAACTTGACCTTAATTTTTGCTCTAGAACACACAAAAAAATTTTCAGCTCTTTTCGTTTTTGAGTTATCGGCACGGACAAACAGACAGACTGACAGACGGATGGACATGCGGAAATAGACTAGTTAGGTAATTTTATGAATACCTATAAAAAAAATTTTTTTCTGTCATCAATATTTTCAAGTCGGAACTAAACTTAATATACCTTGTATATTTACAAATATACTTGGTATAACAATCAGTGTGTTATTCGTTAACCAAAGATAAAAACGATTATGAAAGCTTTAAAATTAATTCTTATAGAATAAGAAGTGATTTCGTTAATTATATTACTATTAAATCCTAATAAATTTGTATGAATATCTATCTATATCATGAATACTGAGCCGCATGTTAAAGAAATAAATTGAAATGTAAATATTATAGAAGAGTCACAGCAGCCAGCCTATCAGCAGCCCCTTGGCTGATTTGGTTGCATGTGTCTCCCTGATTTCGTTGTTATATAAGCACAGCTGTCCTGATATATCAGTCTGCAAATATTGTCATTTTGTATGTAGTTTATAATATAATATGTTGATGGATGGTAGGTAGTAGGTAGCTAGCTAATTGTTACTATAAGGATAGAAAATGCAATGTTGTTTTCATCATAATGATGCGACAAAACGTAAATGTTTACATTGTGGTCGCGCGCTTCGGGCAATTGAAATTTAATGAGCGTAAACATGCCATTTAAAAATAATAATAATAAATTTATCTTAGTTTAGAAGAAAAATGCATTTATTTGTAGAATTATTGATTGTTAAACTTATTTAATGTAAATATTTAGACATTTAGAGTATAGTTTAACACAAAATGGAATTTCTTTCCGTATACTTACTTAAACTACAATCAAATTTATAAAATCTGTTTACTCAGAGATTTTATATCGTTAAGTATTTATCGTTACATGAAGTGGTATAGTTTTAAAATTTATGACTTGAGGGCAGAAATATTTAAAGAGTCTTTTTATGGTCAGTAAATGTGATGTATCTAAAACGGTCTAAAAACTATTTTGAAGATTATTTGAAAAAAAAAAAGTTCTCCGGATGTTTATCTTCTTATACTCTATACTGTGTGTTACTAGAGCCATGACGGGTATGACGGGTGGGACACATAATATGGTCTAAGATCCGGCATAAGTGAAAACCTTCTCTCATCTGTTAATTGATTGAAATATTATTGAAAACGCTTATTGCAATATAAACAATTTGGCAATGTAATGTCTGCCAGGGTAGTTCTACTGCAATTAACATTAATTAATTAATTAAAAATTGATTTTTTTATAATTAAATACCTCACGTGTTAATTGAATTTTGCTTGTTAAATAACATAGTATACGATACGACAAATCTTGTAATAGCAGGCAGCGTTGCTTATTACTGCTACGGTAACCTGTTCCCTCATATGTTAATTAAAAAATATTTAGAAGTTAAAATTTAAAAGTTTAGAATAATTAGAATACATCCATAACTGGCAGCCATCTTAAAATCCACTAAAATCAATTGCAGCCTATATAAGAAAAATTTAAAAAAATAGAAATTAAAAAAAAATACCTTGCAGAGAGAGAGAGACTATTGCATTATTCCACGTAACAAACAAGGAAAGTATATGATTCATGCATTTGTAGAGCCTACTCCATTTATAAGTGTATTTATACTAATAGTGGTATTGTGTATAGAGAATGCAGAATTCATGATAAACGGAATACGCTCTACATTCGCATGATCATATACTTTCCTTGTTTGTTACGTTGAATAATGCAATAGTCTCTCTCTCTCTCTACAAGGTATTTATTTTTAATTTCTATTTTTTTAAATTTTTCTTATATAGGCTGCAATGAATCACAGCACGGCACGTTCGTAGAATTGCCACCTCTCCAGATTTCTTCGAGAGACTCCCGAGTGGAAAAAAATTTTGCTAACCAAAAATAGTATATTTTACAAAAATAATTCTAAATATGAATCTAAATTAAAAAAAAAAAAATGTTATTAATTAATATTAATATGAAAAAATAACTCTTTAATCCGCCAGGAAACGAGCCCCGGACCTCAGTATATCAGGCCAATGGGCTAATCGTTACAACACGCTTAATTTGCTTGTGAATTACTAACTTATTATTCCAACATAATATTCTTGTGTATACTTAAACGTCACAATACTATACCAATTTTTTCATATTGATATTAATTAATTAATTCAATGACCTGTTAGTCTATATTATATGCTTGTTCTTTCATACTTGTGTCTTCGTAATCCTACTACAGATTGATATTGGTATAGTTTTGTGACGTTAAAGTATACAAGAAAATGATTTGTTGGAATAATATTCCTAAAAAAAAAGTAAGTACTGGTTATTTAAATTTAATGAACAGATAATATATAATTTATTGTGGAATGTTAAAACTTGAGTATTTATTTATTTAAATTATAGCTTATATTCACAGGCAGATTAAGACACCCAATTCACGGTATATTTAGTGTAAACGATCAAAATTTGTCCCCCTAGGCAGCTATCTACCTTGTCTATCCGATAAATCTTCCACTGCCCAGTTTACGAAATAATATATGAACCTCCCGATCTCCAAACAAGATCGAGATAATATATGTTGATTTCCCGACTTTTCATAATTTTGAGGTGGCAACCCTACACGTTCGGTAGTTTCTGATTTATCGTTTGTTTCATCCTTTAAATCGACAATCGATAAAATATCTAAGGAAAATTTTAAGCATGAATGACGTCTTGAACCAAATATCTCAAGTACAGAAACAGCCATTGTATTAAAATTTAATATACAACTTTAGTATCAATAGATAATTAAAAAATTCGTTACGCAGGAGCTGCTTCAACTTAGCGAATTTCCTTAGAATACATAAATCACTCTCTAGCAGTCACAATTTTAGTTTAATCAAAATGAAATGTCGTTCTGAAATGATTTGAGTATTTGCATGGCTAATTTTATTAATAAATGACATACGTCAAGGGGAAATGGGGGCATAAAGAAAGAAGAAAACACAAAATATAAAATATCTCTCTTAATATTAGAACAATCGAAAAATGCGTAAGGAATAAACTTGTAGAAAATCATGTTTGCTACAATTCATCACCTTATCATTTTTGCTCAAACTCTAATGTGTATAGAGATATTAAGGAATTTAATTTTCAATCTTAAACCGTCAATATTTCTGTAAATATTAGGGTAACAGAAAAAATGATAGGAAACAAAATTACAGTAAAATTTAGTACCTACAACTTTACTTCTTATAAATTTTTCGATTTTTCGAATATTAAGGAAGATATGTTAAATTTTGTGTTTCCCCCTCTCTTTAAACCCCCCTTTCCCCTTGTTCGATTTTACCCATTAACGAACTTGACCTTTTGAATACCAAAAGGGCCTCAAATACCAAATTACATTCCAATCAGATCAAAAATGTGACCGCTAGAGTGATTACAGACACATATATATATATGTATATATATATATATATATATATATATATATATATGTCCATAGATATATATATACAAATTTCACAGATGGTGATTTTCGACATCTACTAGGTAGGATCGATGGACATTTGTAAAAATTTTTGCAAAATTTTGAAGTCGGTACGAGACCAATAGCTCTATTTCCTTTCAGGAAATTCGCTAAAATTGAGAAAATTTGATAGTGATCATCAAACGGGAAATTCATTTAACTGAAGAGTTTTGGCAGTTTTTTTTTGGATTTTCATTCCTAGTCTTTAATTTTAGAAAGTGTAGATCTCAAAAAATTCAAATTTTTTAGGTGTTTTTATAGAAATAGTATTGAAAGTCATATAAATATTTTGTTGAGTCGCTCGTTGGAAATTCGCATGCGAGAAAAGCTCTGGCATACATTTAAAATTTTTTTCAATCAGTGAAAAGATGGAAAGTGAAAAAGTTCGAATAACGAATATTTTATTAATTTATAAGTTAAATTTTGATTGATTATTGATAAAATTTTCTCTAATTTTCTTTAATATGTCAGAGCTTTTAATATCAGAATTAATAAATTCTTTAACCTAACTGGCTTATCAAAAGAAGTGGCAGACGTCATCGTTTGCAACTTGTGGTCCTTTTTAAAATTAATATTATAACCTTTTCTAAAACTTTGTATACTATAGTGCTCCCCTATAAATAATAACATTACGAGATTCCGATGTGGGCGATACCGAATATTTCTCAGTGTTCTTTAATAATCAAATACCTTCAGAGACCATCCTTTAAAATGTGTACACGAAAATGGGAGAGGAAGAGAAATTGCCTCACGTAACGAAACGTGACGTAACGACATTAAAAGTTCCCATACAAATTTTATATTCCTACTTATTAAAAAACTATAGGTTTTTCATTCGCGGTGTGCCGGGGAAATTTTTTATATATAATTGTTCAATCAATGATAAGCAAATACTTACGCGGTCACAATAGCTATAACTCGCTCTGATGAGTACTGATAATCACTAAAGAATAAAAACAATTTTGTATTTACAAACATTTTTAACCCCTGACACAAAAAGAAGGGGTGTTATAATTTTAAAGCCTATTGCTCTCAAACGCGTGAACCGATTTTAAGGTGTGTGTATTTTTTAGATTTCTGGTTTCCTTGCGGTGGTTTTTAGTTATATTTGATAAAGATCTGTTCGGCCGTTTGAAGATTATCACCTCTTTTCCAAGATAATGTATAGGCATATTTTTAACACTATCATTTTACATATAAATTTGGCGGAGGTAACGGGAAGTTCATTTTTGTTTTTGTATTAAGGTCATACATTTTTTTAGTTTGTTTTTTGCTTTGGGGGTTTTTTAAATTTTTAATTCTACTTGTATAATAATTAGACATAATTTTGTATATGTTACTAATAATAAAAATAATCCTTCATCTGAAGATGTAGGGAATAGGTTTTGTGACGTATTATTAGGTAGAGGATTCAAAAAACAGTAATGTAGCTTGACAAAGGAGGAGGGGGAAATGTGTGAATTTTAAATGACGTATTTTAAGGATGACCTACACGTATTTTTGAAAAATTTTTGTTTGAGCGTTTTCCGAAAAGTATTTATATTTTATATTAAAAATGTGAAAAAACATTTTTAATGCAACCAACGGTACGAATTGAATTCGAACTGTAGAACCATAGACCTCTGTCTATCGGGCCAATTAATTAGTACTTTTCATATGAATTTGAAAAATTAATGGAGGTATGAGGATGTGATAGAATTAACGAAAACCCGTGTCCTTTTTAACACGCTTTTATTAACTTGTTATCTATGTAGATATCTATGTAATGGATTCTTTGAAGTCAATTTTAACCTACTTCTAATTATCGTATCGAAATGAAACTTTGTATGTATATGTAGTTCGGATTACAATGCAATTATTAATGGTAAGCATGATCGAAATCGGGAAAGGGAAAGGAGGGTTAAGAGGGAAGGGGAAATACATAATTTAGTATATATCTCTTAATATTGAAAAAATCGGAAAACACATAAGAAGTGAAGTTGTGGAAAATTAGTTTTACTATTATTAAGTTCCTTATCATTTTTTTCTGTTTCTCTAATATTTACAGAGATATCGATGGTTTAAGATTGAAAATTTAAATCCAACAGTTCGTTTCAAGACCAAAAAAGCAAAAGTTTAAAAAAAACTAAGAAACACGTTTTTATAGCTAGCCGAACTAAAAAGTAGAAAATAATTTTTATCAACAAAATCATTAATTTGATTGCGTGGGGGCTTAGCATTATAATATCAAATCAATATACATAATATCAAATTATAGTAAAAATCACTCCACGTTTTTTTACGACCAAATTAATTATTTTGTTGATAAAATTATTTTCTACTTTTTAGTTTGGCTAGCTAAAAAGCGTGTTTTTTTTAAGTTTTTTTAAACTATTATTTATTTAACGTACACATGTTTGATTGGTTTCAAAAATTCTTTTTCTGCATGTATAAGAAACATAATTGAAAACCACCTTTACTAGCAAGTTCTATATAAATTTCTTTGAATGATTTTCAATTTTAGTTTTTAATTTAGAAGATCTAACAAACTTTATCTCGATTGAAGATTTAGAGTTTAATGTACGATTTCACATAACATACTAATTTATTCTTTTTGAAGACTTTTGATTTCTACTTGTATGTATTTAATATTAATAGAGCCAGATATTGCGTTTATAGTTCGAAGAATAGAAATAAACTGTAAATATATTTTTAATAATAAAAAATTTATGAAAATTTTATTATTTATTATTGCCAATGCATTGCATCAAAGTAATAAATAATATATCAATATCACAATTGTATCTGCAGGGAATAATAGCATATATTTGTGTAGATGAAATTTCATTTACATATTGGAAATTGGCAATTTAATTTCTACTATTTTTCTCTATATATACCATTCAAACACTATTGAAAAAGTAATAAATGCATTCGTGTATACTATGTTTCGTAAAAGCATCCTGATATTGCAATCATAGATTTCTATACCATGTATGGTACCTAAATGTTTGGAATGACTGACAAATATTTTAATTCCGCGACGGATTTGCCAGTTTTGAAGCAAACAAATAATTTATCTACTGAGATTTATAAGGAGAACTGTGTCATGCGCTGCTTGAATGATTTCTTGGTTTAATTGTAATAACAATCGAAAATTTGATCTGAATATTCATGAAAACGTTACATTTTTTAACAAAATATACAATGTGACAAGCAGTCAATCATTCAAAAATATACATTAAGTTTTATTGTCATTAGAAAAAAATTTAGAGTTTAAAAATCTAAAAAAACGTGTAAAAATTATTAAAATAATCAAAGAGAACTCTAGGTTTTTTGAAATTATATTTCCAATTTTCCATTGTCTCCGTTCTTAAGTAATATCTTCATGACAGATCTTGAAGAAAAAGAGAGAATTTTATTTAGAGAACTTAAATAAAATGTACCCATCGATAGAATTTACAACCGAAATAGAACAAGGAGGCTCGATTCCGTTTTTAGATATAAAAGTTATGAAAAATAACGACACGAATAAATTAGAATTCGATATCTACAGAAAATCTACATACACTGAACGATACATTACAGCCGATTCGAACAGCCCACCTCAACTTAATATGGCTGTTTTCAATTTTTTGGTAAACAGGCTACTGAAAGTCCCATTGTCCAAGAAAAATTACTTTAGAGAAATAAACCACATTAAACAAGTTGCAATCTTTAAGGGCTTCGACTCTAACATAATACATAATTTGGTCCGCAGAACTAAATTTAAAATTGCACGAAACAATTCCACCTTACTAACACCAGAAATTGGCAACGTTGAACAAACTAAATGGTGCAAACTAACATCAAAACAGCGCTTGTTAGTAAAAATAAAATCAAACAGTTACTGGGCACCCCTAAGGATAAAATTAGTAATGAATAACAAACGGGCATATATGGTGTCAATTGTCAAAACTGTTCGAAAATATTGGTCAAAGTCGTCGCCAAATCGGTATTCGAATCAAAGAATCTGGCTCATGTGCAATTTGGGAGAACCGAAAAATCGTGTATAGCGGTGCACGTTATTGAGAACAACCACAAAATTGATAAATCGAATCTAAAACTACTACTACAAAATTAGATGCATACGAAAGAATCTACATATACAAATTGAGAAAACAGGTAATGAATTTAGACAATGGCCCAATTCCAAATTCTGATTTAATAAAATTAAACCATTTTCAAAAATAAAAATCCAATACCTGAATGTCAGGGTTAACGTAGATACACTCACTTTAGTGAAAAAACAAACGCCGCATAGTCACCAAAGAATACCGCCAATAAATAGGTGGGGCTTTCCACACACCTAATCCAGTAGTCAGGCAACTCAAATAATCCTCAAGTCAGATTATACTCTCAGTCAAATCGTATAAACGGACATAACTTTTTTAATATCATTGTGAGACACGCACCAAATTAGCAACAAGCAACATATCTCTGAATCCATATCCCAGAGATAGTTACGATTAGCTAATTCATACTGATGATGACTAGATTGTAATCGAAATAAGTATTTATAAAATACAAACAAATGTTCTAGGAATAGGGGCAAAATTTGAAATATAATTAAAAAAACGTGCTTTTGTTGCAATATGAACTAAAAATGCAAAATAATTTAAAATAGAATAGAATAAAGAGATTGGCAACAAAATTAACTTTAATGTAAACAAAAGCATGGGGTACTCTCTACTTACTCTTGTAAAATGAAGACGTAAGTAGAGAGCACCCCATACGTCTGCAAAATTTCAGATTGTTCTGACGTCCGGAAGTGGGTGAAAACTCACTTACAAAATTCCATTACATTCATACATAAATAGATACATACAGGTCAAGATAAAAAAAGCATGTTAAAAAAAGTTGGAAGTATTATTTTCTACAAATGTTAATTTCCTACACAGACTGATAAACAGGTGGTGTGTGTTCTCTGGTATGATCTGTCGTATTTTAAAAGCTTTAAAAATATGATTCTAACTAAAACGCATAGCGTCAATACCATCAGATCGTGTAGACCAGGGATCGCCAACATGTCGGTCGAGATCGACCGTACCTGCTAGGTAGTACATATAATAGATACATCTCCTACATGATCCTACATAAACAACTGTCAATAAATTCTTGCATCTGTTTTGTTAATTATGGGTTAAGAAACCATAAATTGATTAAATTAATTGGAGGAAAAATATATTAGAATGGATTTCAGTATTATGGGTCCCCATTAGCTGGGGTCGGGGGCCTTGGACTCTTGCTCCACGTGTTTTTATGCTAAAAACGACTCCGTTTATGTACAAATGGCGTCAAAAGTCGAGCTATCATTTCAAAATTTTATAATTGTATTGTGCCTTATTTATTCGGCTTTCGAAAAAATGTTTCAGATAAAAGTTCTTCAATATAACTGTACTAAAGTTTTATTCAAAACGTTTTTCCAAAATCCGACTAAATAAGGCACAAATCAAGTATAAAATTTTGAAATGATAGCTCGACTTTTGACGCCATTCGTACTTAGACAAAAAATATATTTTTTTCGTGTCAACTGCCAACCCATCTTTCTCTCTTTGCATTTCTCTCTTCTTTCCTCTATATTTGCATCAAAATCATACATAATTCTACTCGAATAACTATATGATGCCGAATTTTAGCGAATTTCCTGAAAGGAAATAGAGCTATTGGTCCCGTACCGAAGTCAAAATTTCGCAAAAATTTCTTCAAATGTCCATCGATCCTACCTAGTAGATGTCAAAAATCACCATCTGTAAAATTTATATGGACATATATATATATATATATATATATATATATATATAAATATATATATATTCGCTAAATATATATATATATATATATATATATATATATATATATATATATAAATATGTCTGTAATCACTCTAGCGGTCACATTTTATCGGAATGAAATTTGGTATTTGAGGCGCTTTTGGTATTCAAAAGGTCAAGTTCGTTAATGGGTAAAATCGGACAAATGGAAAGGGGTTTAAAGAGAGGGGGAAACACAAAATTTGACATATCTCCCTTAATATTTGAAAAATCGAAAAATTTATAAGAAGTAAAGTTGTAAGTACTAAGTTTTACTGTAATTTTATTTCTTATCATCTTTTCTATTACCCTAATATGTACAGAAATATTGACAGTTTAAGATTAAAAATTAAATTCTTTAATATCTCTGTACACATTAGAGTTTGAGCAAAAATGATAAGGTGATGAATTGTAGTAAAGTTGATTTTCTACAACTTTATTCCTTACGCATTTTTCGATTGTCCTAATATTAAGAGAGATATTTTATATTTTGTGTTTTCTTTTTTCGTTATACCCCCACCCCCATTCCCTTCGACGTATGTCATTTATTAATAAAATTGGACTTGCAAATACTAAAATCATATACGACATTTAATTTTGATCAGACTAAAATTGTGACCGCTACAGAGTCATTTATGTATTCTAAGGAAATTCGCTAAATTTAAGCAGCTCCTGCGTAACGATTTTCTTTTTTTAAATTTACATGCATAATTATTTTTAGTTCCAAGATTGATTACAAGATATAAATATATATATATATATATATATATATATATATATATATATATATATATATATATATATATATCTATGGACATACATAGTAAAACTTAGTAGCTACAACTTTACTTCTCATAATATATATATATATATATATATATATATATATATATATATATATATACATATATATATATATATATATATATATATATATATATATATATTATGAGAAGTAAAGTTGTAGCTACTAAGTTTTACTTTAATTTTATTTTTTATCATTTTTTCTGTTCACTAATATTTACAGAAATATTGACGGTTTAAGATTGAAAATTAAATTCCTTCATATCTCTGTACACATTTTGAGCAAAAATGATGGTGATGAATTGTAGCAAATATAATTTTCTACAACTTTATTTCTTTGGCTTTTTTCGATTGCTCTAATATTAAGAGAGATGTTTTATATTTTGTGTTTTCTTCTTTCTTTATACTCCCCCCCCCCCCCCATTCCGCTCAACGTACGCCATTTATTAATAAAATTGGACTTGCAAATACTAAAATCATATACGACATTTCATTTTGATCAGAGTAAAATTGTGACCGCTAGAGAGTGATTTATGTATTCTAAGGAAATTCGCTAAGTTGAAGCAGCTCCTGCGTAACGAATTTCTTTTTATGTTACTATTTTTGTCTGATCCTACAAACACCGTATTCCTATAAACACCGAAAACAATTATTTTACTTCTGGAAAAATGACAAACAATATTCGAATATATTTTATTTTCTGAATTTATTTTCTTGATTTGAAGCTTTAATAAATATTACATTGAAATTGATGTTATACAAATACATTTACATTAAAGAACCTGTATAAAAATGAAGTATTTGGAAATAATAGGTTATGTGCAGATGATGTCATGTCACGCAGATAATTTATTGTATCATATATTGGGTAACTATAGTAACTGTATACAGTAGTGTAACGTTAATCGTAACGTATTTTTGATTACAATAAAGCTACACTTTTGAAAAAATAGTGACAAAGACGAATATGAATTTATTGAGAAATATTGATTTATTTACAAAAAAATTTAACAAACTGTATATCATAGACATTACATGAATATCAATGGGTGCATTCGTCTTGGACGCTCACACGCTTTGAGCGCTTACGCTTATAACAAATTATTGGTGTTCATGTTGGCCTACGAACGCTTAGACTGGGCGTGGGCGTTAGTTTGTATCAACATGGCGACGTTTTATTTCGTCGGAAGTAACAGAAATAGGATACGTTTTACCAGATTCAGAATCATTTAAATCGATCGAAAATAATCTGGGTAAGTAAATAGCCAATTTTATTGATTTGTAAACAATTTTAATTTTAAGTACTTTAATAAATATGATAAAAGTTTGGTTAGCGTAAGCTCACGTAGCATTCGTTTTGATAAATAGTAAGATTTGGCGCTCACGCTTTTACTGCCCTACGTCTGTGGAGTAAGCGTTTGTGAGCGCGAGATCTACCTCATGAACTCTAAACGGTCAAAAAGTCTAAAACTTCGGGATTTATTAGAAAACGTTATTTTTAGCCTGTGAAAAAAAATGAGCAAAATCTATTGAAAATTGGTAGTATGCTGGAACATCCTTAACACGTTAAAGTTGCTTTTTAATTAGATTTATGAATAATATATCATACCCTCAACCGTATTGGATGGAATGCTATTGGTAATTAATAGCTCATGACGCTTTGTGACGCAAACAGCAATCTGTTATAAAATTACGCTACGTCAAGGCAGTAGCCAGAGATAGGTCTCTTAATATTAGTAAATGGAAAATTTATAAATAAGTAATTCCTAGTAAATAAATTTTACTTTAATTAACATATTTTCTATAACTCTAATATTTATAGAAATATTTACAATTTAAATACAATTCCCATAACAATGAATTTTACAAATGTATCACCAAGGTTACAAGATTTTTATAATGTATTTAAATGAGTTTTCTGGAAAGTAGAACAGTTTAAGATTTTGAAATAGATACTGTAATAAAATCTTTGCTAGGAGACTAACATCATTTTTTTACTGGTTATTTCTAATCTTACAATCTTTTGTGTCATCTTTCTTTATACCTTCTCTCCTCTTTATGAATTCTACTTATTAACGAAATTGACCTTTCAATTACCAGAGCATGTTAGATACGAAGTTTCATTTTCATCAGAGTAAATTTGTGACCGATAGAGAGTGAACAAATACATGGAAAATATACTTGTTTATGTAAATTAAAATCAATTTCCAAAAGAGGTGATGTATTTATTCTGAGGAAATTCAATAAGTTGACGTAGCTCATGCACTGCGAATTTTTTATTTTGACATTCGAGATGTGATGAATCGTTTTCGAAACGATATAATACAATACCCTCGGATCGTCTCTGAATAAGATAATGAGATAATTTGTATAAACATAAATAATATTATGCTAACCGTATTTGAATAATGTACTTAATTAAAAATCAAACTTGAAATGGTTTTGTACAATCATATGTATGACATTGTAATATACGTGTTCGAATTAAATGAATTGTTCAAAGTTTAAATATTATAAGGTTTCTATGTAAACAATAATTTGATCATGGTGCTGCCTGCATATACACATGTTTGTTATAAGGACACAGAGTATGAACATTTTTTTGCTGCTTTTATCTCATATGATAAACGATTAATTTTATTAGTAATACTGATTAAATTCCGATTTATTCATTTGTGTGATCATGCGATATTGACAATACGGTTAAATAGATAGATAGATAGATTGTAGAGGCTGCCCTGGACAGGTTACACTTCGACTATAAGGTCCATTGTGATGCCTAAGGATGTGAGGATGTGAGTGGAGTGGAAGGAATTTTTATGTATAGACTAGGAATTGGTAGGATATGCAGTTGCAGCCTACTATGATAGGAACTATGCCGATATTCACCTGGAGTTCGTGAAGGAAACTGCAGAAAATCTTCTCAAGCATCGCCGGTTTCTTCGTTCTTGTCCATACGCCGACAGTTTAGTCAATTAACCGCCCCTTTTTTTTTTCCTAATAATTGACAAACTGCCGATGTCGGGATTCGAACCCATAACCTCCCAGTTTCCAAGCAGGCATAACGCTTTAGACCGCTAAGTCAGTTGGACTGGTGACAATACGGTTAAATTTTGGCGGGAGGAAATATTTTCTGACCCTGCTTATGATGTAACTATATAAAAATCATATGAATGCAACACTTTTAATATTTTATAATTAATTATAATAAAATGTGAAAAACATCTCAACCCTTTAGAATTGGATCTAACAAAACGGTGCGGTTCGTTAAGTCGTTAGGTCATCCGTAACCTGTCGGGGGCGGAACCCAAATTCCTGTATTATTCCGAAGTTTTGAAATAATATTCATTGGTGGACGTAAAACATATGACTGTGATCCTCCTTCAAATTCCTTAATAATATTAAGGAAGAAACGAGAAAAAAGTTAAGAACGTGAGAAAACATGTTAACATGTTACAATTCGATCTAATCATCCGTAACCGATTGGGTCTAATCCAAATTCCTGTATCTTGTAAAATTTTACAGTTTTGTGATTAAATGATCCTCTCTCTCATTCATACACGAGCGGAAAGAAAACCCATAATAGAAAGAAATTCGCCATCTCTGAAAGTACTTCAGATTCCTTCTGAAAAAAAAACGACTAGACCATATCCTTGGCCGAGACTTCTTAACACGCACTAGATAGTGAAACGTAATAGATCATTGCAGTTGACTAACTCCCCTTACTTCTGGTATTCATTCATAATCGGAGATTTTCCATTTCTGTTATGAAGTGAAGTTGAATTTTGAAACACATTGCATATAATATATTTATATATGCCTAATACATAAAGAACACATATTCCATATATCTTATGTAAATTCTATTTATAGTTGTTACCGTAGAAGTCCATATTATTATTCCAATGGGCAAAATTGGAAATATTTGTCATTCAGTTGTTTGTTTGGTGTAAAGACTTTCCCCTCACGTTAATCAAACGTATTTTAAAGAAAGTGTTGCGATCTTTGCTTATCTAATTTAGTTTGAACAAAAAACGTTTTTTATAAGGAATAACTTTGTGGTCGGGAGTTTTCTTCTATTTCTTACCGTTTTCCAAAAGAAGGGTGATGATGGGACGAAAAAATTCACTCAATATTTTAGCTCAGATATACATCCATAAATTTTGAACGCTACATTTCCCTTGTTTTAGAAGACGTGTCGAAAACTTCATTTTTTATTCCGATTCCAATTTCCACAAGACTTTCTTAAAAATTCAGAAAATAAATATATCATCGACATATCTGTTCCAGACATTTGGAAAAAAGTTGAATTCGTTTTTGTCTTTTTCTTCAGATCTGTCCTGAAGATATCTTACTAAGGAACGGAGCGGATTACCCGTACTTGTTACAAATGTAGGTTTATAGTATTTACCATCAAAGTTAAAGACATTCTGACCTTCTGCCTCAAGCAAAGTCGTGACGGTTTCAGATATTCAGTTATTTTGTCTGTGTGTATTCCTTTATTTGTTAACCATTTGTCTAATATTTTTCGAAATAATTCTACAGCGCTAGTGTGGCCACAACATCTTATTAGTAAAAATAAAATAAAACAGATACTTGCGAATCCAAAGGTATAAAATTCACAATCAGATACATACAGTGTAAGTTGGCAAAATTGTTCGAAAATTTATGTTGTTCAAAGTCGTCGCCAAATCGTAATTCGAATCAAAGAACATTTGGTTCATGTAGAATTTGGGAGAACGGAAAAATCCTGCATAGCTGCTCACGTTATTGAGAACAACCACAAAATTGGCAAATCGAATCTAAAACTGCTGAAATCGGTACAAAACCCCTCAGAATTAGATGCATACGAAAGATTCATATGGGCCTATTCCATATACAGATTTAATAAAGTTAAATCATTTTCAGCTGATATAACACTGTAACGCTATTGGCCCAAACAAGACCACATGGTTAACCATAATTACTGCTAATCATGTAGCTGATTGGCCCATCACACACTTAATATTTTAATTCGTCAATTAACCTATTAATGATTAAGTTAATCCGTCAATCCGATCACATACAAACATTATTCAATTCATTGTAAGACACGCACCAAATTAGCAACTAGTAACATATCTAGGATTCCATATCCCGGAGATAGTTACGATTAGCTTATTCATACTGATAATGACTGCTTTGTAGTCGAAATACGTATTTATAAAATACAAATTATTGGTCTAGGAATTGGGGCAAAATTTGGAAATTATTTACTATACTTATTAAAATTGATTTGTCTAATTTGTTTTAATTTTTGCAAAAGGTCCAACGCAAATTTACAAAACTATTTACATTTGCATTCACGTCATGGCGTGATTTAAATCCAAATACTTTGAATTGGTAATTGTGCATGTTGATAATATGGCACACGCATATTAATTAACAAATTTGTTTCCTATTTAAATAGGTTTTGATTAAATTTGCTTAAACTGTTTTCTACAGCGTGCTCTATTAGCTAATTTTTTGAAAGGAAATAGAGCTGTTGGTCCCGTACCGAAGTCAAAATTTCGCAAATAATTCTTCAAATGTCCATCGATCCTACCTGGTAGATGTCAAAAATCACCATCTGTAAAATTTATATATATATATATATATCTATGGACATACATATATATATATATATACATATATTTATATATATACATATATTTATATACATATATATATATGTATATATATACATATATATATATATATACATATATATATATACATATATATATATATATGTCTGTAATCACTCTAGGGGTCACAGTTTTCATTTTATCAAGTTTGCTAATGGGTAAAATCGGACGAGGGGAAAGGGGGGTTTAAAGGGAGGGGGAAAAACAAAATTTGACATATCTCCCTTAATATTTGAAAAATCGAGAAATTTATGAGAAGTAAAGTTGTAGCTAATAAGTTTTACTTTAATTTTATTTCTTATCATTTTTTCTGTTTCACTAATATTTACAGAAATATTGACGGTTTAAGATTGAAAATTAAATTCCATTATATCTCTGTACACATTTTGAGCAAAAATGATAAGGTGATGAATTGTAGCAAATATAATTTTCTACAACTTTATTTCTTTGGCTTTTTTCGATTGTTCTAATATTAAGAGGGATATTTTATATTTTATATTTTGTGTTTTCTTCTTTTTTTATACTCCACCCCCCATTCCGCTCAACGTACGCCATTTATTAATAAAATTGGACTTGCAAATACTAAAATCATATACGACATTTAATTTTGATCAGACTAAAATTGTGACCGCTACAGAGTCATTTATGTATTCTAAGGAAATTCGTTAAATTGAAGCAGCTCCTGCGTAACGATTTTCTTTTTTAAAATTTACATGCATAATTATTTTTAGTTCCAAGATTGATTACTCATAGTTACTGGTAAATGTTAAAACAAAATTATTCGGACTTTCATCGTAACAAAATCATCATGACTCCAATTTCATGTTCTAAAATAATATTATTATTAGATAATCAAAGTTCCAGTTGAATTTACCACTAAAATAATATATTGCACGCGTATATATTGTTCGTATACCGGATGGTGATGTTAAAAACAGAGGAAATTACAAAGTTTAATAGATTATTGTGGTAAGTTAAAGTTTAATTTTCTGAAAAATTAAGGTATTCGTTGTAAATAACTAGTAAGAAAAAACTAACATATAGTCTGTTCAAAACATGTAATTTGGAAAATGTGTTCCGTAGTGCCTACCTTTAAAGTGGGGAAATAGAAAAACCAAGATCTACGATCTAGGCAAGAATAATAAGCTTTGAATGCTACAGTATTCAGGTGTGGAGGAAATGACCCTTGCTAGAAATGGAGAATTTACATATTCTACACAATCGGAGCTTTGATGAAGGCTTAAGACAGCCTGAACAAAAATAGATTACGGCTTCTGAAGGGTTTCCTCATGGGGTTTTGCAGAGATTCACAAAATAATGAGATTCCTGATCGTACGTATCAGATGTCCGAATATATAAAACCTAGATCTGCTCCAAAATATCTGCTTCCCAAAGGAGATCGGTCTGGACTAAATACACTAGCAAGCGGAGAGTTCATTCGATCTGTACGCTGTACCGCCATTGAAAACTGTATATAACACACTATATATATATATATATATATATATATATATATATGTATGTATATATAAGTGTGTCTCGGGTGTGTTTCGAGTTCACGCATTCGCCGACTCGCCACTCCGAAACAATTACACGCTAATAATTTTCAAATCGAATGCTCAATAAAGGGAAAAAAGTAGCCCGACCGTCAATGTACTCTGCGTACTCTAGAGAACGTTGAAAAGGTTAGACAAGCGATACTGCGAATCCCACGCGACTCTGTTCAGAAGCATTATTCTCCTTAAGAATGGAGTTTTTTTTTTATAATTGGAAAAAGAATTTACAATTGGATTTTGAATTTATTTTCTTCCAAATGAAAGTTTTTTTTTTAAACGAAATCATTGAAAATTCATTTTATTAAAGATCGTTTTTTTAAATCAGATGAATGAAAAAAAAATTATAAAATCAGATATAATTTCATTTGGAAAAAAAATATATAATAATTCAAACATGTTGAATTTTAGTCAAAAAAACATAAATACATAAACAAGTTTACCTAGACAAGCTGCTTATTGAAGAACATAAACAATTGATTATGTTATGTTATGAATTATATGTTGTAAATTTTGAGCTGGAGAAGTATGCCATTGGGCGAGCGTGTGAAAAGAGTATTCTAACAGAGGGGTATCACGACGATACTGGTTCGTATATCAGGTGAACCAATATAATTTTTAATAAGTTTTATTAATTATCAGCCCCTCTGAATGCGTCCATGATTGTTGAGTATATATTTTCAAAAACAATATTTTCTAAAGTGTCAACAACCATTTTTCTAGAGAGATCGGTATATAAGCAACATTCGCCAGTTCAAAATCAGTTATAAATGAATAGTTGTTTAAGTAACATCAAGTTATTAATTGATATTGGGTCAAGTAAGATCAGTTTATAATTGGCATTGTTCGATTAATATCAAAGTTTAAAAATTACCACTGTTCGAGTAACAGCAGTTTAAAAGTAAAATTTGTTCAAGTAAAGTCTGTTGTACATTGTTGTATTAAGAAGAGAAAGAGACTCATTTAAATTGTGGAAATAAAAATTTAAATTCAAATTCTTTTTTCAAATCAAATAAACTCAGGTGTGAATATTATAAAGTTTTTGTTTTATTTAATTTTTTTAAGTGTGTGTTGTCCAATTGATATAGATTTAGTAAACTTTTACTAATATATTGTGTTTTTTGAGTGTGTTGTATCTTTAAAGGCTAAAGAGAGCCAAGATACCGCGACACGTCTAAATTACATGATGTCAGGTGGATTTGTTTGTTAGTTGTTTGATACGAGTGAAACTGAAGAAAAGTCTTTAATCACAAACAATAGCAATAATAAATATAAGTAAAATGATAAAAGTAATGTTTTATATGGAACATAATGTATGTTATATGAAACACAATTGTATTCAGGACACAGGAGATTGTACAAATTTGTATGACTTCATAAGATCACATACAATATTTGATATTTTAATGATAATAAACAGTTTGTTTTGCGGCTTTACAGATTGAGGTTGTTATCATCTTTTGATTTGTATTTGATATTATGATATATGATGATTGGTATGTAATGTTATAACAAATAACTAATAAGGGATAGAATTAACAAATTATTAAATTAAATTGTTAAATGATATTTGTTGATAATATTATAAGAACATTATTAATATTAATTTATTCATTATTGTAATTCCTATATGGTGAATGAAGTATATAATGTTTTAAATAGTCTGTATCTTATGCGAATAATTTTTTTTAATTTAAATTTTTAACATAATCAAGTACTTTATCACAAGGTATTTAATCCTAGGACTACAGCAGGAAAAATGAGCTTTTAAGACCACAATAGATTTGATGAACCTTCCAGAAATAGTTGTTATACCATTTTTTGAGGGGAACAAATGATGGGATGTTTCGAAAACAATGAATTTTACTTTAACATTGTTTTTGACAGAATAAAACTCGGCCTTGCGCACTACCATGCTCTAGATATTAAATTTTAGGTGAAAATGGTCTGTAGTAAATATTTTTTCCTAGAGACATAATGGTTATGGAGATAGATAAGTTTTAAATTAATTTACTCTCAAACGACGGAAGATTTCAGATTCCAAATTTTTAAGGTATTATTGGACTAATATTTTAGATTGGAATTGATTAATGAACCATTAAACGATATATCCACCCCAACCGCAATTTTTATTTCGAAAACTCACCAACAGCTTATTGCCTGAAGAATTTGCGTTCTGCTTACGATACGTAGACTGTTTATCTGAAAATTCTGTAATTCTGGAGGATTTTCTAGAATTTATCTACATATAGAAGATGTATCAGTTGATGTATTGCCAACAACTATTATAACAAATCTGTTATCCTATAATTTGGAAGTGGATGCGTCCGCTTACCCAAAGTGCAATTCGTACACTGTGTGGCTCACGTTTTTAACTTAGTTCTAGCGCAGTCAAGTGAGATACCTATCATACGAAACTGTATCAGAACTATACAAGGCATAATAAACTTTTTTCAACAATCTTCAATTCGGAACAGCCTTTTAAAGCAAATTGCGTATTGAAATAAATAATCTGACTCAACTTATATCTCTCTTTGTGAAATGCTTCCGAAAGTACACACAACACTTGAGGTACTTCAAGATGCTGATAATAGGTATGTCGCCATTTAAGCATACCAACTGCAGGCCGCCATGAAAAGCATACATACAACAAAAAACCTAAACATAGCAATGCAGAAGGTCAATGTTGATTTGACCAACATTTGCAATTGTGCAAAAACAATAAAAACGGTACAAAATATTCGCTACGAAAGTCAGGTCGCGACCCGCTTCCAGCAAGCTGCGGAAATATATTACCGTCGAAATGTATTTTACCTTTTATTGAACATAAAAGTGTACAGATTTTGATGCTCGCTTTATTCCAGAAAAGACCAGTAATGGCTCCAGGGTAAAAGAAAAGATAACACTAGCCTTTCTGGGTGAAAAGAAGGCACAATATTTCTGAGTAAATTTGAGATATAATGGCACAATCGTTGGAAATGTGTAGTGTAAAAACCTGCCACTTCAATACGCTATTGACCAATGCGATCGATGATCAATTTTTCCCTTTGATAAAAAAGCTTCTAATCATTTTAGCCACATACTGGGAATGTGAACTCTGAAAGTTGTTTCTGTACCCTAAAGTGGAGGAGATCTTTGTGCATTGCTGGATTCCCTCCATGTGAAAGCTTTAACTACGTCCGTGTTCAAGCGTATCCAATTTATTAAATATGGATAACGTGCGTTTTTACGAATTTTGAAATAAATATCTTCTGAGTAATATAAGTTTTGATGATGGTCGGGTGATAGAAGGGGTAATAGGTTCACTAGCCAATTCCTATCTATATTTAATTCCAACAATGAACTTTCAATTTTCGGAGTTTGATGTCTGTTCGACCTTTGTTCGCTCAGTAAATACACACCTTCAGACCGAAGTTCATTACCAAATTTATTAATTTACCCTTTGGCATATAAGCTATATTTTTTAGTTAAAAAATCATCAATTTTGAGACATTTGTTAAAGCTCAGCTTGTACGTACATAAAAATTAAAATATATATGAATTAAGAACTTCTAATTTTTTTCAGGTGCGCTTAAAAGTGAATGAAATAGTTGGGTGTTTGGAGGTTTAAAAATTAAGACTGAAGGGGGAGTTAATTTTGGTAAACTGAATTATTATTTATTCGAAACTTATTCTATAAATTACAAGTATTTTAAGAAAAACAAGTAAACATGTAATAAGGGAGGCAAAGTTTACATAAGTGCTTTAAACGTACTGCGTCAAATGTTTAAAGCAATGGTTCCCAAAATGATCTATATCATATTATGGGCAGACCTTGACTGCACTCCCTCTGAGTGAGAGGTAGGAAGAGAGATAGAGTAAATATAGGGTATCCTACCAATTATTATTATTTTCTTTTTTTAATTAAAACATTTTCTGAAAAAAATATAATAATACCAACTATTTTTTATGGTCACTATTATTCAAAGTATTCAATACATACATTACAATACATTGAATACTTACTCTGGAATTTTGGGCTGGTAATTTGGGGCTTAAAATGTACCTTTTTAATATATTTGGGTAAGAATAAAATATAAATGTTATATAAATTATAAAACATAAATCTTTTGATCTTTTACATTTACCACTTGTAAATTTTTTGATGATTTATCTTTAGTTTAGATTTTAGAATTCGATTTTAGGAAATTCCGAATAATTTGCCTAAACTATTTATATCGGAGAACTAATAAACAATTATTTACTTGATTTA
The DNA here is from genome assembly GCA_963920215.1 of Nineta flava. Lineage (NCBI taxonomy): Eukaryota > Metazoa > Arthropoda > Insecta > Neuroptera > Chrysopidae > Nineta > Nineta flava. The sequence continues at coordinate 31,132,515 of OY986044.1, read as the reverse complement.
ATTATTTTTTCTTAGTAGGGGGTATAGTGTCATGGGAATTTGATGAGACTTGATACAAAAAAGATCCCAATGATAAAGCTGGGTGGGGGCGGGAGGGTTGGTAATTTGTTACTAATTTCTAAATTGCAACCTGTATTGAAACATCGTTCCGTCTTACTTCAAATCATACCTTTTTTACTTACTCTCACCCAGCTTATGGAGAGTCGTTCGACTCCGGCGAACCGTCTGCGCCCACCTCTAAATTCTATATCGACACCCAACGGTCGATTCCCACCTGTAAAGGGTCTAATTGAGACTTACTTAATACACAGACTTACTTACTTTATAATTATAATATAAATAAAAATTACCTATTTTTTTTTTTCTCAAAATTTCCCACTCCACAGTAAACTCTATCAACATAAGTCTCTGTGTCATTTGAAAAAATAAGTTTGAAGTTTATGAATTTGTAAATATTCAATATTAGGAAGGCAGGAATTATATTAGGACAGAAAATTTGCACGTTGTTGTGTTGAAAATTATTGAGAATAATTTTCAGGACCTCAACATGTAATTCTAAATACAAAAATTACGAATGAAAATATTTAAGACAATTATATTTTTCTCCATGGAGGAGTTAAAAATTAACATTTGATCGGTTAGCATCAAGTTCAAAATTAGCATTGGACGAGTAAAGATCAAGTTACATATTAAAAATTGATAAGTTTGAAGTTTATATTCAATATTAGGAAGGCAGGAATATTAGGATCCAATAAAAAAAGAATTATCGAAATCGGATTACTCTGTAAAAAGTTATGCTTGATCATACATAAAAAATAAAATAAAATAAAAAATATACAGGTTGAAAGAGGTACTCATCCTTCTTTTGTCGGTAAAAGAAAAAAAACAAACTACATACGATTATATTTTATAATATTTTTATTTTAAATAATTAAATAATAACAATTATTATTATGTACATCACAGTAAAACACATACACTATCATAATCATTAATTGATATAATATATATGTTAATTAATTCCATATTATTTACAAAAGTTGAAATCTATACAAAAAACGAGATATGTGACCTCGTGAGTTAGAGGGATATAATATAATAATTGCATAAAATATACATTTGAGTGTTTTTTGGTTTGCCTTAAAATTCTATAAAAAATATTTTACCATTACCATTTTACCATAAAAAAATTACCAATAATATCAAATAAATATAATTTGATGCAAATTATTTTAACATATTACTATAATAAATATTTAAAAAAACAGTAATCATTTCATTTCTTGGTATGTAAAACTCATACTTTTTAGCGAATTTCTTTCAAAGGAAATCAGCTATTGTTTTTGTACCAATGTTGGAATTTCGTAAAAATTTCTTCAAATATCCATCGCTCCTATCTACCAGATGTCAAAAATCAGCATCGTTAAAATTTTTATATAGGTATATATATCAACATATATATAAGTTTATATAAGTTAGTATATATAAGTTTATGTGTCTGTGGACTCTCTAGTGGTCACAGTTTTATTCCGATTGGAATGATATTTGGTATTTGAAGCGCTTTTGGTATTCAAAAGGTCAAGTTCGTTAATGGGTAAAATCTGATGAGGGGAAAGGCATATATCCCTTAATATTTGAAAAATCGAAAAATTTATCAGGAGTTAACTTGTAGGTACTTAGTTTTACTGTAATATTGTTTCTTATCAATTTTCTGTTACACTTATATTTACAGAAATATTTACAATTAAAGATTTAAAGTTAAAATTCTAAATATCTCTGTTCACATTAGAGTTTGTGAAAAATTATAAGGTGATGAATTGTAGCAAACTTGATTTTCTACAACTTTATTCGTTAAGAATTTTTCAATATTAAGGGAGATATTTTATATTTTATGTTTTCTTCTATCTTTATGCTCTCCTTTCCCCTTGACGTATGCCATTTATTAATAAAATTGGCCTTGAAAATACTAAAATGATATCAGATACGACATTTTATTTTGATCAGACTTAAATTTTGACTAGAGAGTGATTTATGTATTCGAAGGAAATTCGCTAAGCTGTCTCTGCTCCTGCGTAACGCTTTTTTTTTTATTTCTTGATCTAAACATTCTGTCCATTCAAAAATGACATACCTATCATTTTTTATGCATACTTGGTCACAAAAGTTGATGCCATTTTTTTAAATTTTATAATTGATTTGTGCCTTATGGATTCGTTTTTCGAAAAATGCATCGGCTAAAAGGTGTTTTTTAGAAATATAATAACAACTTTTATACAAAAATTTTTTCGAAAACCGTATTAATAAGGCACAAATCAACTATAAATTAAAAAAATGACATCATATTATGGTCCATTTGGTCACAAATGGACCATAATAAAACATACTCTTATATAAATTGTACACCCAAAAGCAGCGTTCTTTGATTGGTTTGTGCCTAAATCATTTGAAAAAAATTTTTCGGATAAAAGTTGTTCATTTTAAATATGCTTACAACTTCTATTCAAAACATTTTCCCAAAATCAAATGAATAAGGCACAAGTCAACTATAAAAGAACGCTTTTTTTGTTGCCCCCAGTAAAATTTTATACGGTATTGCCCGTTTTTGTGTTATACATCGCGTTAAAAAATCTTATGGACGCCTTTGAGATAATCTTGTACTTCCAAATTAAAACTTCCTAGACCTGAAAGATATGAAAGGACATTGAGCATCAGACAAACGACATTCAATGAAACTATACATTCATTCGTCAGGCTTTAAAAACGATAGTAGTAATTTAAAAAATTTAGTTTTGCAAGCCTAAGATTCGATTTATATTTTTATTTATTTCGCAAGTGCGTCTTCTAAAGTAATAATTCATCAACGTTCTTAGCGTGAAGACGTGTTTACAGGAAATGTACAGCGTCCTTGGCAGATCCATGGAAAGCTAGTTCTGACAATGATGGGGCATAACTATGAGGAAAAAATCAAGAAAAGTTCTGAAGTTTTAAACAGTTTTTACGTTTATTTTTTAAAAACAGTAAAATCTGCCCATGTAGTTAAAAAATGAAATACAGTAAAGCCTGTTTAAGATAACACTATGAGCAAATTAATATGGCCCTAATAGCTCGTTTAGTTGTGAGCTTGTATCTACAATGAGGCTATCTGACAACAAAACGTGACAATATAACTTTTAGTGGTAGGAAAGTTTTATATAAAAATCTGCATATTAACGTTGTATACAAAAATGAAAATTAATTTTTTATTTTTATTGTTTAACCAATCTGATTTTTTGTAAAAAAAATGTTAATGAATATGTAGGTGATAAAATTTTTTAGAAATCAACGGCATTATGTGGTTTAATAAAGAACAAAAATAGGAATCTTCAATTAGGGTTACCAATTCTCCAGTCTTTGACCGTTGACTCCGGAAAAATTAATTTTTATCCGGACTCCAGATTAAAAAAATATAATCTCCTTCATTCTTATGAAAAGAAAATACTAATTATTTTATGAATAATTATAATGTCTATTTATAATGTTCTCACTATTGAAGGTGCTCATAATATAGTTACAATACTCAGCCAAGAGTCAGCTACTGAGCGTTATTTTGAATGTTTACGCTTGCGCATACGTACATAAATAGCTAATTTGTTTGATTTTTGTAAATATCCTCATCGAATGAGTTTTTTTTTTTTTTAGTAGTTACGTACCGTCAGTAAATATCCCCGGAGTAATGAAATCAATCTACGGATTTTCTAAAATTTTGAGTTGGTAACCTTGTTATCATCAATTTTAAAATTAAAACCTGCACAAAATGCAATTTGATACGTGTACACAATTATTTATATAAAATTATTTTAATTACAAAAAAAATTGATAAAAATTTATGGTAAAATATTTTTTATAAACTTTATTTAATTGCCTATTATTTTTAAAATTTTTAATCTAACAATGTTTAAATAATAATATTTGAACATAATATATACATTTTATTTATTATTTGAAAATTATAATTTAAAATTGTGTCAAATTTTATATATAGTTTATGATATTTTATTACGTACATAAATTGATTTCAATTACCAAAAAAATTTAGTTGTTTTTTAATCTAATCACATTATATAAACAAATACTTATTTTAAGGACGTTCATGCGCTACGCTAGAGTCAAATGAGTACTATCTTTAATAAAATTTATTTAGGATTTAAAAAAAGTTGTAATGTATATCAATAATCTTACAACGATTTATAACCCTTTTTTATTTGTTCAAAATATTTTATAAGTATTTATTGTAAAATAACAGTAAATGTTAATTAGAAATTGATTTGACTTGATTTGACAGATCTGACAATAACTTATGTTTTGTTAGGACATTCACAGTGTGTATGTTTTCAATATGCCAGTAAACCTAACAAAACAATTTTAATTTTATTAATTAATTAATTTTAACGTTCGTCAATACCATTTTTTTAATGCAATTATATAAGCTGCATATTTCAAAGAATATTTATAAACATTATTTTTTATGGTGTCTACTTTAATTATATAGTTATTGTAATTTTAAGTACAAAATAATTCTGTTCTCTCATAAGACTCTGTGTTGAAGATTTGATTTTTAATCGATAAGTACTTTTTGAAATGATCGATGATAGGTTTTCAATTTTTAAGAGAGGATAACTACATAATTGAGCTAATCAATTCACTAAAAGACAAATTTTCATCTACTATGCAAGAACGTCGTTAAAAAAAGGTTTTCAAATTTTGATGGAATGGTTTATGTTTACCTGGCCAAACTACCAATGAATGGTTGGATTGATTCATTTTTACATTTATATACAGATTACAATGTACTATAGACCTCAAAAGTTGATGTAATTTTTTTATAATTGTTATTTAAAAAAAATTTTATAATTGATTTCTGCCTTATTGATTCGATAAAAAAATTTCCCTTTTTTCATTCCGAAAAATCTGATTAACTGAATTATTCGGCTTTTATTTTTAAAATTTGAAAATAATTTTTATTTTAACCCATTTGGTTAACCCTCATGACCCATTTGCGGTAACCCTCTTATTATTATTTTTAACTACAATAATTATTGAAAACAATTTTTTAGTAAAAACAACTCAATAAAAATGAAATAATTTGGTTGACTAAGTTTCTGTGTAAACCAAAAATTGATAACCATTTATTTAATGAAATTTCATCGTAAGAAATCCAATAAAAATTAAATAATTCAGTTAATTAGTTTCTTCGAAGAAAAAAAAGTTAAATTTTTTTTCCAAATTTTTTTCAAACTCTACTATAAATACTGTACCCGATTTAAAACACATAAGATTAGACTCGCTCTACGGTAGTGGTGGGGAGAGCTCACTCCCCTCACGTATCTCTGCTGCCGCTGCGTTCATTCCCCACTATTTCTTATTCCGTTAACGCACTTCTCTAATTGGTTACTTTATTTTATTAATATCTAATTAACGGTGGGTCTGGTGCAAAAATGTCCAAAGACTTTTCATCCTAGAATTTCATCGCCTATCCACCCTTTCAAGAAACTCCATGACTTTTGACTCACCCTGTATATAAATGCTTTAAACTTTCCAGTAGTAAATAAATTTTGCTACAGTTTATTACCCGACTATATGTTTAGTAGTATTTACAGAAGTATCTATTTGCAATTTAAATATAATATTTGATATTCATTATAATTTCTTCCTCTATAAAAATTCGTCTAGTTTTTGTCGATCCTACGTGACAATTTTTTTTAAAATTATATATATTATTACCGGTTATTTTGATAAAAATTCTTTTCTTGAAAAATTCTTTAGTAAGAAATCGAGCCGTACTTTAAAACCAACTTGTTTCGAAGCCAAAGTTCCCATTAATTGTGAGAAGCTAAATTTCCAACAAATTTCGAATTTTTCACAAGACTTACATATTGCTACATTTATCGATAGTTCATATTTAATATAACATACATTTTCAAAGTTATACTGTACCGTTTTGGGATGGTATCAATACCGATAAGCAATGACACACCTTTCTAAAAGTTCAGGACTGTGTGTGTTTAATCAGTGTCGGATTATAGACTAGGCCAACTAGACATGGCCTAGGGGACCCCACATAATGGGGGCCCCCACAACTTTGAAAAAAATTGTGGTTAACTGCGAAGCGAATAAGAAAATATTAATTATTAAAAACAATAAAGCATTTACAAGCAATACTTTTGAAAGAATTCATTCGAGCATTGGCGTTAATAATTATTTTCAATAATTATAATACCGTTAAGTACTATTTAGGTAGATATGTATCTAATAAAGACATTTTTTTTACCGACTGAAAGTACTTAACCGACTAGTATGAATCTCTATTCATCATATATTGCTTCGTGAGAAAATGCTTGATTCAAAAATTCATTCAACTTCATTTTTATGATTGCTGAAAGCAAATGAAAATGACTTATTTTCCCCGCCCTTAACGAGGCCCCCACAATAAATGTGCTTATAGGCCCCCCCAGTTGTTAATTCGGCACTGTGTTTAATTCAACACCACAAGTAAATAATTAATTTGTTCATATAATATAATATGCTCTATATATCTGGTAGTTGAATCGAAGTAAATTTATTTATTACAATATTTATATATTTTTAATGTCATTTGTTACAAAAACATTAAGCTACTTCTAAATCAGATGAATCTTCTGCATCATCGCTAAATGAACCAGTTTTTTGTGATAGTAAGTCATTTGTGGGTGATAAATTTGAGCTAAATTCTGATTTTATTAATACATTATGTGTATTTCTTTCATCTTGTATTTTTCGTATACGCTCTTGTTCTTCACGTTTTTGTTTACGCCATTTTGCACGACGATTTTTAAACCAAACCTGCAATATAACAAAATATTTATCATTAATTTGTGTGTCAAAAAAAGGTCAATAAACAAAATTACATTTTATATTGAATGAACTTTTCCATATTGGATATTGTTTATGCATATTCTCAAAGATAATATATTATTGAAAAAACAAGAAAAGAAATGTGAAAAAAAATTCGTTACGCAGAGCTGCTTCAACTTAGCGAATTTCCCTAAAATACATAAATCACTTTCTAGCGGTTACAATTTTAGTCTGATCAAAATGAAATATCGTATATGATTTTAGTATTTGCAAGGCCAATTTTATTAATAAATGTCATACGTGAAGGGGAAATCTCTTTTTTAATATTCGAACAATCAAAAAATGCGTAAGGAATATAGTTGTAGAAAATCATGTTTGCTACAATTCATCATCTCATTATTTTTGCTCAAACTCTAATGTGTACAGACAAATAAAGGAATTCAAATTCAATGTACAGAGATAGTGAGGAATTTAGTTTTCAATCTTAAACCGTCAATATTTCTGTAAATATTAGTGTAACAGAAAAAAATTATAAGACACAAAACTACAGTAAAATTTAATACCAAAAACTTTACTTCTTATAAATTTTTCGATTTTTTGAATATATATCTATATGTCCATAGAGATATATATATATATATATATATATATATATATATATAAATTTTACAGATGGTGATTTTTGACATCTACTAGGTAGGATCGATGGACATTTGAAGAAATTTTTGCAAAATTTTGACTTCGGTACGGGACCAATAGCTCTATTTCCTTTCAGGAAATTCGCTAAAATCAGACAAAACAAAAAGACTCCAAAGCTTGAGCATACAAAAAGCAAATTTGGAAATTTTTAACAAAACATATAGTTTTCATTTTTATTAATATATTTTGTTAATAAAACGAGATACCTAACTGGAACGCCTGTTTTTAAATAAATGTTACGCAATTAAAGTTCCAAATTGCCTTTCCCATATTGACGTCTATTATCGAAGACTGCATTCTTTATATAGATTGTGTAGAAATTTAATTTAAAAAAATTCGTTTCGCAGGAGCTGCTTCAACTTAGCGAATTTCCTTAGAATACATAAATTACTCTCTAGGTCATAATATTGGTGCGATCAAAATGAAATATCATATTTGATATGATGTGATGAAGGCCAATTTTATTACTAAATGGCAATGATCAAGGGGAAAGGAGTCAACACAAAATATAAAATATCTCTTTTAATGTTAGAACAATCGAAAAATGTATGAAGAATTGTAGCAAATCAAGTTTGCTACAATTCATTACCTTATCATTTTTCTCAATGAAAATTTTCTGACTTTTAACAAATTGAAAGTAGTTCTGTAAATATTAGCGTAACAAAAAATGATAGTACACCAAATTATAGTAAAACAAAGTACCTACAATTTTACTTCTTATAAATTTTTTGATATTTTGAATATTAAGGGAGATATGCCAAATTTTGTGTTTCGCTCTCTCTTTAAACCCCTCTTTCCCCTTGTCCGATTTTACCCATTAACGAACTTGACCTTTTGAATACCAAAAGCGCCTCAAATACCAAATTTATTTTCAATCGTAATAAAACTGTGACCATTAGAGAGTCCACAGTCACTGTGGACTGACTGTATGACATGTATATACATAAAAATCTAGTAGGTAGTATCGATGGATATTTGAAGAAATTTTTTCGAAATTCCATGATCGGTACAAAAACAATAGCTACATTTCCTTATTTATTTCCAAAATTTTGTTAATGCTGGTATTTCTATAGAAACTATATTAGAGATCAGATTCGGCTATAACTTATGCTGCGCACTAAAACTGGTTTCTTTTTTGGCCACCAGACGTTATGACCAAAGTGGTCAGTTATTTAATCAACCAAACAAAACCTCCTATCTATATTAATATTATAAAGAGGCAAGATTTGAATGTTTCTTTGCATTGAATATGCTCCGAAACTGCTGGACCGATTAAAAAAGTTCTTTCACCGTTGGGAAGCTACACTATCCCCGGGTGACATAGGCTATATTATATTTTCAAAAAAATTAGGGAAAGTCCAATAATGTAACCCGAGGTGTAAAAAGGTTCTGGGAAGCCAAATAACATTTTAATTCTGATAGCGGAAGTGCTGGTAAAAATTAATAAAGTTGAATAATTCAGTAGTACGGTACCGACACCAAAAGTGCCGGAGCAAATCTTGGAGTTCCACGGGCAACGCTGGGGAATTCAGCTAGTTATTTATATGTATGTATATCCATAGAAATATATACTAAATCTTTTATAATATTGTTTTTTTTTTTGAAAAAAATTGTTTCAAAAAAATTAAAATTAATAAAAATAAAAATAAACTTTAACAATTGAAGATGACGACCGTTAAAATTCACCTTTAAATAATTTTGAAAAAGCGAATGATAGACACAATAGAGAATATGCATGAAAATTTTTTTTCACTTGAATTGAAGCATATTTACTTGACAAATATCAAGGTAAAATTACTTTTTAAATAACTTTAAAAATAAGCGAGATATGAATGATTGAAATTCCCGACATTAGACAAAGAGGGTGATAGCCTTCTTGATATGTTATATGACGTCATATTACACTTTCACTATTTAAAATACACGTAAAACTTCGTTTTTAGTATTTTTGCAAGAAAGAGACAGATAATCATTTTTAAAAGCTTATAGCTTCCTTGATATTTGTCAGATTTTAATTTCGTTTTAAAACATTATTACAAAACAGTATTTTCATATTCTGAAAATAAATGTGAAAAAAAATTTTCATGCATATTCCCTATTCTTATGTGGTTGTAAAACAAGTTAAACAACCGTTATTGTACTGGTTATGGTTTTCTTACTACGGACGACGGAATTCATTACTGTAGTTATTTTGACTATTGAGAACGTTTTGATTACGGAAATTGCGTTTACAATGAAGATTGGAAAATCCGCCAAAATATGGACTTCCTACTAATCTTTTGTGATACCAAATTTTTGAATATTCATAGTTGTGTCGTCCCCTATATGGTCTTTAAATCTACGAAGGGAATACGAGTATATTGCTACTGATTTACATAACTGGAGTTCTCTATAAAAACAATAGAACATGTTATGCTAGTGTTTCACCGAGGCTACGAGGTAACCCCGCCACAGCTCGGTTCAAAATTTTAATCCTCGTTACTAACCGGAGCGAGGCGAGGTATATTGTCCGAAAAACCTCCCATCCTCCGTGGCACATTTACAAAAAGTAAATAAAATAATATAGTAACATGTATTTTTACAAAAAACATGAAGAAACAGATAGATGCATTTTATAGGTAAAAGAAATTTTATGTCATGATTCCTTTTTATAATAATAATCATAAATTTGTTCATCACCAGTTTGCAAATTTTATAGAGAAAAATAAATGTATTATTTTTATTTTGTTGATCGACTGCATATTCTTATTTTAGAGAGAACAAAAATTGTGCTGTCCGGGGACCCCCGTCAGGAACGAAGTTTTTTACGTTATTTTATCAACTTCAAACGTGATTTAATATGTAGATTTCTATTGATTATATTAGTGTATTTTTGTCACGCCAAAAAGCGCAGTCCTCTTTTATTCAACTCTCTCTCTCTCTCCCATTTGTATATTTTATTTTATTTTAGCGAATTTCCGAAAAGGAAATAGATATTGGTCTCGTACCAATGTCAAAATATTGCAAACATTTTTTCATATGTCCATCGATGATCCTACCTAGTAGATGTCGGAAATCATCTTCTCTAAAATTTATATATATATATATATATATATATATATATATATATATATATATATATATATATATATATATATATATATTTATTTATATATATATGTGTGTGTGTGTATGTGTGTGTGGTGTGTCTGTACTCGCTCTAGCGGTCACAAAAGACATTTATATTCGAACAAGTTTTTTTTGCAATATTATGTACATTCATGCAAAATAAGTCAAAGTTAGTTAAAATTTTACTCGCCGAGGCCTGGGCGAGGCGAGGGTTATATTTAAAAAAGCGAGGCGAGTCGAGGTGATACCAAAACCTCGTCTCGCCTCGTGAAACACTATGTTATGCCGTCGGTCTTTGAGTATTAATATCTCAATTCAATTTCAAAGATTTGTGTCCGTGATTTTTAGCACAGTATTTTAATAATTAAAAATGCATGAAAACAAATATACAAAATAGATAGATGATAATAGATGAATTTCGCGTATTTTTTCGGATACAATGGGTACTTAAATCTAAATGGATTAATAAATTTAGCTCAATTATTTTAACAACATAGGTGTTTCGTTTATCATATTTAATATACATATGTATAATTATTAAACAATCGAAGTTAGTACCTTCTTTGTATTTTTTCTATACGCTCTGAATTTTTACAAACCATTGTCACATTTCACAAAAATATAAACTTGAAAAAATTAAAAAGACATTTAATTAGTATTTTTATGGATATAGATTAGAATATGAAAAAAAAAGGAATCCATTTTTACGAAGGCAATGAATGAATATTCTTAAAAAAATATGACTATATAATAGTTTTAACAAAAATAATATCCATGACAATTTAAAAAAGAAAAATTACACTAATATATATTATCTGGTTTCTTTTACAAGAACTTTGTATTTGTTTAAATTACCGTATAAATTTCAATTTAACTTATACAAAAGCTTATTAAGGTAATGGGAATTATTGTAATCCTTTATTTGATCAAATTTGTCGAAATGATTTTTGTGAGATTTGACCTAAAATTATTATTCAAATTACAGTTAATTGTTATTACAAGATAATAACAAATAAATCCTGTTAAATCAGTACAAGACTTTCATACCATTTTTGAAGAAAAAAAATCTATAATTTAATATATATATCGGCTTTTTTTAAATGGTATTACATAGCATTATCTGTGATTATTGTTAATGTTTTAAGATGACCTCTTTTTAATTTTTTCGAGTAGTAGTACTTTGGAGACATTGGATTAATAATAATCTTCAAAAAAATATTATCCTTTCTGTTGATGCTGAATAATACATACCAAATATTGGTTAGATGGTTTTTAAAATGTACTCCGTTATGAATTTTGGTAGTAAAAAATTTATTTCAACTTATGATATTTCATACCTAAGAAATCCGTCTGATTTATAAACAATATTGGGAAATTAATTGGTAAAAATTCTTAAGTCAATTTAAATGTTACTTTTATAATTTCAGAACTGCTCTTATACAATTAATATCTTATTTTTATACCCAGTATATTTGTAAATATACAAGGTATATTAAGTTTAGTCCCGACTTTGTAACGCTTGAAAATATTAATCCTTGACAAAAATGCTTCAAAAAGGTATTCATAAAATGGCCTAATTCAGCCATTTTCACATGTCCGTCCGTCCGTCCGTCCGTCTGTGAAGCCGATAACTCAAGAACGAAAAGAGATAACGAGCTGAAAATTTGTGTGTGTGTTCTAGAGCAAAAAAGTAAGGTCAAGTTCGTTAATGGGCAAAATCGGAAAATGTTTCCCCCCGCTATGAGGGGGGAAATATCCGTCATTGAAACCGTAAGAGATAGAAAAAAAATTTTGAGACAAAAAATCTTCTTCTTTTTAAAATAATCATCTTTTGTTTGAAAAATTTTTCCATAAACTCAATAGTTTTCTCATAATTTGTGCAGAAAGAGCAAATAAATGGGGGGAATTACACATCTTTGAAACCGTAAGAGTCAGAAAAAAAATTTGTTTACAAAAAATCTTTTTCTCTTTATGATAAACAACTTTTGTTTGAAACACTTTTTCATAAACTCAATAGTTTTCTCAAAATCTGGCCTCAAAGTTGAAAAAAATGATTAATACAATTGATAAGCGAATGAAGGCATGGTCTCCATGTACAAACGGGCACATGACAAACATAACATACATCAAATAGTATTGTTTTTATGTTTATTTCAGTTTTTTTAACCATAAGGTCAAGGATTAAGTGATTTTCCTTTTCAAAGAAGTAGTTGGTCTCGTACAAAGGTCCATCGATCCTATCAAAAATCATCAAAAAAATGTATATATATATATATATATATATATATATATATATATACATATAAATATATATATATATACATATATATATATATATATATATATATATATATATATATATATGTATATATATATGTATATATGTACATATATATTTATATATATACATTTATTTATATATATACATATATATATATATATATATATATATATATATATATATATATATATATATATATATATATATATATATATATATATATATGATTTACGGTTCGCTTTAGCTTTCGTTTCGCTGACTATCTGTTCGCTTTTGCTTACGTTTCGCGTTGTCAAAACATCCTATTGACTAACGCTTCTCATTGGCTGACATACGTCTCGCTTAAGCTTACAGTTCGCGTTCGTTTACGCTTTGCGTTGTTTAACAATTAGCGTGAAATCACGCTTCGCGAATCACCGACGCTTCGCTTTGAATAAATAACGCTTCTCATTAACCAACGCTTCGCGTTGGCTGACTTACGGTTCGCTTTAGCTTTCGTTTCGCGTTGTTAAACGCTTTGTCTTTAACAAGCTCACGGTTCCCGTTGATTAACGCTTTGCGTTGTTTAACGATTGGCGTGAAATGACGCTAATCACCGACATTTTGCTTTGATTAACTAACGCTTCGCATTAACCAACGCTTCGCGTTGGCTGACTTACAGTTTGTTTTAGCTTACATCTCGTGTTTGTAAGCGCTTTGCGTTCACCAACGCTTTGCGTTGATTAGCTAGTGCTTTGCGTTGACATAACGTTTCCTATTGACTAGCGCTTCTCATTAACCAACGCTTCGCGTTGGCTGACTTACGCCTCGCTTAATCTTACGGGTCACATTGGTAAACGCCTTGCGTTAACCAACGCTATGCTAACGCTTCGCGTTTGATATTTACTAACGCTTCGCGTTGGCTAACTTTTGGCTAGCTTAAGATTACGTTTTGCGTTGGTTCAAGCTTTTCGTTGATTAACGATACCGAACACTGACGCTTAGCTTTGGATAACTAACGCTTCTCATTGGCCAACGCTTCGCGTTGGCTGACTTACGGTTCACTTTAGTTTACGTTTCGAGTTAACCTAACAATTCCTATAGACTAACGCTTTTCATTGACCAACGCTTCGCGTTGGCTGACTTACGGTTCGCTTTAGCTTTCGTTTCGCGTCGGTAAACGCTGTGCGTTGATTAATATAGCCGCTTCGCGATTCACCGGCGCTTCGCTTTGACAACTAACGCTTCTCATTAACCAACGCTTCGCGTTGGCTGACTTACAGTTCACTTTAGCTTACGTTTCATGTTGGTTAGCTCTTTGCGTTTAACAACGCTTCGCGTTGACCTTACACTTCCTATTGACTAACGCTTCTAATTGACCAACGCTTCGCGTTGGCTAACTTAAGGCACGCTTAAGGTTACGCTTTGCGATGGTTAACGCTTTGCGTTGATTAACGATCGCGTGAAATCACGCTTCGCGGATCACCGTTGCTTCGCTTGAATAACTAACGCTTTTCATTGACCAACGCTTCGCGTTATCTGACAAACGGCTAGCTTAAGCTTACGGTTCGCGTTGGTAAACGCTTTGCGTTGTTTTACGATTTGAATGAATTCACGCTTCGCGAATCACCAACGCTTCGCTTTGAATAACTTACGCTTCTCATTAAACAACGCTTCGCGTTGGCTGACTTACGGTTCGCTGTAGCTTTCGTTTCGCGTCGGTAAATGCTTTGCGTTTACCAACGCTTCGCGTTGACCTAACGCTTCATATTGACTAACGCTTCTTGACTAACGCATCTTGACTAACGTTGGCTGGTTTACGGGTCGCTTAATCTTACGGTTCGCCTTGGTTAACGCTTTGCGTTGTTTAATGATTCGCGTGAAATCACGCATCGCAAATCACGGACGCTTCGCTTTGAATAACTAATGCTTCTCATTAACCAACGCTTCGCGTTGGCAGATTTACAGTTTGTTTTAGCTTACGTTTGTCGTTTGTAAACGCTTTGCGTTGATTAACTAACACTTTGCGTTGATCTAACGCTTCCTATTGACTAGCACTTCGCGTTGGCTGATTTACGGCTCGCTTAATCTTACGGGTCACTTTGGTAAACGCCTTGCGTTAACCAACGCTATGCTAACGCTTCGCGTTGGCTAACTTTTGGCTAGCTTAAGATTACGTTTTGCGTTGGTTCAAGCTTTTCGTTGATTAACGATTCCGAACACTGACCCTTCGCTTTGGATAACTAACGCTTCTCATTGGCCAACGCTTCGCGTTGGCTGACTTACGGTTCACTTTAGCTTACGTTTCGAGTTAAACTAACACTTTCTATAGACTAACGCTTTTCATTGATCAACGCTTCGCGTTGGCTGACTTACGTTTCGCTTTAGCTTTCATTTCGCGTCGGTAAACGCTTTGCGTTTACCAACGCTTCGCGTTGACCTAACGCTTCCTATTGACTAACGCCTCCCATTGCGCCAACGCGTCGCGTTGGCTGATTTACGGGTCGCTTAAGCTTACGGTTCGCCTTGGTTAACGCTTTGCGTTGTTTAATGATTCGCGTGAAATCACGCTTCGCAAATCACGGACGCTTCGCTTCGAATATCTAATGCTTCTCATTAACCAACGCTTCGCGTTGGCAGATTTACAATTTGTTTTAGCTTACGTTTGGCGTTTGTAAATGCTTTGCGTTGATTAACTTACACTTTGCGTTGACCTAACGCTTCCTATTGACTAGCGCTTCTCATTGACCAACGCTTCGCGTTGGCTGATTTACGGCTCGCTAAATCTGACGGTCTGCGTTGGTTAACGCTCTGCGTTGATTAACGTTTCGCGTGACGTCAAGCTTCGCGAATCACCGATGCTTCGCTTTGAATAACTAACGCTTCTCATTAACCAACGCTTCGCGTTGACTGACTTACGGATCGCTTTAGCTTACGTTTTGCGGTTAGCGCTTTGCGTTTACCAACGCTTTACGTTTACCAACGCTTTCCGTTGATTTACTAAAGCTTCGCGTTGACTAACTTTTCGCGTCGCCTAACGGCTCGTCTTAAACAACGCTTTGCGTTAACAGCCGCTTCGCGTTGATTTACTCAATTATATAACTCAATATTTAAATATATAAAAATCGCAAGAACATTAATATAAATTTTTTTAAATGCAAGAACATTTATACTGTTTCAATATTAATTATTAATACAAAACAAACATTTACAAATAATTCATATTTTATAAACATTGAATAGGCAGAAATATTCACAATTCAAACATTGATATACAACTCAGTATATACTGGGTATTCAAACAATTAACTCAGTTAGTTGTTACATTACTTGTTATTTCTTACTTTTGAAATATAATATCCGATCAAAAACATAAATGTAAGAAAGGGCCGAGTTCTCGGGGAAATCCTTAATGTAATAGTTCCTTCTTAAAAAGTGGTGATATGAGAGTAAGGACCGAGGTATTTACAAAGTAAATAGCTCTAGACTTCATATAATAGTTGCTCTTTAAAAAGTGATGATATCCCATTAAAGAGCCGAGTTATTTACAAAGTAAATAGCTCGGTAAACTATTTACTAAAAAAATTTATGAGGGGTAAATTGATTAAATGTAAGAAAAAATTTGGTTGAAATTTATTTCGTAAGTTTTCCCTTAGTATGTTTTTAAAATTTTAAAACGCGGCAAGTTTTAGAATATTTGAAATCATCAGAAAAAATAACTTGCCGCATTTACATAAAATTTCGATAAAATCAGCACTGTTGCTCGATTCGTAATTCTAAAATTCTAGCTGATCTATGCGCCTTCGCCGCGTAAAAGTAAAGATATTTCGGATCAATTCGGGTAAAAGTATAGACATTTCAAAAATGTACCTTAACCACTGGCACCCCCTGGTGTGAGCCTTGTTTATTTTTCAAAAAGGAACATTTTTGTCTTTGTATTTTTGTTTATCTCTTATGGTTTTAAAGTTAGATATTTTTACACTGCCTGGTAGGAGTCTGTATGTAACGGACAGTTATCGACTTTGCAAGTTGTTTATTTGTAGGAAATAATCATAAAAATCATACAGAAATCCCATAAAAAGAAGCGCTTTCAGTTTTTTCGAATTTTCCGGGCATTCATATAACGAACATTTAAAAAAAATTAGCCAAATTGGTCCAGCCGTTCTCAAGGGATGCGGTTACGAATGGATGCGGATAGATTATGATACCTTGGGTTACCTTATTACAATTTTCGTAGAGATCTCTAATCTTTTGGATAATAAATAAAATATAATCCATGTTACTCGCAGATAATGCAGCTTTCTATAGGTGAAAGAATTTTTAGAATCGGTTAAGTATTTTTTGAGATGTTCCATTAAAACAAACATACAAAAAATCAAATATTTTCTCTTTATAATATTAGTTTAGATAATAGGACTGTTTAAAAAAACTAAATTACATTTGCATTTGAAATAAACATACATTAGAACACATATCAGAAATATATTTTTTCAAATTTACTATTTTGTGGCCATTAAATGATACTAATTTTGTCAGCTTAAGCGAAAAATCGTAACAGATAACCATATGTCCTACTAGCAATACAAAAACTTATTTATTTTATAATTTTATTGATTTGGTTACGGTAACCTTTGAATAAAATTATTAGATCAATTATCACAACTCATAACTAACGTAAAAATCGAAACAAACAACCGATGGAAACAATTGTAATCCACAATAACTTATCAAAGCAAAACATATAAAGTCCGCCCCCTAGTGGTATGAATTAGTATAAGAAATTTAAGTTTCACTCAAATTCAATTTTTTTCGATTGTGTATAATATCCGATGAAAACCATAAATGTAAAAAAGGACCAAGCTTTCGGGGTGATCCTTTATATAAAATGTTTTTCTTAAGCAGTGATATGGAAGAGAGCCCAAGTAATTTACCAAGTGTTATGCCGGCAGTACACACTCGGCGAGAGTATTCGGCGGAGCTGTGTACACTCTCGCTGAGTGTTCGGCCGGCAATACAGTTTTCGACAGTTAGTCAACGTGGGTTGGTCAGAAATAACGTTGGTATGCCTGAAAAATGGCTTTTTTAAATTAAAAATTAAGGAGTAGTAATTTTTTTGATTAAACTATTAAAAATTATTATTATTCAAATGCGTAATGACACTATAAGAATAAAAAATGTAGTCAGTATTTATTTATTTTCGTGTTCTACTATTCAGATTAATGGGTAAAATTAAAGAGGTTAATAGTTGAATATTTAAAAATGGCGGTTGAAAGTTGAATGGAATATAGACGAGAGTGTCGTTCGTGCTCGTGTCAAATGTATTCACCACTCGCTTCCTTTGACTCATGTGAAAAAAACGAATGCTAATGGAGCGTGGACGAGGTGAGGCGAGTCGACACAAGGTTGTGAGTACACTCTCGCGTTCGTTATATCTCGCCTTGCCTCGCGTGTACTGCCGGCATAAGAAAATGAATATATAAGATGTTTAACAGAAATATACTGTTAACAGAAAACTATAATTTTTTTAATAAAAACAAACCTATAATAAAAAATAAAAAAATAATTAAATTTGTAGATAAAAAAGAGTGCTTTACAAGAAATTGTAGTTTTCTAGTAGATTATAAGTAGGTTATAAAATATACAAAATTGTCAATCATGAAGACTCATTTAGACACAATAAAATTCAATAACTTGACACACCGTTGTCATATATTCCTTCAGCCTGTTTAAGTTAAAATGGATGCGGATAGGTATTTTACATCTATTGTATGTTAAGTATCTTCGACTATTATGTATATACTTAAGTAAGTCTAAAAATTATCATTTTTTTAAGTTATATTTTGTAACAATTACTCTTATTCATGAAAGTGAGAAAAAAATTTCAAATGTATTTCTTAAAATATATGCATCACTTACTTGATTTTTAAGTTTAGTCTACATGAATGTAATACTTAAAAATTACCTTTACATATGCAAGATTTAAAGGTTAAATACTTTGCATAGGCATTACCGCCTTTTCTAAATATTTTTTGTATGTACTATAAATAAACCACAAAATTAGTGCTTATTTTTCAAAATTATTTAGTTGATTTGTAATGGTCTAAGAGCCTGGCTACATAAAAGTGAACTGATAAAACATAGTCGTGATTTTTTCTCATAAGTTTCCCATGATATCATCAAAGCATGAGCCGTATTTTGCAGAAGTCTCAGGGGAGGCGGAGACTTCTGCAAACCTCCACACACCCACTTCTATGGGTGGGGGTCAAACGTGTAGAGTTTTGATAAAAAACAACCGATCGAACATAGCCTCACTTTTAACTTCTGCAAATTTGTGGAAAAGTCTAATAGGGAATATGCATGCAAATTTTTTTTCACTTGAATTGAAGCATGTTTACTAGATAAATATCAAGGTAAAATTACTTTTTAAATAACTTTAAAAATAAGCGAGATATGAATGATTGAAATTCCCGATTAGACAAAGAGGGTGATAGCCCTCTTGATATGTTATATGACGTCATATTACACTTTCACCATTTAAAATACACGTAAAACTCCGTTTTTAGTATTTTTGCAAGAAAGAGACAGATAATAATCTTTAAAAGCTTATAGCTTCCTTGATATTTGTCGGATTTCGTTTTTAAATATTATTACAGTATTAACAGTATTTTCATATTCTGAAAATAAATGTGAAAAAAAATTTTCATGCATATTCCCTATTATCACACTTCAAAAAGAAAACGGTAAAACGCGACTTTTTAAATTTATTTAAGAAATATTTTTCTTTACTGTCCTAGTTTTTTTTAAATTCTGTCGAGTTTTTTTTTTCAATACAACAGATAATAGTTGGGCGGAAGCAAGTTTTACATGCTTCTAATAGGCACTGCACACGTGCAACATTGAACAGCAACGTAGCGTGTTGCTCTGTATGTATAGTGGTTGCAGCAACAAAAAACATCACCTTGAACGGTTGCTGCAACAATAAAAATTATTTGATATTTTGCAGGAGGAGTTAAATGTTCATATACAAATTGCCATATTATCTGAAATGTAATGCTTTCCTAATATTTTTTTATGTTTTATTACCTATATTGGTTACAATTTACATTATATATAATATATACAGTGTGTCTACTTAAGTTGGCTCCATATGAAAAACTTTTTTATTATAAGGTTTTCGAAAAAAAGCTATCCTTTATAAAAATTTCTGCTTTCGAAAATATTAACATGCCGCTATTTACTTTTGTCATCGAATGTACAGGGTGTGAAGAAATTGAAAAAAGTTCGATAGGAATTTTTTTTCCACTTCAATTTTAAATTAAATTTTGCAAATCCTACTTATAAAACACGTTATCTGTTATTCTAATTAACCAGTCATCATACTTCAAATGTTTATTTGCTGATTTGAAACATTTAATGAATGATATATATATATAACAAAATAATGAATATAGAACATTTATTTTTCATACATTACATTACAAATACAATTATTATTGTTGACGTTAGTAACAACAGTTATCTTCAGTTCGTTTTTGCCTCAACGTATCTACCTTCGCGTTCCATACATGTAATTGTTCTTTTACAAAATTCTTTAAATCCACTCCTACATATCTCGGGAGTGATTTCTTGAACCGTTTCCCGTATAATCTGTTCTATATGATCTACATTTAGAACAAAAATATACAAAATTTAATTTAAAATTGAAGTGGTCAACACATTCCTATCGAACTTTTTCAATTTTTAGACACCCTCTACATTTGAAGTCAAAAGTAAATAGCTGAATATTAATATTTTCGAATGCAGAGATTTTTATAAAGAATAACTTTTTTTCGTAAACCTTATAATAAAAAAGTTTTCCATATGGAGCCAACTTAAGTAGACACACTGTATATATATATATATATATATATATTTTTTTATAGAATGATTAGTATAGTTTTTACTAGAGATACATACATATAAATAAACTATACAAATTAAATGAGATAGATAGAGACATGATGAGAAATGATTGAATTTTTATGACTAGAGTCATAAAATAATAAAAATTAAATTTTATGATCCCAAACTTTGGTTGCAGCGTCTGTACTGAAAATATTTTATAGGCGGAGTTCAATGTTGCTGCAACCATGTTCTGCGTCTATTTTGTACTTAACGAAAGAGAATGATTACTTTGTTATTAATTATCTCGAGCTCTAAACGGTCAAAATCCGAAACGTCGGTATTTATTAGAAAACGTTATTTTTAGCCTGTGAAAAAAAATGAGCAAAATCTGTCGGAAAGTGAATTCATGCTGAAACTACATGAAAAAAACAATATCCTCCTTTTAACTTAACGCCATAGTCATAGGTAAAGAAATGAAGGTTTTCATTTAAATAATAGTACATTTTATGTCATCAATTTAAAATCATACAACTTTTAAACGAAACATTTTTATAGTAGGAGGTATAAATTCCTTTGATAACGCTTTGATAAATTCCTTTGTCAATAAATACATGGATAATTTTCCTCACAATCACATTTAAAAGAGTACCAATCATAATTCGGAATTCACAAAACAGAAAAATCATCTTTAAAGTGTCAAATACATATACAAATATAAAATCAAATATATAATAATAAACATACGAAAAATAAAACAGTGAAATTGAAAGGAAATAACAAAAGATTTTCCAACAATACTATTATTAAATACTAGCAAAAGCCGCATGCCAAGCAAAGCTTTCAATTATACATAATATATACAATGCTTTTCATATGAAAGTGAGTAATATGGTCTGTTTTATTGTATGTATACGAGAGTACATAGGCACACCATAGAATAAATATGTGGTTAGCGTTATACCTATTAACTTTATATAAACGTTTATCGTGAAACTGAAGAATATTATTACCATAATACAATATATCTACTCATAATAATAATAAATTGAATTTTATTGTAATAAATATCTTAACTGGAATATTATTTATTATTCAAATCAATTATAGATATTAAAAAATGGTAGACAATAAATGATCACATTAAATTTTTTTAGTAAAACTGTCGCTTAAGGGTCTTAGGGAGATACAATCGGAGGCAGAAGTACTGAAAATTTAAATTTCGTGAATATCTACGTTTTGTAGCATAATATATATATTTATATGGTTATATGGTTCGATCAAGATGGTTGCTATATTATAGATTGGTTGCCATCTAGATGGTTGATATATTTATATATTTATATGGTTCCATCAAGATGGTTGCCCTGCACACAATTCCATGACTGGAATATTATTTTTTTATTCAAATAAATTATAGATATAAAAAAATGGTAGGCAATAAATGATCACATTAAATTTTTGTAGTAAAACTGTCGATTAAGGGTCCTAGGGAGATACAATCGAAGGCAAAAGTACTGAAAATTTAAATTTCGTGAATATCTACGTTTTGTAGCATAATAAATAGTTTCAAAACTAAAAGAAATATATACATATATACATATATATATTTATATATATATATATATATATATATATATATATATATTATGCTACAAAACGTAGATATTCACGAAATTTAAATTTTCAGTACTTCTGCCTTCGATTGTATCTCCCTAGGACCCCTAAGCGACAGTTTTACTACAAAAATTTAATGTGATCATTTATTGCCTACCATTTTTTTATATCTATAATTTATTTGAATAAAAAAATAATATTCCAGTCATGGAATTGTGTGCAGGGCAACCATCTTGATGGAACCATACATATTCCAGGTCTAAATTAGGAAGAGCTCTAACAGTCAGTGTTGCCAGACCCGATTTCTTAAAAAGCGGTAGATCCACCTAAATAAAGCAGTAGATTAAGAAAAAAAGCGGTAGATTTAAAAAGTAGTATTTTGTATATAAAATATATATTATTTTACTATTTACATGCATAAAAAACTTAGTCTGTTTGAAAACTGTTAACATGTACTGGTCTGTTACTGTAACGTACGACACGCTCATGACAAAATCAGTAATTACAGACCCATATTCCATTCTAAAATTTAGACACACATTCATGGCAAAATCCGTAATTACAGAACCATATTCCATTATTTCAAATAATGGAATATGGTCTGTAATTACTGATTTTGTACTTGTACGACTGGGAGTTTTTAACTAATAATTATTATAAAAAATTGAAAAAATGACACAAATTCAAAAATTTTTTTATTTACTTACAAACTTTATAAAAAACGGGAGATTAAGAAAAAAAATTGTAGAGCGGTAGAAATACTAAAAAAGAAAAAAATCTGGCAACACTGCTAACAGTTGGCAAAATATTTATTAGTAACAAACTCAAAGATTTTTGAGAATTTAAAGATCCGTCAATGAAGAATGGTCCTATAATATGGTCACTCAATATTCCAATCCAGACATTCAGTTTCAGTATGTATGTGTATGTATGGTTTAATAGTAAATATTTTATTTATATACTTAACATTGATTCTCTATTAGAAATGCTTTTGAAAAGGGTCTGTATATTTTTCAAATATACCTACATACAATTTTTGAAATATATTCTTTACTGGTAATTTACTTCAAAATGATTTTTGTAAAAAAAAACAACAACATCCAATTCATCTCATTACTCGAACTTTGAATAATTTAGTGGCAACAATTTATAGTTTAAAGAAAATCACATGACAGAAAGTTAAGATTATTAATACAATATATCTTTTTTTTTAAATTCATATTTAACTTACTACACCCAACAGTATATTTTATATAGAATGTACTTGTGTTGTGTAACACTTAGGAGGCCTCTTATCGACGTGCCTGGATAAATTGTATGTATTTATACCAAATAATAATAATAATATGTGGCTTGTATATACTATATAGGTAGGTAAAACCCATGTATCGTTTAAATGAATGCTATGAAGTGAAAACTTTCATAGCAAAACGTTTTTACCGCTTATTGTATTTATTATAATGTTCTCAATACATTATGTAGATTGTAGAGGCAGTATACCTTATTGTGGATGTATATAATAGACATAACTATTCAATAAATATATGAATCAATATTATAATTATACAATATTTGTACATTCATACACGGCTTCGTCCCCTTATCACTGATTGTGCTACGTACTTACTATGATTCTTTAAACTTAATTGAAAGTATATATATATATATATATATATATATATATATATACTTAAACCGTATGTGTTGGAAAGCATTGCTAATAGAGAATCAATGTTAATATTATTTACTGTAATAACTATACACAATATGGTTAATAAAGAAATAAAAATAGTGGGGGTACTCTTTAGTGTGTCTGTTGTGTATGCTTGTTGGACTGTTTTGTATGGCATTAACTGTAATGAGAGTGGGTTAAATATGTTCATTGTTGTCTTCTTAAGTTTAGCACTACTTCTAACAATTGAAAATTCTTTTTTGAACATCCCTTATTGTTTGTGTAATGTTTGAAAATAAATGATAGTATTCTATTAACGGTATAAAATAAACAATCCACACAAACTAAAAGAAAAATAAAACCCCAAAAAGAAAAAAAACTAGAATTCCGACAAAAAAAAAAGTTAATCCAACGGTTCGAATATTCCTCCATTATTTGCTAAACAATATCCGAGTCGATTGTAGAAATCTATAATATACAAAATAGTGGGTATATTCTAGCACTTGAGGAGAAATATTCGCACAATTGTCAACAATTAATTGCCTTAATTGTTGCAAATTTTCAGTCCTATTCCGCGAATAGATCTGTGTTTTGAGAAAACCCCACAAAAAAAAGTTGTTAGGAGATAGATCTGGCGATCTGGCTGGCCACTTGAAGGTTCCAAAACCACTCATAAGACGTTCCTGGAGAGTTTGTTCCAAGAACAGCCTTACTATCATGGCATTGTGTGCAGGGCAACCATCTTGTTGGAATCATACAGATTCCAGGTCTAAATTAGGAAGAGCTCTAACAGTTGGCAAAATATTATTTCGTAACAAACTGAAATATTTTTGTGTATTTAAAGATCCGTCAATGAACAATGGTCCTATAATATGGTCACCCAATATTCCAGTCCAGGCATTCAGTTTCAGTATGTATGTGTATGTATGGTTTTATAGTAAATATTTTATTTATTTACTTAACATTGATTCTATATTAGAAATGCTTTTGAAAAGGTCTATATATATATATATATATATATATATATATATATATATATATATATATATATATATATAGATAATATCTTTTAAAAAGAATCTTTTCAGGAACTACAAGAACTATAACTGATCGACAGCCTACGCAAAATTAGATATACTGACTACGAAAGAGATTTCTCTTAACGAGTCTTGAACTCAGAAAGAAACGGAATTATCGATTATATTATTCCAATAAGTATAAAATATCTTTTGTGACAAAGTGAAAACCACGCATTCGTAAAAAAAATTTTACCATTCGATTGATTGTGCATATTTACGTTTAGGTCATGCCCCTGAATAATTTCCTCTTTTTTAAAATAAATTGTTTTTGAATAATCAAATATTTTGATCCGATTGAAGTTTATTTAAGTAATTTGGGACATTTTAGATTTAAGGATTTCGTTAAGAGATGTTCAAAGATTATTTCAGAATTTTGGTTAATTCAAAAATTTGATTTTTTAATATTGTTTTTCAGCAGCCTTGAATACTGTCGTTCTTTGCAACATTAAATTGTTTATAACTCAAAAACGGTCAAGTTTATGAAATAATGGCAAGATAGCTTTTTTTTGTCTAAAACGATCCTGACTACCTAAAAAAACTACTTCAATCGTGTCAAAATAATCGGTCATTCGGGTTGGTAAAAACAAACACTGTACCAAACGGTGATCAGGTGAATTATAAGTAATCTGACATGATCTGTAGGGGCGTACAGATAATTACTTGGAGCTGTTTTCCATGATACCCAAGCATTAAATAAAAAGTGACCTACAGCTGTTTAAGATTCAAAAACCTTGGATGCTTTGTTAGAGAATGTGCTGATTTAACTTACAAACCGAAGTAAGACTAAGTGCTTATCGTATACTAATCATTGAGTACTGATAACAGCCAGATTAGACAAGGAAAATTATATTTTTTTAAGGCTAATAATCTGCTACGTACATATTTTGTCGTATATAACACAATCAACATTTTACATTAATATTAATGAACATAAGATGTAATATATCAAAACCCTATCAAATTTTTAATACATTCGTATTGAGTGTATTTTTATACCCGGTATATATGATATATACCAGTGAGTTCCTACTTTGTAACGGTTGAAAATATTGATTATAGAAAAAATATTTTTATTATATATGTTCATTCAATTAGTCCATTTCCGCATACTGCCCTTCCATCTGTCCATCATGGACCATGTTTCCGAAAATTAGGCAAAACTATCCATTTTTGAAACCGTAAGAGTTAGAACAAAAATTTAAATACAAAAAATGTTCCTGTTTTAAATAAGCAATTAACTCATTTAGTTGTTATAAAGATTATTAGATAATCAAAGAGAACTCTAAGGTTTTTTGAAATAAAATTTGAATTTTAGCCCCAATTCCTTGAACAATTATTTGTATTTTATAAATACGTATTTCTCTTTGGTGAGACATGCACCATATTAGCAATGTGTAACATATCTTCGACTTCATATCCTGGAGATATAGTTAGGATTAGCTAATTCATACTGCTGATGACTACTTTGTAGTCGAAATACATATTTATAAAATACAAATAATTGTTCTAGGAATTGGGGCAAAATTTGAAATTTTTATTTCAGTTAGTTGTTATTTTCACTTTTTTTTTTTTCATGAATATAGATGAGACCTTGTTCACTTTCAAGTAGCATGCATAAAACGTATATAGACCTCTTAAAACTGGAATACAATTAAAAATGAATTGAAATCCTAACTAAAGTGTTGACTTATTTTTTATATTAAAATGCAAATATCTATCTTATTTACATTAAAGTCAACATCAGTAGTGGTTATAAAATTAAACTGATTGTCGCTTAGATTCAACTACACATTCATTATTATTTAAATATTAAATTGTGTGTATTTGACATTTATTTTAATTTGATAATAAAAACAACAAGTACCCTGTTTGTTTGTTTTTTTTATACGACGTAAGTTAATAAAATAAACACAATAAAAAAGATAAAACCTCCAAACTAAAGTAAAATATACATAAGAAAGTTTTAAGGGTTAGGTTGATAAAATCAAATCAAAAATTTTATTGAAAAATAATACCATACATTTATAATGTAAGGGGTTCCGTGTATATAGTAGTTCAGAATAATACAAAGTGTCCCATAAAAATGTTCTCACTGAATAATATGTTTATTTTTGTATAACATTAAGTCAGGGGTGGATTGTGATAATTCGCCACCCCTGCCAAATTGCAGCCCCCTAATCTTTTAAGGTACATTAATTTTGATGCCGATGCTCTACGCTGGGCGTCGGAAGTTGGGAGTCGACTCCAATCGTTATTAATTAGAATTGATATCTTGTAAATTCGCTATTTTCGAACTAAATTGGAATCCACGTAGAGTTACAGTAGAAACTGCAACTCGAGCACATGCTGTTTTAGATGAATTTAGAGATAATATCACTGCCAAATGAGCTTCACGCTTTATGCATTTTATTAGCTTAATAATTTGATATTAAATACAATATAAATAATTGATCTTTTAAATATTGCTCTACTAGCTTAACATTAAGCTAGCATAGCATGCGTTAACACAATACAAGAAAGAGCATTTAATTTTTAATTAGGGCATTTAATTAGCATTTAATTAGCGTCTAGTTATGAGACAATTATAATTGTGTTCTGCTCAGATTGCTCTGCTAGCTTAATAGACGTTCTAAATTCATTATTTGTTTTAATTTGTTTTCATTTGTGTATATAAATACTTTGGTATGCATCTAATTCTGTGGTCACGCATAAGTCATAAATTTAACAATTATTCATTGGAGTGTTTCAATGGTATTCAACATTATTTCTTGTTAAAAAGTTCCCTTACTCCCTCTACCATACCTTGTCATATATTCTTACAAAAAAATTAAAACGTCAAAATTGATATGCGTCTTCCCAAACTGTGCCTGAACAATTTTATCTATAAAAAAGGCAGCCTTATAAAATTGGCCAGTCGATAAACTCTGAGAAAATGTCTGAATATCCTTAAGAAAGTGCGTTATTCTGTGAATTTGGTAGACCAAGTTCGTTAATGGGTAAAATCGGTCAAGAGGAAAATGGGCTTAGAGGGAGGGAGAACCATAACATGTTTGTGAATTTCTCCATTAATATTATTAACACAATAATTAATCATTTATTCGATAACGTTTTAGATAAAGATGCCGAAATAAAACAATAAAAATCAAAGACATAGTATTTTTTGTTTGGAAATCGGTTAAATTTAGAAATCGTAGAATTTCCAGACTAAAGAAATAGTGTAAACAGTTACTATACCAAAAATATAAATTGTCAGCGTATGGAAGAGGGAAGTAATGGGCTATGTTTCCTTTCACGAACTGCAATTTCCCTTCACGAACTCCAGCTGAATATAATTCCTGTCAAATACGACTGCAGTATAATTCTGCTTATAATTCCTTGTCCTCTAGCCACATCATTAAGGTAGTTCCAGTATTATCTTATATATTCAGGACAAAAAACCGATTTGATTTTATTATAGAACAAATACATATACACACATACACAACACATAGATATATTCACTATTCATATATCCAAATTAATGTAAAATTTTGAAATAAAAAATAATTTTGAACTTTTATATTTCGAAAACAAAACGCTAAAATGCGATTTAAAAAAAAAATTTATTAAATAAATATTTATCTTTACTCTCCTAGTTTATATTTTTAAATTCTGTCGAATATTTTTTTAAATACAACCGATAATATTTGGGCGGGCATGAAATTTTACATGCTTCTAATGATAGAGAATGATTACTTTGCTCTTAATTATCTCGCGTTCTAAACGGTCAAACATTCTGAAATTTCGGGATTTATTAGAAAAAGTTATTTTTAGCCTGTGACAAAAAATGGGCAAAATTTGTCGAAAAGTGGTTTCATGCTGGAATCTCCTTAATGCAATGTAATAATAAAACTTAGACCATAATACTAGAAACAAAGTTTTATTATTTTAATAACTAAGTCTCTAATTCGAAGTCAATAAAAATCCATTTTATTATTTTATAATATAATTGAGATTAATGAAGCTTACAAAAAAGGATAATGATGTGAGTGGCCTCTCTAATACACTGTGTGTCACAAAAACGGATGTAAAACCCTATTATTTGTACCAAACAGAAAGCTTATTTTCAAATTACCAAATTATTCGATACTGGGTGTTCATTTGAAAAATTCTCTTTGAAAACATTAAAAGTTCTTTATTATTATTGGAAAGATTCTGAATCGATTATCATGTTCAGACATGATAATCGATTCAGAATTTTTCCAATAATAATAAAGAACTTTTAATGTTTTCAAAGAGAATTTTTCAAATGAACACCCAGTATCGAATAAGATTGATGAGGGTGTATGTATATAATTTTTTGTGTATGGTATAATATTGTAGGACAATTTTCCTATTTAATAGCCATTTAAAATACACACATTGTACGTAGGGTTTTTATTATTCACACCAGGATGTTAAATTAGGTGTCATATGTATATGTTTATGGTGTGTATATGATGATAGTGACATATTAATATAAATGACACATCCCTTTCCTTCCTAGTGATGTATAAATATATTCATATTTTATAGTTTATCCATTCACACCCTTTATAAATCTATTCATTCATTGTTTTTCAAAGGTGGCGTCATATTGTCCGATAATAATAATCATTTACTTTTATGTAAATGGATAACGATTTTAAATGGATTGGTAACTAATATCCTACACAACACTTTTTTTTTATACAATTTTATTAGCATAATAATTATTATCCATTTAAACATATTTGCCATTTCCTCTATTTAAAGCATTAACAATATTATTTATTTATTTGTATAGATTATATTATCCTTGATAATTTGTTAGGTGTTTTTATACCTACTACAAGATATTTTAGTCTTTATGAGTCTACAACATTACCTTCTCCTGTTGTTATGGTCCGGGAGACCAAAGGATTTTTTCAGGATGATGAGCATCAAACTGGTACTTTGTAAGTAGCTTCGTTTTGACAAGACGTCCAACTTATTTAATTATAAAATTTTGGAAAACGGTTTCCAAATTTTCTGGAAGCAGTTGAATATTGAGGATGGAAATAATAATAAACATGTGAAACTAACAATTAACTGAGTTAATTGCTTAAATACCCGTATATATTGAGTTTTATATTTTTTAGAAAAAAAGCTTTAAAGATGGATATATCTCTTACGGTTTCAAACCAGGCAAGTAGCCGAGCGGTCTAAGGCGTCATGTCTGCGTAGTATGCAGTACTTGTAAACTGCGAGGTTATGGGTTCGAATCCCGGCAGTTTGTCAATTATAAAAAAAAGGGGCGGTTAATTGACTAAACTGTCGGCGTATGGACAAGAACAAAGTAACCGGTTAAGCTTGAAAAGGTTTTCTGCAGTTTCCTTCATGAACTCCAGATGAATATTGGCATAGTTCCTATCATAGTCAGCTGCAGCTGTATATCCTACCAAATCCTAGTCTACTCACAAATTCCTTCCACTCGACTCACATCCTCACATCCTAAGGTATCACAATGGACCTTATGGTCGAAGTGTAGCCCGTCCAGGGCAGCCTTTACAATCTACAATCTACCTCTACGGTTTCAAAGAGGGATATTAATCACTCTGGTGGGGAGATACGGTTTGATTTTGCCCATTCACGAACTTGGTCTTACTTTTTAGCTCTATATTTTCTCCGCTATCAATATTTTAAACCAGTACAAAGTCCTCGGAGAATAATTACAATTAGCTAATTCATACTGATGATGACTACTTTGTAGTCGAAATACGTATTTATAAAATACAAAAAATTTTTGATCTAGGAAATTGGGGCAAAAATCTAAATTTAATATGTATATGTAGTTGCTCTATAATAAAAGCAAACCGGTTTTTTGTCCTGATGATGACAATGCTGGAACTATCTTAATAAACTTGTCTCACGGATAAATTGATTTTAATAGTGAAACATCAATTATTAAATGTAAACTTTTTATGTTTTTTTCTTCCCGTTTTTTATTTATATAACATCAATAAAAGAATTTATACTGTATGCAAGGTTAAAGTTAAATATACTTATTAGAGGAGTTTTGAGTTTTGATTTCAATTATATTGTCTCAACGGTAAACTTGTGATGGCACATCTACTTATAACTAAATGTAGCAATACAACTCAAACAATGTAACTACTTATTTAGTTGATCACATATGTCTACACTTGGGGTGGCTAACGGCGACTCTTTGGTTTACTACTTAGGTACTACTCATTCATTCGATGTACTAGTGGTGGAGCGTTTTTATTCTATGTATTGTGTTTATTTATATATGTCGCAGATGGATTGTCGAATCCGCTATTTTACAAAACCCTTAGTTGTTTTAAATAACAGCTCCGTTATGTAAAAAAACTGAACGACGTTTAGCTGTTTTACATAATTACTGACCTTTAAAAGGTAATATTGCTGAAACGTTTTGCATTTATCAATGCAACGGGTCAACGATTAGACATTATGTATAACAGCGTGAAATGAAACGTCTGATTGTAGATTTTATATCATTATTATTATTATTATTATTAATACTACTATTAATATTACCTAGCAGTCTATATTTTTTAAGTTTTAAATTCATAGCTTAGAATTATTGTAAATGGAATTCCCATTACTAAAGGTCCTTTTTCCTAACAAGTTCTATATATTTTAGATATAGTGTCCAAAATTATTGAAATTTATTAAGGTAACTATTACAACCGAGTACTGAAATCTTTCACTTCATCGGTCATACCCCGAGTTGGTCGGATTTGCGTGTTTTTGAGCCCCGCACTAAAAGGCCTTCTATATATTTGAGTTATAGTGTCAAAAATTATTGAAATTAAATAAGGTAACTATTACAACCGATTACTACAATCTTTCACTTCATCGGTCATACCCCGAGTGGGTCGGATTTGCGTGTTTTTGAGCCTCGCACTAAAATTCGTTCTATATATTTCCCTATATGAAAACAGTCTTTGTGACTACAGGTAAGCTATTCTGCATTACGTCTAAACTTTGGTAGTACTTTGTAAAACGTATCGTAATGACAATCCAGGTGAACGTCGTTCAGTTGTTTTACATAACGGAGTTGTTATGTAAAACAGCTAGCGGTTTTGTAAAACAGCGGATTCGACGATCCATCTGCGACATATATATACACTGCACAGCAAAAAAAATCGTTACGCAGGAGCTGCTTCAACTTAGCGAATTTCCTTAAATACATAAATCACTTTCTAGCGGTCACAATTTTAGTCTGATCAAAATGAAATGTCGTATATGATTTTAGTATTTGCAAGGCTAATTTGATTAATAAATGACATACGTCAAGGAGAAATGGGGGCATAAAGAAAGAAGAAAACACAAAATATAAAATATCTCTCTTAATATTAGTACAATCGAAAAATGCATAAGAAATAAAGTTGTAGAAAATCATGTTTGCATTTTTAAATATATATGTACAATTATTGTTATTTTTGGAGGCGGTGTTCAAAAGTTATGTGAATTTCTCTATGCTGATACCTGATACTGACTCCAAAAATAACAATAATTGTACATATATATTTAAAAATTTTTGCTTAGGTGAACTAAAATTGGCACAAGAATATGCAATTATTTATTTACTTTTAGTGCATTTTTTGTTATAGAATATTTGATTTTTGAAGTCGGGTTTCTATTTTGTCAAAATAGGTTTTATTTCTCGCTTTTTAGTGACTTTGAAGTTCTATAACTTAATTTATTTGTCTAAATATGGGTAGACCTACTAAAGTTAAACGACCTACTAATTTTTAATGCATTTTTTTATAACACTTTTTTTTTATCCGTTTTTTTTTTTTTTTTAATTTTTAGTGCGTTTTTTCATAACAGAATTTCAGTTTTTTTTACAAGCATTTTGTTTTTTTTTTGTAAAAATTTTTTTGGGGTCGGTTTTTTTTTGTATAAAATTTTTTTGAAGTCGGTTTTTAAAAAAAGTTTCTTATTTTCCCATTATGAATGAGTATACCCTTTCAAAAAAAAAAATTTCGCAGAAATCGGTTATCACATATAAAATGAGGGTTTTCCTCGATTTCCAGGGGATCCCTTCATCATAAATGCGATTTGATGACAATGGAACCAATCGGAAATCAAACTCTTTAAAACAAACAAAAAATTCAAAATCGGTTAATAAATGACGGAGTTCTGAGGTAACAAACAAAAAAAAAAAATCCAGACGAATTGAGATCCATCCTCTTTTTTGAAGTCGGGTTAAAAAGTAGCTTCTATTGTACCTAAAACCCAGAAATAAGATTAAACTATAAACTTTTCCATTTAAAATCCATTGAATTAATAATGTCGTTAAATAACATTCTATGTATGTGTGTTTGTATAAATATCATTCCCATGAGATAGAAATAACCTTCTTCTCAAAATCTTACCTACCATCATCGTATAACTCGGATAATAAAGCTTAAGCACACTCATATAATATGTTATAAATAGTTTAAATTGGTAAAATAGTTAGGATATATTGAGTTCACATGCAGTAAAGTATTATATAATAAGGACAAATGGAAAGGGGTCGGTTAACTTAGAAAACAATAGAAAACAAATTATATTCATTAATTATATCGGCACAGTGCGGCTATCAAAAATAATTTTCAATAATGAAACAAAGTTTAAATAAATTTTCTAGGCAAATTACAGTAGATAAGAAGATTTTTGCACTGGTTTCTAGTTTTTAGCGAATTTCCTCCAAAGAAAATGCAGCTTCAAATGCCCATCGATCCTACCTACTATATGTTAAAAATGAGCATTGTTAAAATTTATATTTAAATACATATATATATATATATATATATATATATATATATATATACACGTTTATGTGTCCGTGGACCTAGTGGTCACAGTTTTATTCCGAATATATGAAATTTAGTATTTGAGGCGCTTTTGGTATTTTAAGGGCAAGTTCGTTAATGGATCGGACAAGGAGGAAAGGGGGTTTAAAGGGAAGGGGAAACACAAATTTTGGCATATCTCCCTTTGCATTAGGAAAATCAAAAAATTTATAAGATGTAAAGTTGTAGAAAATAAGCTTGATTATAATTTTGTTGCTAATCATTTTTTCTCTGACATTAATATTTACAGAAATATTTACAATTTAAGATTGAAAGTTAAAATTCTTAATATCTCTGTTCACATTAGAGTTTGAGAAACATGATCGGGAAGTAAAGTGTAGCAAACATAATTTTCTTCAACTTTACTGCTTATACATTTTTCGATTTTTCAAATATTCTGAGAGATATTTTATATTTTGTTGCTTCGTGTTTTTTATATTTGTTCTAACTGTCGGTGAATTTATTTATTTGCTTCGACTGACTTGTTTACTTATCGTAGAAAAAAAAATTTCGATACCCCAGATACAGACTGATTATACAAACATTCATAGCTCCGAATAATTTGACTTAATTTTATTTAGAAAAGACAATAAAAATTTTTCTGTTTATTTACTTTTAGTTTTATTTAAATTTAAATTTTGTGTTTATTTATTTATTTATTTTTTGAATTTCAATTTTGTGTTTATTTACATATTTTTTTATTCACTTATTAAGAAAACAAATGTATTGGTATTTATTAATTAATTTACTTATTTTTGTTTACGTTTTTATAATTACGGATTTTGCGATTAATTTTTTGTTATTTGTCAATCACTGTAAAGCTTAATTACAAAATACATATTATTCTTATTTTATATTTTGTGTTTTCTTCTTTGTCTATGCCCCCTTACTCCTTGACCAATTGGCCTTGCAAATACTAAAATAATATCACATATGATATTTCATTTTGATCACACTAAAATTATGACCGCTAGAGAGTAGAGAGTGATTTATGTATTCTAAGGAAATTTGCTAAGTTGAAGTATGTTGCGTAACGAGTGTTTTAAATATAAAAATTGAATTAAATGTTGAAGCAAATAGATCTAGCCAACATGCAACGGTTTTGATTTATGAAGAATAGCAGAATATACTCCTAAACTGGGCAATATAATGATTAAAATAGAAATGGTGAAAGGGTGGGAAATGTGATTATTGAACAGTCTTAGAAAGTGAAAAATAGAAATCCTATAACCAAAAACAAACGACTCTAAAAAAAAATAATTTTAATGAAAGACCACATAGTAATTTTACAGTTACATCTGGAAACCGATAATTAGTTTAAATAGGGAAAAGGCCCTTACTTTTTGGATATATATTTCGAACATTTGTTACATAATTTTAAGGGACATGTCTGATTTTCGATTAACCTTGAAATAGGAGTTTTTTTCCAAATATTGTGATTTGACGCAAATAATATTAATTCTGCTCTTTATAACATGCATTAACATTTAATTTTAAATACTCTTCTGACATTATTTTCATATAATCAATGGTTGCACAATTGTGAGGTGAGTAAACTTTTAGATTTTAAATGAAAATTAGCTTTGTTCCACACGCTCTAATTGTAAAAAAAAGGACCGTAGTCAAAACCGACCACCTCCTGTACTGGGTGCTCTATAAACAATGATATTTTTTTAGACAATACCGATATTATATCGATTAAACAGGAACTTTGAATAGCGATATTTTTAAATATCAAAATATCTTTGCCATAAACAAAAAGAAAATCCTTCAATTCATGAGAGTATAACATATTGAAATGTGAAAATAAATAAAACTTTCAATAGAACAATATACTTATTTCATCTTCAGGCAAAATAAATCAAATCCAAATCTGAGACAGGTATTATTGTAATGCCATATAATAGTAGCACATATATATAGATAAATACACTTCTCATCTATTTGAATCACACTTATTCAGACCACTTAGTTGTATGTACTACCTAACTATATATATATATATAGTTACCCAACGAATGATATTTCACCAAGAATATATTCGAAACATTGAAATATGAAAATAAGGATATACATGATTGTGTATCCTAGGAACGAAGCTAATAGAATAACACTGTGTATAATATTACGAAGGAAAGGGGCTTTATTAGTTTATTTTCGCTGTTCATTTTCGATCCGTTACTTAAACAATGCATGTATTTGTATCATATATTATATAAAATATGACCTAAGGCATTTATTTTCATCTATACATATTTCATAATTTGATCTCCATATATATATATACATATATATATATATATATATATATATATATATATATATATATATATATATATATATATATATATATATGTATATATATATATATATATATATATATATATATATATATATATATATATATATATATATATAAACAGATTTCTATACCAAAAAACTATACATGACGAATAAAGAAACAGTGTGTCACAATATAATTGTTTTGTTCTATCAATTTTCTGTTTCATCATTTCCAAAAAAATGGTAAAGTGAAAGCTGTACTTCCACAATTAGTGTTCCGTGGAAAACAAATTTTTTAATTATTAATGATCGTTGGACCTTTGGTCGAAATAGGCAATCCTCAAGGTACTAATTTTTGTTTTGTGTATATATGTAAGTGAAAAAACTAATTAACATATATTAAAAAACCAATATTTATTTTTAGTTTAATCGTAGCATTATTAAACTAAAAAAAAGATTCTATTAAAAAAAAAGATTTTTTCGAGATATACCAAATTTTATGATTCCTCCTCCCTCTAAACCCCCCATTCCCCTTGTCGATTCTTATCATGCTTGCCATAAAAATGCATTGTCATCGGAACTGAACCAACATGTAAAAATTCAACTCCGTAGGATAAGAGGAAGTAGTTCTAATTCAGTTTGCAAGATTTGACCCGAACATACATACATACATACATACATATATACATACATACATACATACATTGCAAGTTAAATAAAAGCTTTTAATAATTCGAGTTTTAAATACATTTTTATTGCAATATGATCCAAATATGCAATTATTTATATATTATATTGTCATCGATTCTTAATACGCCAGATTAGATAATTTCAGATAATTCAGACGTTTTGAAGTGGGTGAAAAAAAAAATTACATTCAAAGTTCGTTTTTAAACATGTAACTTCAGTTTTTAAATATAGATTGTAGAGGCTGCCCTGGACGGCTACACTTCGACCATAAAGCCCATTGTGATGCCTAAGGATTTGCGGATGTGAGTGGTGTGGAAGGAATTTTTGTGTATTGACTAGGAATTGGTAGGATATGCGGCTGCAGCCGACTATGATAGGAACTATGCCGATATTCATCTGGAGTTCGTGAAAGAAACTGCAGAAAATCTTCTCAAGCATAGCCGGTTACTTCGATCTTGTCCATACGCCGACAGTTTAGTCAATTAACCGCTCTTTTTTTTTCTTAATAATTGACAAACTGCCGATGTCGAGATTCAAACCCATAACCTCCCAGTTTCCAAGTAAGCATACACGCGCAGACATAACGCCTTAGACCGCTCGGCTACTTGGACTGATTGGTTTACATTGTATTTTCTCAATATATCGATGTGCAAAACCTTAAAACTAATGTGCATTCAATGGTCAGACCATTATATTTGTTACGTTCTGTATGTATATACATCAGGAATGGATTATATACTACAATTTCCCTATATAGTTAGTTCCCTGTATATATAACCAATACATAGTAGGCAGTATACCTACTGACTGACTGTACTTCCATTGTTCGAACATATTATAATAATAACACCGCCACTAAAGTTTAAAACAAACAGTAGTTTCTATAGTATTATCGGTTTTAATTCCAATTAAATACATTTATATAGCATATTGAAAACATTAATGGGAAAATGCATGTTAAAATCTGTATATTTATAAATACTGGCACGTATTGAGAAATTCTAACATTTCCAATTACTATTAGATAGATAGATTGATTGTAGAGGCTGCCCTGGACGGGCTACACTTCGACCATAAGGTCCACTGTGATAAGGTCCATTGACGTGGAAGGCTTATTTGTGTACATACTAGGAATTGGTAGAATATGTACTTTTATACCTAAAATTAAACCTACGAAAAAAGAAAGGTACTGAAAAGCAAAAAATAAAAAAGGAGTTTTAGTCTAAGTCAATGTAAATAAATATTAAATATTTATTTATTCAAACCTTCCTTGCTAAAAGCGCATAGAACTTATTTGTTAACTCTTAAAGATATTGAGTGCTTTCAAAGTGTTTACACACAGACGATATACAGCGGTTATGATATTTGTTCTTTAGTGGAAGCGCTGGGAAGTCTTATGTTTTTTATTTTTTTTGTGGCAAAAATTTTTTTTTCAAATGTATAATGTATATGGGACCAACATTGGAGAATTCCCTATCCAACAAAAAAAGATTTATCAAAGTCGGACTACTCTGTAAAAGTTAGTGTGAATATTAAATATATATATATTTATATATATATATATATATATATATATATATATATATATATATATATATATAGAGGTTGAATTGATCGGTAAAAAAATATTAATAAATATATATATATTTTTCTTTTTTAACCAAATGGATTCGACATAATTTTTTTGTGGCATTAAATGTACCCTTTGCCTCATATTAAACATAGAACGAACATTTCAACTAACGTACAGTATATTTGTACAAATATATTAATTTTGAGACAATTTCATGTTAAAATAAATGTAAATAATATAATAATAATATTAACTAACTATCTAGGAATATTATAAAAGTTTAAACATTTGTATTATTTTAATAATAAATTCAGCAAGCAAACTGAATATAGCAGCAACAAACAGTAATAATAAAAAGCATAAGCAAATGTACAACGTGAAACATCCACCATCAACTATTACAGCTCTTAAAAAACATTGTCGACATAATATTATTATTTATTCGACGGTAGTTATATAGGTGATTCGTATAAAGATTTATTATATGACACGAGATGATAATATAAATTTCTCTTGTATTGTATTGGATTGTACAAATTTTCTATCATTTCATCTTGTCTCGTTTTGACAGTTAAAGGGTTTCTTGAAAAAATACAATTAAAATAAAACAATTTTTTGTACTTAAAAGTAACACATATAATTATTACTAGTCGGTTGAAATGTTTATTAAGTTGAATTGATACAATAAAAACTTGATAGAAAAAATTGCATCATTACCGCCGAATAATGTAATTTTTCTCAAAATTGAATGATGAAAGTCGAATGATGTAATTTTTCAAAACAGCAAATCATTGCTGTTTTGTGATTACTACATTTTTACAGGTTAAAAATCTATAGAGATTGAAAGAGAGTACTATTGTCTGTCTCTTGAATATTTATCGAAAATCAGGATTCTAATTTTCGTCTCGCTCTTTCGTTGTCTTATTATCTTCTCGTTTCTCGCGACATCACTATATATGAGCCACCATTGCCTATATATTATATAGGCAATATGCCTATATATTATATATTGCCTATAAGTTATATGATTCAGAGATAAACGCATGAAACCTGCGTTCAAAATAATTATAAAGACCTTTAAGACTTAAAGAAATTTAAGACTTAAATTGATTGTAGATTAAAAAAAAAAAAAAAACACAAAATACAAAATATTTTAATTCTGCTCTAGTAGGAAAAGACCCACGTCTTTCATATTGCATGACTCATATGCACGATATCCTTTACAATATACCTCAAGAACAGAAGAACTATAGTAGAAATTTTATACTGATTGAAATCGTCAAAACGAAACAGACACTCTACTGGATCCTTTTGACAGTTTATATTTATTTTTGGACCAAATCAAAATGACCGAAACAGAATAACAAGTTTTGGTGTACCCCAGTGGAATAAAATTGGATTCAAAATGGTGTTGTGGCGTTAGAACACCCTAAATCTAAAGATCTCCTCTGTGTTCAGATTTAGCTTGTATATAAGGATAAAAACACAGTTTTATGACAGCAAATACTCGTTGCAATTTATGAAGATCAACCTGTAACAAAGTTACATACTCCATCCTATTCCACCAATTCGAATTAAAATGAATTATTAATTTAAAAAACAAATATTATTTGTTCATTTATTTTTGTTATTTCTCTGTTGATAATTTTAAGTAATAAAATATTGTTACTGAAACAATATATATGACTTATTAAAACAAATGTAAGTTAGTTATATTGTGTATACGAATACTGAAAATACCAATGAATTATTAAGCATAGATGTTCCATCTTTCTTATTAAAAATCTTTCATAAGAACATTCAGTTTAACAGTCATCAAGTTCTTCATTAGGAATCTTGCATATTTAAAACCGTAGACAGATTGTTGAAGACATTTCAACCATAAGGTCTATTGTGATGCCTAAGGATGTGAGGATGTGAGTGGAGTGGAAGGAATTTTTGTGTATAGACTTAAGAATTGGTTGGATATGCGGCTGCAACCGACTATGATAGGAACTATGCCGATATTCATCTGGAGTTCGTGAAGGAAACTGCAGAACACTTTCTCAAGCATAGCCGGTTACTTCATTCTTGTCCATACGCCGATAGTTTAGTCAACTAACCGCCCCCTTTTTTTTCTTAATAATTGACAAACTGCCGATGTTGGGATTCGAACCCATAACCTCCCCGTTTCCAAGTAGGCATACTGCGCAGGCATAACGCCTTAGATTGCTCGGCCACTTGGACTGGTTTTAAAACCATAAGAGATAGAACACAAATTTAATGACAAAAATGTTCCTTTTTTAAAAATAAACAACTTTTGCTCGAAAATTTTTTCATACATTCAGTAAATACCGGGTATTGTAGCCAATAACTCAGTTAGTTGTTATTTTCGCTTTTTATATTAAGTTGATAGTCTCAATGGTCACATAATTCAAAAATGTATTCATAGTTTTGTAGTTATATGAAAAGCAGTACCATTTTTTGCTATTCGTGTCTATAGTTTACTCTAAAACTTTTAATTTAAGAGT
The DNA here is from genome assembly GCA_963920215.1 of Nineta flava. Lineage (NCBI taxonomy): Eukaryota > Metazoa > Arthropoda > Insecta > Neuroptera > Chrysopidae > Nineta > Nineta flava. The sequence continues at coordinate 31,091,406 of OY986044.1, read as the reverse complement.
TTCATGACTATTTAGACTTTTGATCAGGATATTATACAACAAATGACGAACTCAGTCAAATTTAAGTACGTTGTAGCAGCTGCCCCGGATGGGGCACACTTAGATCATAAGATCCATTATGATACCATTGTGATCCATTGTGATGTATTAAGGATGTGGGTTGAGAACAAGGAATTTGTATGCAGAATAAGAATTGGTTGGTAGCGCGACTGCGGCCGACTTTGATAACTATGCGGACATGCATTTCGAATTTGTGAACTGCAGAAAACCTTCACAAGCATAATCGGTTACTTATGCGCTTATCCATACGCCAACAGTTTAGAAAATTAACCGACCCAATAATTTTTCAAGTTTTTTAAGTGGCGAACTGCCTCCGTTGGGAATCAAACCAACACCCTCCTAGTTCCAAGCAGAACTTTGACAGCTCTGCTACTAGGACTGGTTCATTCTATTGTCCAATATTCATATGAAACGTGTGTGGTTCTTTATTCTTCCAACGAGTAATAGTGTTTCACGTACATCAATCAATCAGGAGTTCCGTATCCCCTAGAGGGCGTTGGAGACCACTTCGTTCCATTTAATTCTATCATGAACAGCTTAGCTTTTTTGATTTCCTTTTCTATTTTCAACTGTATCTCTTTGTATTTATGATCATTAGCGTTTTTATATTTTTTTCTTTCTAACATTAAGTGCAATATTTCTTCCGTCATCCACTCTTGTTTCTTTTTTGATGTTTCATTATTAAGGACTATTTTAGATGACTCGAGGATTGCACATTTTAATTTATTCCACCAAGAATCTACGTTATAATTTTCAACTATATTTTTACAAATGGTTTTATTTATTTCTTCGTTAAATTGCAGTCTTTTGTTTTCTTCTATTAGTTCGCCTAGCTTCATTTTCTAGGTTTTTGAACTAGTTTTAATTTTCATAAGTTTGATGCAGATGTTTGCCACTAGGAGGTTATGATCCGAGCCTATATTTGCACCTGGTTTAGTTTTCACATCGGTTATGTTGTTTTTATATCTGTCGTTGATAAGAATATAGTCAATTTGGTTTCTTATAGTTCTTTTGTTTGAGTCTGCTGGAGATTTCCAAGTACATAATCACATGGATATTATTATCGGAGCTGGTTGTTAAGAAGACGTTTCTCGCAAACAGCGTATATAGAAATTATACACTAATTTAAGATACTTCTCTCTTAGAAGCTGTCGTCAGCTCTTTTAGTTACAAAAAATTTGCGTCGGCTCGGGTTAAAGATAAAAAAAGTTTTTTAATATAATATAGAAATATTTTCTATATAGTTTTTTTTAATCTGCAGCAATTTTATATAACCGAGATTATAGTTTTGTTGAAAGAGGGTTGTAGATCTGTGATGAAGTTATTTCTATACTGGTTGCCGAAAGCAGCAACCACAGCTTGTAGTATATAATATGGTGTGTATTACTGGAAAACCGTAGAATTTATTAAGATCTATTAGTAGAGTATCTAGAATCTTATCACAAACCTGATAATATACAATTTGTCGTTTGTATAGAAACATATATTATTTATAAAAAAGAGATAATACATTCAAAAAAAATACCCATAGTAAAATCAACAAAATTACAGAACAAAAAAAAAAACAACAGAAAACGATTATTTGAATAAACATTTTTTGATTGGATTTTTATTTCATATTTAAAAAAATCATAATTTACTCTTCATTAATTTAATATTTTAAGTTAAATAAATAATTAATTAAAATGAAATAAGTCAATTTATATAACAAAAAAATGTAAACTCTCTTATATAGATAAAACGGGAAAAAATGTTATTTTTAATCAATATATTGTATATTTATTAGCTACTAGCTGAAAAAGACGGCATTCAAAAAATTCCTATTAAGAGTGAATAGGTTATGTTATATAATTTTTGTTTTCTAAATTTTGACAGTTGTAAACTGCAATTCTTTTTAAATATTTTAAATTTATTGACAAATTATTTATTTCCAAAATTTTGTTAATGCAGGTATTTCTATAGAAACTATCTTAGAGATCTAGCCGTCATAAAACGTTTTAGCCATTTTCAAACGGCTATAAATTTGGAACGGTTTGGATTTTTGAACTTCTGATAGTTTTTCTGGAGTCGCAAAAATTTACCTAGGGTCTTCTCTCATCATTATTTTCCTATCTCATATAGTTTACTCCAAACCATTTGGATAAACATACCCACATACACTGAAATGGTGCAAAACATATTTCCGCCCATGCACAAATAAAAAGTGATCATAACCTGAAAACAGCGCTTGTTAGTAAAAATAAAATTAAACAGTTACTGGGCAACCCAAAGGATAACATTATTAATGAAAAAAAATCGGGTATATGTAGTGTATATGTATATGTCGGGTATATGTTGCGAATAGTTTTCCAAAATTATTCGCAAATTTATGTTGTCAAAGTCGTTGCCAAATCGGAATTCGAATCAAAGAGCATCTGGCTCATGTAAAATTTGGCAGATCCGAAAAATCGTGAAATCCGAAACAACCACAAAATTGACAAATTTAATTTAAAACTACTGAAATCGGTACAAACCCCCCCACAGAATTGGATGCATACGAAAGTATCTACATACACAAATCAAAAACACAAATCAGGAATTTAGGTAATGGGCCAATTCCAAATACTGATTTAATAAAATTATACTATTTTCAAAATTAATACCTGAATGTCAAGGTTAGTAGCGAATAACAACCTAACGCTATTGACAATAACAAGACCAAATGGTCAGAAAAGGATTACCTCTATTCGACCCAATGGGTTGTGTTCATAACATACTTAATCCTTTAATTGGTCAGTTAACTCAAGTAATCTCTTACATAATACCTCAGTTCGATCATATAAAAGACAAAACTCTTTTAACATCATTGTGAGACACGCACCAAATTTGCAAAAAGTAACATATCTTTGGCTCCATATCCCGGAGATAGTTACGATCTAATTTATGCTGATGATGACTACTTTGTAGACGAAATACGAATTTATAAAATACAAATCATTGTTTTAGGAATTGAGGCAAAATTTGAAATTTAATTTTTAATATCTAGTAAACTAAATTATAAGAGGCAATAGTAAAATTATATGATCATACATGTTTCAAATAATTAATACTTATAATTATTAACTATTTGAATATCTAGATTTATCATTTTTAATTACCTATATTATACTCTGTCAGGCCTAAAAAATTAAAAAAAAAACCAAATGGTTTTCTGCCTGCCATTGTTAGCGCGAGCCAATTTTTTCCAAATCGGGAATGTAAATTTTTTTTCAGTAACGGGTATGAGAAAACAAAGAAAAACTACAAAGTTTTTTTCCGAAAAACGAATAGATTGGATTTCATTGGATGGATATATGTGGATATATATGGTTTATTGTCAGTCTTTCAAACTCTGATTTAAACGGAAGAAGTGACTCTGATTCTGTTCTACCATGATGTAAAATGTAGATCATTTGTTTTAGATACGATATATAATTTTTCTATTGTAATTTTTCACTACTATCGTTTTATTCCACTCTTGAGTCTTAATAGTAGTGTTGGCCTTATTTAATATTCTTTAAAAGGAAGTATAACTTTTTATGTGCGTACATAAGTAGATACACACTTTTTTAATTTTTTTTATAAGTTTTTCTAGAATATTAATTTGAATGTTCAATTTGATAAAACTGAAACCGAAACCGATTGCTACATAAAACACACTTTAGAATATTAATACGGCTGTTGGTAATAAATATACCTTCTACGACAGTATTGTTATATGATTTTTATTATTACCCACGTTAAGAAGTCTTTAATTCTATAATCTTTGCCCTTTTTGTTATAAAACATTTTTTTTTATTCCCAAGATAATGGTTAATTTTTGATAGACACACTCATAATAAACCATAAAAATAATATCTACACATTATTCACTCTGAACTATTAAATAAACCATGAAGCTATCCTTTAAAAAAAAAAGAAAAATAAACATTTAGTTTAAAGTTTGTGGAACGGTAAGCGTTGTTAATGGTATGGTTTCAGTGACCTCCATACATCAACGCGCCTGCTATAATGTCGGAAGTGGATAGCTTATATGATTACAATTTTTAATTTATTTGCGTTATAATTCAAGAAATTAAGTAAAAAATATCGAGAGTAAAATTTCAACAAAAACCAAATTAGAGCTGTAATTAATTAAAAAAGTATTTATGTTGCAACAAAAATATACAGCATATACATAATAATAGGTGTAGTAATAAAACCTATTTTGACAAAATGGAAACCTGACTTCAAAAATCAAATATTCTATAACAAAAAATGCACTAAAAAGTAAAAAAATAATTGCATATTCATGTGTCAATTTTAGTTCACCTAAGCAAAAATTTGTAAATATATATGTACAATTATTGTTATTTTTGGAGGCGGAGTAAGCATTGAGAAATTCACATAACTTTTGGACACCGCCTCCAAAAATAACAATATTTGTACATATATATTTAAAAATTTTTGCTTAGGTGAACTAAAATTGGCACAAGAATATGCAATTATTTTATTACTTTTTAGTGCATTTGTTGTTATAGAATATTTGATTTTTGAAGTCGGGTTTCCATTTTGTCAAAATAGGTTTTATTTCTCGCTTTTTAGTGACTTTAAAATTCTATAACTTATTTTATTTGTCTAAATATGGGTAGACCAACTAAACGACATACAGACGAATACAGACATACAGAAATACAGACGAATTGAGAACCATTCTCCTTTTTGAAGTCGGGTTAAAATGAAATGTATTGTTTTTGCATGAAATAAACATACTTATTAAACATACTTAGAATGATCCTATTTAGGTCAAATATGCGCCGTTTTGTTCGATAACTTGTTGCCATTTTGAGGATAATTCCATTATGCCTCTCTCAAAGAAACCCTTGTCTCTATTGGCAAAAAACTGGGACAGTCAATTTTCACAAGTTTCTCTTGAGGCGAATTTTTCACCAGCAAAATAGTTCGCCTTGGACTGGAACAGGTGGTAATGATTTGTTTTTGTTTTTTCCAGCTGAGTTAACGACACTTTTTGAATTACAGGATATTAACTTAGGGAACATCACAAATCTATTTTTGTTGGCAATCACTCAATTCTATAATATTTAAAATTATTTTGCATTTTTTAGTTCATATTGTAATAAAAGCATGTTTTTTTTAACTCTTGATTTAATTATATTAAGTATTACAAGGTATTTACAAACTATATCAGCTGATCGGCTAAAGAATTACATATAAAATTAAATGCGAATCAGAAGATTCCGCAATAAAACATCATACATATACTAGTATATAATTTCAAACGACTTTCAAATAGCGCGCTAGTACTCAGGATGCCAACAGAACCATAAAAAATAACTTTTGCTGCGGACATGAAAAAAATGCACTTTTTTACGCACATTATATCAAAACATTTAACAACCCGACGGTCATCTCCCAAAGTTTTCAGGAAAAATATTTCTAAGGAATTGAGGAAAGTATGTGTCGAATTTCAGAACAACCGTAACTATAAAAAACAGTCGGAATCGTGCATTTTATTTTACCATGTTTATGAAGATGCATGTTGAATTTCTCCAACTTACGTAACAACTTTTTCAAAAACGCCATGGGGATAAATTCTCAAAAAAATTCAGCTCATTTCTGTGGATTCATTTTACTAATATTGTGAATTTCGTGAAGTTCTTGACAACCTAATAATGGTTTGGAAATACCTTAAATAAAAACCTTAATTTGACGAACTCATAAATTATAACAATATTTTCTCGAGCAATAATATTATTATTATAATTATAATTAAGGAACCGCAGTCCATATATACAGAGGTCAGTTGTATGGTTCATATTTTCTCTGCTACCCAGATAAAAAATTTATGCTTATACATTTTTAAATAAATGATTGTATGTATGTAATATGTATGCTTGTATGCATATAACAAGAACAATAATTTTTTCGTTTACATTAAAAAAAAAAAAATTGTTTGAAAAGTGTATGAGTTGGTACCAACCATAGACATAGTATTACTAGACTGCCCGATTCATATACTTTCTGTATTGAAAAGTTGTACCAACTTTAGAAACAGACAGCCTCTGATCTGCAGTGTTTCTATCTTTGCTCCACTGTGAATGAATGACAGAGATAGCTAAACTGTAATCGTGTTTGTATCTCTTTCTAATATTGGAACTAATCTCTTTCTAATATGAATTTCATCGAATGCGCAGTCTAGTATTATACTCCATAGGTGGGCAGACCTTGACTGCACTGAGCTCTGAGTGAGAGGTAGGAAGAGAGATAGAGTAAATATAGGCTATCCTACCAATTATTATTATTTTCTTTTTTTAATTAAAACATTTTCTGAAAAAAATATAATAATACCAACTATTTTTTATGGTCACTATTATTCAAAGTATACAATACATACAATACATTGAAATTTTGGGCTGGTAATTTGGCGCTGGTGATTTACAGCTTGTAATTTTTTTGATGATTTAGCTTTAGTTTAGATTTTAGAATTAGATTTTAGGAAATTCCGAATAATTTTCCTAAACTATTCATATCGGAGAACTAATAAACAATTATTTACTTGATTTAATTATTTTTTCTTAGTAGGGGGTATAGTGTCATGGGAAGTTGATGACACTGGATACAAAAAAGATGCCAATAATAAAGCTGGGTGGGGGAGAGCGTTGGTAATTTGTAAATGGTTAAATTTTACATAAAGTGGGAATACATATATTTGTTGTTGTTGTAATTATTGTTATTGCTATCATCAGTGTTGTTATTATTATTATTGTTATTATTATTATTATGCTTTTTGGTGTATCTCTCCATATTGTAAAAGATATTTTTTAAACAATAAATATTTTATAAAACTAATTCTAAATTGATTGAATAAATTATTGGGCGATAATCGGTAGGCAACCTGTATTGAAACATCGTTCCGTCTTACTTCAAAACATATCTTTATTACTTACTCTCACCCAGCTTATGGAGAGTCCGTTCGACTCCGGCGTGTCATCTGCGCCCACCTCTGTATTATACTATGTCTATGGTACCAACCATATAGTTAGTACACTGCGAGCGAGGGTGACGCATTATGAGTTTAGTTTTTGTTGATTTTTACTTTACCCATTATTTTTTTATTTTTGGTATGTTCAATTTTTGTACCGCAATGTTTTTATTTTACTGTGAAAAGAGCGTATGATGTAATCGTAGTGGATCATCATTTACTTTTAATAGGAAATACAACAACAACGAAAAGTTGAATTTTAAATTTAACTTTTGTTTTTTAAATTTGTGAACAAAAATGAACGGATTGGGGTGTTAAAATGAAAATTGAAATCAGGGATGATGCGGATATGCCCATCCACATCCGCAATCCCGGAACTTCCGCATGAATTTTATTGTTTTGTTTAGCATTTCTGATTGTTATTAAATCACAACGTGTTTAGACGTGTCATTATATGGATGTATTTCAACAATTTACATTATTGTTTGATTGTTCCATCTTGAATAATCTATTTGAAAGGGAACCAACAATGCCACCACCGACGCAAAGTGTGGGTAATATACTGTAGCAAGGGCCGTACCACCACATCTTTGAGGAATAGCCAGTTTAGCCTGTTTAGCGCTGGATTAATGTATATGAACCCCTGCAAAATAGGATAGAATCTGAAAAATTGCTCTTAATTAAATATAATGCAATAAATTCAAAATTTTCATTTTAAAAATTTGATTATATTATAAAGATTATTAAAAATTATTCATGTACCTAAACTAAGTATCTCTTTAAAAACACTTATAAATCTACATTCGCATCCGCGGATTTGAGCCTTAAAATATCCGCACCGCAACAATCCTGATTCAAATTCATTCACAGAAAGAAGAAAATCATAATATTTATTAAATCAATTGTAAAGCAGATTGTAGAGAGAAATACAAAAAAATCCATTAATATCCATTAAACTCATTAATATTTTAATTGTTTTTATCAAAATTTGGTTCAAAAAAATTGACAGGCGGTATAAGTATAAATAATACTTCCCAGTTCCCGGACTGACTGATTGTTTGACTAACTTCCAATGCTAATTATATGGCACTTTCCGCGGTCCGATCGGGCTGAGTGGTATTTCGTTTCGATGCGGAAGGTCCACAATCATTCGGAAAAAATTGTCAAAAATGCAAAATCAGCGAAACAAGGTTAAAACTCAAGAAGGGGGTTTAACTATTGAACGAGGATTTCTATCGAAAAAACGTCAAAACAAAAGTTGTAGAGCTCAGCGTGGAGGAAATTATTCACCCATGTACCCGAATTATTTTCCGTTTTCGAATTATTTGGAAATAACGGCGTAAAAAGTTTTTGTTTCAACACGCGGCTTAAAAAAGGAAGCCCGAAAGGCATAGCGAGCCTATATATAAAAGAGAAATATATTAGTCTTTGTCCGCATTGATTGGAGATAACTCTAGGAGAGCGAAATAATGATGAGGCCCAACGTAAATTTTCCTTACGACTGTAGAAAAACATCAAAAGTTCAAAATTCCAAAGTTTCTGAAATGCCGGTTTCTGAAATAGTTTCTATAGAAATGTTTGTATTAACAAAATGTTGGACAAACACAAAGTATGTGTATGGAGCTCTGGATTTAAACAATAAACTAAAAATTTTTGGTTGCCTTAATATTATTTGTCCAGTGATTTCTTCGAAATAATGAAAATATAGTCCTATTGTAGTAAGCATATCGAGGTAATAAGAAAATATAAGTTTTTCAAAACTGTAAAACAAGATTGTTGAGGCCAAAAAACAATGTTTGTCGAAAGGGAAGCCTTATAGACGTTGATAACAGATGGATGATTTGTTAAGTCATGCATAATTTGAAAATCTTCCAAATACAGGTTTAACATTTTTCATAATTTATCTAGAGGTCTGGGTTCGATTCCAGGGTTGGATGAGTTAATTTTTTTATATCATAATTTTATTAACTTTTCATAATTTTCAGTTTAATAATCAAATGTTTAAGGTACTTCCAAACTATATCAGTTGATCGGGTACCCGCGCGAAAAGAACTATATAAAAAATTATATGTGTTAAAAATATATGTTGATACTCCTGCGCGTTGTTGAAAGCAGCTGTCCGTTGTCGTCAGTGTTCCCGTTCGTCACATAACATATAATACATATACTAGTCATCTTACATATACTAGGACAGGGGTGTCAAACACAATTTTGTTTGAATGTGTAGGCGGGCCAGATTCAAATTTAAAAAAATGTACCGAATTATTATAACATTTTATTTACTTAATTATATAGTATATAATATACGGTTGTTAAAAATCATATCAAAGTTATAAAAGAGGCTAATTATTTTGAGCTCGAGGATCCAGATACCTGACTTCTCTTGTTTTTGACAAGCTCATTGATGTCAGGTATCATATTCGTTGTAATTATTTTAAGAATTCATTGGAGATGTTCATTCGTAAGTCTTGTGCGATGTTTGTTCTTATTTATTTTCGTGACGGAAAACATGCACAGAATGCGTGCTGCATGCTTCTTTAATTGCGGGTGCGCATTTTAAAACTTCCGTAGAGGAATCGAGTGAAGTCATGATTCTTCTGTCTGTCACACATTGCGATCGCGGGCCGTATCTTTGACATCCCTGTACTAGGGTATAATTTCAAACGACTTTTAAACAGCGCAACGGTACTCATGATGCCAACTGAACCATAAAAAATAACCTTCTGCTGCGGACATGAAAAAAATTCACTTTTTAACGCATATTTTATCAAAAAACTTAACAACCCGATGGTCATTCTCTCAAAGTTTTAAGGAAACATATTTCGAGGGAATTGAAGAAAGTATGTGTCGAATTTCAGAACAACTGTGACTATATTGAGTGAGTTGTAATGTAAAAACAGTCGGACTCGTATTTCACCATGTTTATGAAGATGCATATCAAATTTCTCCAACTTACATAACGATTTTCTCAAAAACGTCATGGTGATAAATTCTCAAAAAAATTCATCTAATTTCTGAGGATTTATTTTACTAATATTGTGAATTTCGTGAAGTTCTTGACAACCTAATAGTAGTTTGGAAATAGCTTAATACTATCGTAATTTTAAAGATCTCTATTAGACGTGCTTCTCCTTCCACTCCACTCACATCTTCACATCCTTAGGCGTCACAATGAACCGTATGGTCGAAGTGTAGCCCGTCCAGGGCAGCCGTTACAATCTATCTATCTACTACCGCGAAAATGTATGCTATTCTTTTTTTTACGATTTAAAATTATTTCATTTCATAAAACGAATTGTTATTATTATACCGTTTAATGAAAACATATAAAACATTTTTTAAAAACTTGTATAAAAAATATAACAATTAATATAATTACATAATTTACTGGCTTTTTCACAAAAAAATAAAAATAAATAAAAAAATACAAATAAAAGGTGAATTATTTTCGTACATTCATACGGTTTTTTTTTATATTTATTTTTTATTATTTAGAAAAAACACATTTACATATCGAAACAATACAAACAGATCTTTTATTCTTACAAACGGAAAAAAATATAAATAAATGTATAAACAAAGTATTTTTAAATGTATGTATATTTTCATATATATTTATATTAACAAATGAGAAAATGGTTATAAAATTATTAATAAGTCATTCTATTAAAAAATGCACAATGTTTAACAATTATTATTAATGTATATAATATGGTTTGGAACGTGTAATGTGTAATACATGTTCTATGTTTATGGAGAATGATTATCCCCATAACACACTTCATACGACCGCAACTGTCTACAGATTATTTTATTACCATACGTTATATTATAGAATATACTAATATAGTACTACGAACACATATTGTGCTATAAAAATGGTCCACACAGAAACGGTTAATAATTTATGTACACTTGGTCACAAAAGTTAATGTCATTTTTTTAAATTTTATAATTGATTTGTGTCTGTTGAAATGTATGCCCGCGCAGCAAGATGTTGGAAAGTATGTTATTGGTTTAGTGATATTTATCTGTCACTAGTTTTCTAGTTACTTTTAGTAACTAACTGATTTAAATTAATTAATGAACGAATATCCGTAGGGTTTCACCGAGGCTACGAGGTAACCTCGCCTCGCCTCGGTCCTCGGTTACGAGGCACGATGCGAGGCGTGGCGAGGTTCAAAATTTTAATCCTCGTTACTAACCGAAGCGAGGCGAGATATATCGTCAGCGAGGTACATTAGGCAAATTTACAAAAAAAAAATTTTTTATTTATATATGCAGTGACAGTGTTTAAAAAATATATGTAATGTTAACACATGTTAAGTGTGTTGTCTTCCTCTTACGTAGAAAAATAGAACCTCTTATATAGTTCTTAAAACATCACTTTTCATTTTTTTAGAACATTTTTTAGGCCAAATTCATTCATCTGTTTTCATTCGAGGAGTCATAAAAATTTAGAGACTAAGCTATTTATATTCCGTGTTTTAAAGACATTTATTTTCTAACAAGTTTTTTAACCATATTATGCACATTCAAGCAAAATAAGTCAAATTTAGTAAAAATTTTACCTCGGGCGAGGCGAGGCGAGGCGAGGATGATAGCTAACCCAACCGAGGCGAGGCGAGGTTGATATTTAAAAAAGCGAGGCGAGGTGAGGTGATACCTCAACCTCGCCTCGCCTCGTGCCTCGTGAAACACTAAATATCCGTTACAACCTAAACTGTCATTTTTCTAATAAAATATTTACAAACTTAAAACCAGTCCAAGTAGCCGAGCGGTCTAAGGCGTTATGTCTGCGCTGTATGCAGTACTTGGAAACTGGGAGGTTATGGGTGCGAATCCCGACATCGGCAGTTTGTCAATTATAAAAAAAAGGGGGTGGTTAATTGACTAAACTGTCGGCGTATTGGACACGAACGAAGTAACCGGCTATGCTTGAGAAGGTTTTCTGCAGTTTCCATCACGAACTCTAGATGAATATCGGCATAGTTGCTATCATTGTCGGCTGCAGCCGCGTATCCTACCAATTCCTAGTCTACTCACAAATTCCTTCCACTTCACTCACTTCCTCACATCCTAAGGCATCACAATGGACCTTATGGTCGAAGTGTAGCCCGTCCAGGGCAGCCTTTACAATCTACCTTTACCACTCTACAAACTTAAATGAAATATATAAGTTTTATTCACTGTGTATTACTATCAATTATTACACCTGCTAAAAGGTTATGGGCCCAGAATTCATTTATTTTGATATTGAAAATGAATCTACCGAAGCAATGATAGAATTTAGAATTTTCAACGAAGATTTTGTTAAATGTGCAACGATAGATAGAGGTGATCCTATATCAGTTAAACAAGCTTTTAGCTGCTGTGATAGAAAAAAATTTAAGGACCATGTTCCTTTTAAAAAACAAACAACTTTTGTGTGAAACTTCTGTTCAAAAATTCAGTATATACCGGGTGTTTAAAAATTAACTAAGTTAGTTGTGATTTACAATTGTTTTTGTATTTTGTAATAGTTAAAAAATTTAATATATTTTACAGTTATTATAAATTAAAATAAGTCATAACGTATATTATAGATAGATTTTATTATCATATATTTAGTTTTCACTCACTTCAGTTTAAATTGTTGCTGGTATCGTTTTAAAATTGAAAATTATGTGACATTAATATACATACATTAAAAACAGTATTACCATCATAGATTTAGTAACCACTTATGCCGCCACGCGGCGCTTCATTTAATTCAGTTGATTCGATTTTAATCTCTGCGACGTTGTAAGGCTAACATCTGACTGAACAACAAATATGTATGTCGTACATAAATTTCGGTGATTTTTACAAATTTCAAATAACGATATTAGAACAATTACATGTCAAAAGCAGTGATGAAATAAGCATAGATTTATGTCACTTATTTTATCGATCAGTTTTGTATAGTTAAGTACACTGCCGTTAATAAAAATTAAACCACCATTTAGTCAAATTCTAAGCGTTTATATTACTAAATATATGTATATTACATACAATAACACTTAGAATGTTTCAACTGGTTCAATTTTTATAAACGGGAGAGTATCTAAACTTATTTACCAAGTATGTAATAATCCATTCTTATAAAAAAATTAAATTTAATGTATTCCAGTGGTAAAATGTTATGAGACTTTTTGTATGAATTTCAAACAAACATATATATTTTAAGGGATCATATCATCGAGTTAATTTTGTTTAGTATGAAAACAATTCATTGTTTCAAGTGGATCAAAAATTCAACGGAAGGTTAATTAGTGTTGCATTGATCTACTCACACATACACACATTTAAAACTCATTCAATAATATACATACATATATACAGGATGGCCCGTAAGTAGTCGAGTTCCATAAGAGGGTAGGTTGAGGGTACGATTTTGAAACAAAAAGTCCTGAGACATTTTTTTATTAGACGCACCGTTAATTAATTATTAATTAATTAAGGAAACTAGGTTGAAACCAGAGTTACAAAAACTGCATTTTTTTGATAATTCATTTTTTATTTAATTATCAATTTTTGGAAAAATGTGTTGTTTAAATTTTTCAAATTATTATTTCCTTAAAAAGTGCATTAACTAAATTTTTATATTTTTTGAAAAATGTTAAAAATAAATTGTTTTAATATAAATTTAGAAAAAAAAGCGCAAATTAAATTCGTTAAATTATAAAGTTTTCTCAAAAGTGCATTAATAAAATTATTTTATTGATTAATTTTTTTAATAATATAATAATAAAATTTTTGGAATTTTCAATTTTTCGAAAATCGCAAGACAGCACCCCCATAAAACAAAGATAGCACCCCCATAAAACAAAGATCCCACCCCTTTAACTTTACTTGTCTGTAGTTTCCTTAATTAGTTAATAATTAATTAACGGTGCGTCTAATAAAAAATTGTTTCAGGACTACTCGACTGCTTATGGGACATCCTATATATATATATATATATATATATTATATACGTATATGTGTGGTGTTCAGATGGAGGGGTTTCCCCAGAGGGTTTCCATAGTCCCCCTATAAATTATAACATTATGATGTATAATATAAATATTACTCAATTTTAACAGTATCAAATGTATTATATATGTAAAAATATTATGTAGTTATTACCATATGTTGTTGAACCACAATAATATTATTTTAATAATTTGTTAAATAATAATTCTTAAAATAATAATGTTATTTAATTAGATAATGCAATTATAGATATATGATTATATTTTAAACATATTATATAAAATAAATATTTTATTTATATTTCATTTTATATTTCCAAATATAAACTCAACTTGTTAAAATCCTTTTTTCATGTAACTTCATATTCAACTTCAAATTTGTAATGAAATAATTCAGTTTGATGTAATTCCATTACATAGGCAACAAGGTTCATTTCATATTATACTGTTTACATGTGACTTTTTGTATCAAAATTTCCTATTCGCCATGGAAAGCGATTCTAGCGGTATCTGATGGTAGAAAATAATATTTGTTTATGACACACTGGTTTGGTGGTAAACTAAGTAGGCTACAAACGAGGAACATTGTGCAGCAACATTGAAATCCGCCTACAAATCATTTTGTCTGCATACGTCCAACTAAAATTGGGTACATAAAATTATTACTTTATTACTGTGATCTTAAAAATTCAATCACTTGTCATCTTGTCTCTTTCTATCACATTTAATTTGTAGTTTATCTACTAGTTTATTTGTATGTATCTCTAGTTTTATAAAAATAATAAACTGTATAAAGTAACCAATCTAGGTAATAAAACATTAAAAAATATTAGGAAAACATAAAATTTTTAATAATATGTTGCAAAAATCGCTACACACGAGCAATTTGTATAGGAACATTATACTTTTCCCACAAAATATCAAATAATTTTGATTTTTACTGCAACCAGTTCAAGGACATGTAATTTTTTCTGCAACAGCTATACAGACTACCGAACCTACTACCGAACATTCATTTGTCACCAATCTCTCTCAAGTTTCATCAAGTAAAGAGTGGGAATATATGCTGTTGACATATGCAATAGTAATAAATAGGTATATACACAGAGCAACGTTGTCAGATCATCGTACCAGAAATATTTGTTAGTATGTGTAAGTATCTGTGTGCCGATAATATGTGTATGTATATGTACACTATGCTGGTACATCCTTAACTTCAATATTTAAGATATTTGTTTTAGACGAAATATATAAAATAATTTTATGAAAAAAAACGTGCAATATTAAAACTGAATTTGTAACCTGTCGATTAAATTTCTCATGTTAGAGATATTATTGTCAATCCACCTCAAGAATTTAATTTTGAATCACTCAAAAATGTTCTTAACGAATCATTTGGACTTTCTCATAACGAACGTCTAAATGAATTAGTGAGTTTGTCTCAAGATAATTTCGATTCTCCCCAATTATTATATAATACAATGATATCCCTATCAAGTGGTCTAAATCTTGATTCACGCTTCATTCTTGAATTATTCATTGGTAAATTGGATGCTCGAATTCTTCTCATGTTAGAGATATCATTGTCAATCCACTTCAAGAATTTAACTTTGAATCACTCAAAAATGTTTCCTAAAGAATCATTTGGACTTTCTCATAAAGAACATCTAAATGAATTATTGAGTTTGTCTCAAAATAATTTCGATTCTCCCCAATTATTATATAATACAATGATATCCCTATCAAGTGGTCTAAATCTTGATTCACGCTTCATTCATGAATTATTCATTGGTAAATTGGATGCTCGAATTCAGCTTCAACTTGGCACCATTGAATGTTCGGCACCTTCTTAGCACCATTGAATGTTGATCTGAAGTCAGTCGTAAAATTTGCTAATGATATTCATAAAATTAATTCTATATACAAAAATTTTTAGAATTTCTTACGGTTCAAAAAATTTATTGTTTCTTTTATAGAACAACTACCAACTTGTTGGATCATCATCAGATTCCTCACACCTGATCGTGCCTTCGAAACTCATTGGAATATCCAACTTCCCAGCTACACATCAGTGAAGTGCAACCTTTTTTTTCTGGGAAATTTCTTCTCCTTTTCGGCCATACATCAGTGAAGGATATCTTCACATCTGATCTAACCTTGAAGCTGTCTGAAAAATTATGCATCTTCATAACCAATCTTCAGTGAAGTACATCTGTGATTTAGCATAATTTTTATAAATCAAACGGTTTGGAAATTTGTAGGTAGCTTAAAGATAGGGCCTTATGGTAAAAATATTTGTAAAATTGTGGTAATCCCTTAAAATAATCAGATTGACGGGAGGAGACCAATTTTTAGGTAGATAAACTCTTTGAGGTAGATAAAATAAACTTTTATGTAAGACATTTGCTGTGTTTTTTTTAAACTAAATAAATGAATTTTGACTGAGGTCGTAACAAAATATCAAAAAAACAGATCTTAAACATTTTTGCATATATAATTACATATGATAATAATTGCAGTTTTGAGAATAATTGTCTCCATCTCAAACATTTAAAAATGAATATAAACTTTAAAAAAAAAGATCTTTAAAAAAATGTTTAATAACTGGCGAATTAAAATTTGTGTAAATCAGAAGAATGCGTATAATACACAACATCACAATAATTATATTGATACAAGAATCATAATTGATAAGGAAAAGAAGTATAATACAAGAATAAATATTTAGGGATGTATAATTTTTATAAAAAGAAAATAAATAAATATTGTACCCATATCCCGCTGTGTTCTGTGTACATGTCTGTGGTAGGTTGTTGGTAAAATGACAGAAGAACAGATCTGTATAGAGTAGACTATAGATAGAAAAGGGCATTACAATATATAAATAACAATAACATTGGGTATATTATGTGTATATTGAGTATTATACCAATAGTGCATAGAGAGCACAGAGAACACCCCAATTCTCTGTTTCATTGAAGTGTTTATTTAACAATTCAACCCCTAATAGTTCTATTATTTTGGTGATGATATTCGTAATGTACATATAACAACCACATACCTAATTTATAATGGTATGTCTTTTGGTTGTTTTTTTTTTCTTGATGTAGTAAAATTTTTATTTTGATGGGCTACTAGTATTATAATTATAATAGAAGATATATTAAGGAATATTGAGTAGGTTATATAATTGTTTAAGGCTATTCCATCGTACGTCTGTCAAAGCTGTGTTTTATTTGTTTTATTTACATAATTAATTCTTCGAATAGTTATGAAAATTCATTATTTTAATTAAACATTGATATGAAAAAATTAACTAATCCAACAGGTATCGAACCGTTATGCTTCAGACGCGACTGATGAATGAGTCCATCTTTTCATATCATTGGCAGTATTACTTTGCAGTCAACATTAACTGCACTGCCAAGTCAAGTGTTTAATTTGACGTTTTAGAACAAAAAACATAAGTGTTTATTTTAACGCAAGTGTTTAGAAATAAAATGGTTTAAACGTTTAATCAATAATTCTAAATATTATAATACAAGTGTTTAAAGAATAGAATAAAACATTTTAGTGATTTTACCGAATAGTGATTGCCTGGCTAATTGTTTATGTATAATATATGTATGAGTAATTGCGTGTCATCAATTATTATTTGTATGCGTATAAAGCCGATTTGATGCATGCATGTAATGTAATTCAGATTGGTTTGGTATTCAATATAGTAAACACGTTTATTGTCGATGATTAAAATACAGTTTAAAAACTACCATAGATGACAATAAAAATTAAATTATAATTTAAGGCTATTATAATTATAATTGATAACAATTGGGTGTTTTATAAAAATTTATATCACAAAAAAACTATGGATTTAATGAAATTGATATTTCTGAATGAATCCAATGTAAAGAATAGTTAGGTAAGTTATTAATTATGAAAAAAACTATGGCTATTATTAAAGAAAAAAGTTTAAAAAAAATTCCAACTTCTTATCACAGAGTGCACAGTCACCAAATTTGATTCCACTTAGCTTCGTACTTCGTCTTCAGCAATGCTATTTCGTCAACCAGGACCTGGATCAACTACTGTGCCGACAATATTACCATTATTGACCCTTGATTTACAGAATATAAATTGAATGAAGAAGAGGTGACTAGAGAATGTATTACTGGGGAATGTATCTTTGCCAGAAGACTGCAGGAGAGCCATCGAAGAGAGATTACCAAAACCTGCCGATTCCGTTATTATCATAAAATCGTATCAAATAAAACTATTTTTATTTTGTAAATATTGATATAAATAATAAATTACATCAAACACTTAAAGTGTATTCAAATAAAAAATACCTCACACGCATTTTTATTTAAAACACTTCAAATGTTTTAAAATTAAACGTATAAGATATGTAAATTATATTAATCACTATTTTCGTGTTAACTTGGTGACTACCAGCATTTAAACGCTTGGATTTGCTGTGTGATTATTCCACATATTATTGAATTTTGTAAGATTTTGCATAATTTAGTAAAAACAGTGATTCAGTTAAAAAATGAAAACCGAAACGGATTTAGATTTGTTGCAATTGCTGCCGCATTTTTAGAAGTACAACGCAAGTCGATAAGAATGTTGTTTTTTTCATGTTTCTAAGTTATTTGAGATGGAGATAAAATAAGGTTCTGAAAAAAAGTCTAAAAAGTGAATACAACCGCTGCATTTGGACGCATGAAGCCAAATTGTTGTATATATATATATATATATATATATATATAGTGGTTGTATCCACTTTTTAGTCTTTTTTTCAGAACCTTATTATATCTCCATCTCAAATAACTTAGAAACAAAATAACTTAGTTATTATCTTCCTTCAATCTTTGTTTTTTTCTTGTAAGTTTCGGTTTTCAATCTCGCCCAAGGTGTATAACTCAATCAAATAATCAATTGCAGTTCTCTAAAAATTTAATTCAAATACAGAAAGTATGAGTACTAGATTAGTGCGATTTTTTGAGTTTAATGAAATTATATTTATTATAAGTGAGTTTAAGCTACCATCAATTTTTCTTCTCTTTAAAACTCGTTGTTAATTTAGATCGCTAAATGTACATCGTAAAATATTGTATAAAAATTGCAAACAATAAATATAAAAATTAAATAAAAAAAATTAATTAAAATAAGCTAATTAAAATATAATGAAGAAATAATATACAATAATAATTTATTATATACTAAATAATTAATTATTAATAATTTTATATTTAGATCTGTTGACTAGTCACGTATACTACCATTTGAGAAAAAGCATATTAAAAAACCTCTTACGAAGAAAATGTAATGCTTTTCATAAAATGTTAAAAATATTGGAAACATTTTAATTAGCATTAAAATGGTTTCTTCTTTATATAAAATAAAGAATAATTATTTATATTATCATGTGCTATGTACTATAATATATAGATGGTAATTATAACAATAAAACAACCAATGAGATACGTCGAAGATTGGTTGGGATAGCGGCGCGCACTCAGCATAAATGATCGAGGAGTTCTTCTTCTACATGGTGCCTTGTAAAGTTAACTTTATTTTCTACATCGTTATAATTATATATGTATTATATAAAGCATTTTCTTATTCATTCTAATGCTTGATATATACATATATATATATATATATATATATATATATATATATACATATATTACTAGGTTCTACTTTTTCAACACCTTTTTATGGGGAGTACAAAAATTTATGAGGTAATCTAGTATACAGGATGTGTAGTATTTTGTGGATATGTATGTGGATTTATGAAATATTATATAAATTTATATGTAAATTACCATGGTTGTAAACATTCAAAGCAACCGTGATAATAGAGGGAAGTTATAGTTGTTATGCAACAAATAAAAATGATGAACAAAATTATAATAATTAAATGAAGAAGCGATACCACTACATACTTCCCCCCATCAACTAATAAAGAAAAACGACTAGAAAAAGGTTGAAACATAAAACAACCTTGTTCACGCGGAAAAAACTTTAATAGTTGATGTACATCTTATATTTAAATACAAAGTAAATTAAGAAAAGATTAACGTTGAAAAAAGTATGCAGGCTTTAGCCTATCAATTGAAATAGAGGTAGGTTTGATATTGATATCAATAACAAAAAATTTAGGAAATCTCTTGATAACAGAGAAAGGACCTCTATAATTACAAGATAGTGGAGGTTTGACATGATCCTCGCGTATAAAAACTTTTTTTGATGAATCTAAATCTTTGGGTACAAATACATTTTTGTTGGTGAACTGTCTGGTAAAGAAAAATTTTGCGTTAATCATTCTATTTCTCAACTAGTTCATACAAAAATCCCATAGAAAAAAGCACTTTCAGTTTTTAACAAATTTCCCAATTTTCCGGGCAACCTTTCCAATTTTTCTTTCCCTAAAAAACTTATTGGTATTATTACGAACATTTAAACAAAAAAAATAGCCAAATTGGCCCAGCTGTTCTCAAGGAATGCGCTTACCAACGAACAGCATTTAATTTTTTATATTCACTGTTTGAAATAAAATATAAATTTTGAATCAATCCCTAGATATAGCTACAAAGTGATCATCTTTAGTTTGAATGAGATCATCGTAAAAATACTGTGGTGATTAGAAACATTTACGGCCATTCGAATTTCCCCGATATTTACGGGAATTATTTTCAAATTAGAATATTTAACTTAGTAAACCATTAATTTTCTATGTAAAAATTTTTATGTGTACTGAATTTGTTTTTAGTCTTTATATAATCTATCTACCTGTCTATATAGATAGATAGATAGATTGTAGAGGCTGCCCTGGACGGGCTACACTTCGACCATAAGGTCCATTGTGATGCCTAAGGATGTGAAGATGTGAATGGAGAACGAATTTTGTATATAGACTAGGAATTGGTAGGATATGCGGCTTCAGCCGACTATGATAGGAACTATGCCAATATTCATCTGGAGTTCGTGAAGGAAACTGCAGAAAACCTTCTCGATCATAGCCGGTTACTTCGTTCTTGTCCTTACGCCGACAGTTTAGTCAATTAACCGCCCTTTTTTTTTTTCTTAATAATTGACAAACTGCCGATGTCGGGATTCGAAGCCATAACCTCCCAGTTTCCAAGTACGCATACTGCGCAGACATAACGCCTTAGACTGCTCGACCACTTGGACTGGTACCTGTCTATATAACTATACACGAATAATTGGTAAACTACATTTTAACTGCATAAAATTATGCAAACTTTTTAAACATGCTGTATTTATGTAAAATATATTACAAGTAACTACATATTTATTTCTCTTTTTATTCTTTATATAATGTAGAAATTGTGTCTTAAACATATTTTACAATATTTATTAAATATTATAATTTAAATAATTTCAAACAAACGTTGTTAGGTTTCTTTTACATTAACGCGTCTTTTAACGTAACTTATTTGATATAGGTTGCAATTTGAAACGAAAATATTACTTGATATATATTTACTTAAAATATTATTTAATTGAGTTGTAATGCAATTAAATTTATAATAATTTTTAATTAACTCTTAATCGATAGGAAAAATAACTTTATAATTAAATAACGCAATAATGTTTATATTCATTAATGACATCATAACACGTGTATGATAATTTTGATTTTGAAGATTTGCTATATGTTCTAGTGAAATATATCTTTAAAAATTAATCTATGTTTGTACTTACCAGTTAAGTAGCCGAGCGGTCTAAAGCATTATGTCTACTCGGAGACAGGGAGGTAATGGGTTCGAATCCCGTCATCGGCAGTTTGCCAATTATTATAAAAGAAAAGAAAAAGGGGCGGTTAATTGACTAAACTGTCGGCGTGGACAAAAACGAAGTAATTGACTATGCTTGTAAAGGTTTTCTGCAGTTTCCTTCACGAACTCCAGATGAATATCGGCATAGTTCCGATCAGAGTCGACTGCAGCCAGATTTTCTTACCAATTTCTAATCTATACACAAAAATTCCTTCCACTCCACTCACATCCTCACATTCTTAGGCATCACAATGGACCTTATGGTCGAAGTGTAGCCTATATACCTATGGACCACAAAAGTAGTGCCAAATTGCTCAATTTTTTGCTGGTTTGTTTTTTTTTCATTCGGTTTTTAGGTAAATGTTACGAATCAAGTATATTTATTATGACGAACTCTTATCCGAAACGTTTTCTTCGAAAATCGAATAAATAAAGCAAAAATAAATTATACATTTTTAAAAAATGAGCGCTACATTTGTGGCCATGGCATTCAAATTGAAGTCATCTTAACATCTTAAGAGTGTCGTATTTAAATTAATTCACATATTTTAGATAGATTGATAGAAATATTGGGGTATGATGACTACATTGTAGTCGAAATACGTATTTATAAAATACAAACAAATGTTCTAGGAATAGGGGAAAAATTTGAAATATAATTTCAAAAAAACCTAGAGTTCTCTTTGATTATTTTAATAATCTTTACTTGTACTTCAGCCTGACAAGGTTCGCTTCACCCATATCTTGTCCAATGGCAGAAGCATGCTTATCAGGTTTTCTTGAAGGTTCATGTATTCGGGGTGAAATGTACCGAATATATTGTATCTGCTGTAATCGAAAGTTTCGCAGTTAAAGATGATGTGGCTGGATGTTTCTTCCCCCAGGCCGCATAATCTGCACATAATGGATCCATTATGGAGTCCTATTGTGTGTAGGTGCTTTCGTAGGTGATAATTTCTGGTGATAAATATCGAAGTTGTATCCTGTTCATGTTGAGGTCATCGAGCGATAGCTTTTTGGCAGCATTCCGAAACGGTTGTTAATGTAGATCTAACTGTGTCCCAATTCCTAGAACAATTATTTGTATTTTATAAATACGTATTTCGACTATAAGGTAGTCATTATCAGTAGGAATTAGCTAATCGTAACTATCTCTGGGATACGGAGTCAGAGATAGTTACGATTAGTTAATTCACACTGATGATGACTACCTTGTAGTCGAAATACGTATTTATAAAATACAAATAATTGTTCTAGGAATTGGGGCAAAACTTGAAATTTTATTTCAAAAAACCTAGAGTTCTCTTTGATTATTTTAATAATCTTTATATTAATATAGATCTAAGTTTAGCTAAGTTTCTCACGTTTTTTTAATAAAACTTTATTGTCTCGGATAAACAGTTAATGCATGCACATGTTTCAAGATTAACTGTTGAAACTTTTCGTATTTCAAGAAACACTACAGCACAGTTGGCTTTTACAAAATAACAATTAAGCACTGGAAAACTAGAGTAGAAATTTCTTTAGGATGGCAGTAGATTTTGATTAAAAATAATTCGTAACGCAGGAGCTGCTTCAACTTAGCGAATTTCCTTAAAATACTTAAAAACACTCTATAGCGGTCACAATTTTAGTCTGATCAAAATGAAATGTCGTAAATGATTTTAGTATTTGCAAGGCCAATTTTATTAATAAAATGGCATTAGTCAAGGAGAAAGGGGGGGATAAATAATAAAATATCTCTCTTAATATTAGAAGAATCAAAAAATGTATGAGGAGTAAAGTTGTAGAAAATCATGTTTACTATAATTCAATATTCCATATCATTGTTTCTCAAACTCTAATGTGTACAGGGATATCTCGAATTTTAACTTTCCGTAAATATTAGTGTTGCAGAAAAAATGAAAAAAAACAAAATTATAGTAAAACTAATTTTCAACAACTTTACATCTAATAAATTTTTCTGTTTGTCCAATATTAATGGAGATATACTAAGTTTTGTGTTTCCCCCTCCCTCTATAATTCCCTTGCCCGATTTTGCACATTAACAAACTTAGCCTTTCAAATACCAAAAGCACCTCACGTACCAAATTTTATTCCGAACAAATGAAAACTGGGACCGCTAGAGTGGCTTCAGACACATGGATATCGATATAGGTAGGATCGATGGATATTTGAAGAAATTTTTGCAAAATTTTAACTTTGGTACGAGACCAAGACCGAGACCACTCCCTTTCAAGAAATGCGCTAAAAAATACAACAGTAAGAGTCCATTTTTTGATTTTTTTCTTCTTTATTAATCTTTTTTATCCCGACTTCAAAAAGGAGGATGGTTCTCAATTCGTCTGTATTTTTTTAATTATTTTTTTTATGTTTGTTACCTCAGAACTCCGTCATTTATTAACCGATCTTGAATTTTGTTTTTGTTTTAAAGAGTTTGATTTCCGATCGATTGCCGATCGCGGTGTCCAAAAGTTATGTTAATTTCTCTATGCTGACACCGACTCCAAAAATAACAATAATTGTACATATATATTTAAAAATTTTTGCTTAGGTGGACTAACATTGACACAAGAATATGCAATTATTTTTTTACTTTTTAGTCCATTTTTTGTTATAGAATATTTGATTTTTGAAGTCGGGTTTCCATTTTGTCAAAATAGGTTTTATTTATATAGCCGATGAGAAAAGATGTTATCCACCGTAAGTCATAAAATGATACCTTATCACCGAGTTTAAAATTATAAACATTTTTTAAAGTAACAAAGCAAAAATATATAAACACTTAATATAATATATATATATATATATATATATATATATATATATATATATATATGTATATATATGAATATATATATATATATATATATATATATATATATATATATATATATATATATAAATTATATAAAAGAACTTTTTGATTAAAGAGGCTTGTTGGTAACAACTTATTTATGAAGTTGAGATATAAATTACACCGCATACCCTTTTGTTACTCATTCACCCCATATATCCCCTCTTTTTCTCATTCTACACTCATTTATTAAAGAAATATAATAATAATATTATAAAATATTCTTGATATTTTACTTTATAAACGTGTCAGTCATCTAACCACCCATTCAGCTATCGTAACGTCGTTAGGTTACACTTTTTTTTTGTTGCTTTCTCTCTCACTCTGCTTCTTTTATAATTATATAAAATTGTATTTTATAATATTTTACTTTTCTCCATGAAAATTAAATGTATAATAATAATAAACGAAACTTGAATGACTGGAAAATCATAATTCGTATTTTAATTACACTTTATATTATAATTAACGTGTTTCTGCTCATGTTGAACGCAAATAATGATTCCATACAATTTTATAATGTTTAATTTTCTTATTTTATACTTTGAATCAAATATTATTGGTGAAATAAGTTTGTTCTTTTTCCTTGACTGCAAGTAAGAGTTCAATTTTTGGTGCTTATTAAATGCTATAATTTGGACCTCTGAAACGTATACAGATTTTTAATTTTCAGAACACAATTTGTGTGATTTTTTTATATGGAATTTGGAAGATAAAATTCGATATCGGACAAAATCACTCAAGGGCAAACTGGAACTGAGGTAATTATCGTATAAACAACACTTGTCTTACCTTTAAAATTGTTGCATTCATTATGGCATTCTTCTAAAGATTCTAAAGGGAAGGAAACACATTAATGTTTCTCCCACTTTAAGTAAAGACTTGGGGAAAAAATTTTAAATTAAATATTGATATGAAAAAATTAACTCGTCAACCAGGAATCGATTCTCGGGCCTCTGGATATCTAGTCCAGTATGCTTATAGGGTTAAAAGGTTGGCTGTTACGTCACAGTCGTCTTTGGTGTAGCGAAAGCATACTGGACTAGTTATCCAGAGGCCCGAGGTTCGATTCCTGGTTGACGAGTTAATTTTTTCATATCAGTATTTAATTAAAAATTCAATGACAATGACATTTGCCTAAATAGTATACGCTAAAGTCTTCTACAGTTTGTCTTACGTAACCGAATGGAATTTGGATAAACATCGTAATGTTGACGCTTAAGTATACACAAATAAATATAGATAAAAAATTTTATTTTCTACTTTTGAGTTTATTTGATAATAGCTTCTTTTTTTTTAAATTTTATATTTATTATTTTGATCTAATGATAGCTTGATCTGAATTTTTTATTTTTGAAGTTATACTTCATTTGGCGCGTAATAAGAATCAGAGTGAATTTTCTGAATGAAACGAATTGCCACTCGACTAACATACCACACGCTCGATCGATGTTACACTGTTTTCTATTCTGCTCTATTCTACAATGCTTGAAATTCTACAATGCTGTAGAATGACTAAATTTATATATTAATTAGATGCTCATCAAAACAGACAACAAGAAGTCTGTCACATAAATGACCCCACTCTTTCATGGACAATAGTTTTGTGTGTTCAAGTGGCCGAGCCGTCTAAGGCGTTATGTCTGCGCAGTATTATGTGTTATGGGTTCGAATCCCAACATCGGCAGTTTGTCAATTATTAATTAAGGGGGCGGTTAATAGACTAAACTATAGGCGTATGGACAAGAACGAAGTAACCGGCTATGCTTGAGAAGGTTTTCTGCAGTTTCCTTCTTGAACTCCAGATGAATATCGGCATAAATCCTATCATAGTTGGCTGCAGCCGCATATTTTACCAATTCCTAGTCTATACACAAAAATTCCTTCCACTCCACTCACATCCTCACATCCTTAGACATCACAATGGACCTTATGATCTAAGCGTCCCGGAAAGCTTCTATAATCTATCTATCTATCTATTACTACTATATAATTTTATTAACATTTGATGTCTTAGAAGTAGTGTTGACCTTATATAATATTATTATAATCAATTCTTTAAAAAGAAGTATAACTTCTTATGTGCGTGTATAAGAACACACACACTTTTTTTAATGTACTTAATTCGATATTAACGATACGTATCGTTTATATAACTTTCGATTCTATTCAACTGTAAATTAATAATGTTTATTATTTCAGTGAAAAATGCCAAAAACTGAACAAAACATTATTTAATTTGAAATAAGTTCCGCCTAAACAGACTTGAAACAAATAATACTTAATTACTTATTATTAATGTTATTATTATTCTACGAATAAGTGAAAAAGATTTTTGGATGTTAAATTGATTGATTAATTTTCTATTATGCTTCAATAAGATTTTATCATAATGTTTAACATGGTGATAGCTCACCAACGTAATAATTATTGTTTATCTTAAAAACTTTATCAGAAACCTTCATCCAATACACAAAATATGATAACTTTAAGCTTTTGTATTTGAAATTTTTATTTATGAATTGATAATAAATATGAAATATGATAAATTCTGTTGCTATATCATATATATATATGTATATATATATATATATATATATATATATATATATATATATATATATATATATATATATATATATATATATATTCCATTTGGTTTGAAATTGTAATATTAACTTTTTGAAAATTTAAAAAAGATGAAAATACTTTATAAGAAAATTGGAAAATGTAATTTATATTTCAGTTTTGATGTAATTTTTCATATCATACCTTTCACATATTATATATTATACCCATATTTATGGAAAGAAATGTTCTTTTCTGTTATTATATATAGTATTCAAATTTTCGAAAGAGATCAAATTATTTGTACACATATTTGTTCAGAATATTTGTCTCAAAACGGAATTTAAGAAAAACAAAAAAAGAAATTTATGTCGTTCATATTTGTAATTGTCGTTGATTAAAAAAAAACACCTGTCAATTTTCATTATTTTGTAAACATATTGTGGAAAATATTAAGTATTTTCCATCTTTTCGAGGATTTCATGATACAATGTGGATTCTGTGATACTGCCGAGCTTCTAGATATGTGTCTTGTAGACCTTTTCAAAGAATATCTAAAACCGTTTTGGACGCCTACTAATTAGTGGGACTCTGGACAACTATTAAATAAAAAATTTTAGCCAAAATAATACATATTTATACAGTGTTCATTTGAAAAGTTTCCACCTTAATATTTTTTTTAAATATGCATTTTAGAAAGAATGTTTCATTCAAAAGTTGTATAGTTAAAAAAGGGGGAAACATAATGCAATTAATTATATTTTTGGTCCATGCATCCGTGATCCGTGCTCACCGAGGCTACGAAGTAACCTCGCCTCGTCTCGGTCCTCGGTTACGAGGCACGAGGCGAGGGAAAATTTTTACTAACTTTGACTTATTTTGCATGAATGTACATAATATGGTAAAAAAACGTATATATATATGTATATAAATTTTAGAGACGATGACTTTCGACATCCACTAGGTAGGATCGCTGGACATTTGAAAAATATTTGCCAAATAATCTATCTATTGCTTCATGTATCACTATATTTTTTTTTTTTAAATTTACTTTTTGTAAATTTGCCTCGGCCGAGGCAAATTCCTCGCCTCGGCCGAGGCGAGGTTTTTGGGACAATATACCTCGCCTCGCCTCGGTTTGTAACGAGGATTAAAATTTTGAACCTCGCCTCGCCTCGCCTCGTGCCTCGCAACCGAGGGCCGAGGCGAGGCGAGGTTACCTCGTAGCCTCGGTGAAACACTATTCAAGACCAGTTTATTTGGTATTAGTTTACTCGTTGATCTGTGCGGCTTTGCTGCCTAAAAATAAAGATATTTCGAAAAATTCTGGTAAAAGCGAAAATATTTCAAAAATTTACCTTAACCACCCGCACTGATCAGCTAGATGTGGGTCTTGTTTATTTTTCAAAAAGGAACATTTTTTATCTTTGAATTAAATTTCTTTTAAGGGTTTAAAGTTAGATATTTTCACAATCCTTGTTGGTAGTGGGTTTGTAGAGGACAATGATCGACTTTATAAGTTATTTGTTTTTAACGAAGGGACATTTTTTGTCTATCGCTTACGATTTTTAAAGAATTCTCACACCCATTATCATGTTTGTACGCGCCACTCGCGCTGCATCAAGTGGTTTTTTTAAAAATCTTTCGAGGAAAATGGTTTAGTTACTTGCTGCATATAGAGCTCTTGCCTTGTTTTAAATTGGTTATAATTGCTGTAATCTTAATAACCTATGCATTATAAAATTATGTGCATGCATCTATATAGATGAAACTAATCAAGAATATTTCCAACTGAAAAAACATTAAACTATTTTGAAGGCTACATGTTCTATAATAAAGTATACATTAAATGCTTCGTATAAAGTACCTATATACTCTCTTAATAACAACCACATATATATATATATATATAGTTATATTCTTGGTAACTTTATCTACATGATACTTTTTAAACTAGAATTTTCTAAATAGAAGAGAAATTTAACTTCCAGGCATTTTAAGTCTATTTTATACCTTTTTTTCGTATAGTTTTTAAATAATCTTTTTTTTTCAATTTTGTTCAAGTTTGTATGTAATAAAATAGCATGTTTATAAAAACTCAATCGACTTCAATTTGAAATTCGTTAGATTTATTTTCAGTGAAAAACTGGTTTTTGATTCTTCAATTCAAAAATTGTGCCAATAGGGAATATGCATGAAAATTTTTTTTCACTTGAATTGAAGCATGTTTACTTGACAAATATCAAGGTAAAATTACTTTTTAAATAACTTTAAAAATAAGCGAGATATGAATGATTGAAATTCCCAATTAGACAAAGAGGGTGATAGCCCTCTTGATATGTTATGTGACGTCATATTACACTTTCACCATTTAAAATACACGTAAAACACCGTTTTTAGTATTTTTGCAAGAAAGAGACAGATAATAATCTTTAATAGCTTATAGCTTCCTTGATATTTGTCGGATTTTAATTTCGTTTTTAAATATTATTACAGTGTTAACAGTATTTTCATATTCTGAAAATAAATGCGAAAAAAAATTTTCATACATATTCCCTATAGTCAGAACATTTCACAGATACAAATAATAAATGTCAGTTTTTTTAATTATTTTTAGAAATCTCAGCTATTTCCAAATAAATAATTATCAAGCCAGTAATCTTTGTCATGAATTATACAGAGTGTTCGGAAAAATAGTGCGGAAATTTTAAAATTTTAATAGAATGCATTAAAATAAAAGATACATTAATATGAAGGCCTGAAAGAAGGCTTTGTTTCCGAGGAGAAGCTTTTTATAAATCTGGTGTGAACGCTTTCCAATATCCATATGATATAAAGACTTTAGATAAACTGCATGTATACTATAATTGTTTTCCGAAAATTGAATTTAAAAAACTTCGTTACGCAGGAGCTGCTTCAACTTTCCGAATTTCCTTAGAATTCATAACTCACTCTATAGCGGGCACAATTTAAGTGTGATCAAAATGAAATATCGTATCTGATATGACTTTAGTATTTGCAAGGTCAATTTTATTACTAAATGGTATATGTAAAGGTGATAGAGGGGCAATAGCGAAAGAAGAAAACACACAATATAAAATATCTCTCTTAATATTTGAACAATCGAAAAAAGTCTAAGGAGTAAAGTTGTAGAAAATCATGTTTCCTACAATTCATTTCCTGATCATTTTTCTCAAACTCTAATGTGTACAGAGATATTTAGAATTTTACCTTTCAATCTTAAATTGTAAATATTTCTGTAAATATTAGTGTAACAGAAAAAATGATTTTACACAAAATTATAGTAAAACTATTTACCTACAACTTTACTTTTTTTAAATTTTTTGATTTTTCGAATATAAAGGGAGTTATGCCAAAATTTGTGTTTCCCCCTGCCTTTAAACTCCCCTTTCGCCTTGTCTGATTTTACCTATTAACAAACCTTTCAAATACCAAAAGCGCCTCAAAACAATGTTATCTATGGTCATTTTTAACATCTAGTAGGTAGAATCGATGGACATTTGAAGAAATTTTTACGTAATTTACGTAATCATCGGTACAAAAACAATAGCTGCATTTCAGAGAATGTTTTCAAAGTACTAGATATGAATTTTTAGTAGGTATATTTCAGTAGTGTAGGTGTGAGGTTAATGATAGACACGAATTAATCGAATTTTTTATGTAAACTAGTCAAGAAGAAAATTTTGGCCGAACATACATACAATTTTTATTTTCCAGAATTTAAAAATGAAAGAAATCTATATTTATGTATCTGAACAGGTTGACATAAAAAGGAACTATTTGGAAAAATAAATTATTGAACAATTTTCGAGTTTCTAATTTCCAAGTTTATTTTAATTTTAATTTATGTTTGCATTTACAGGATTATACTTAATAATTCCGTAGCAGTCACGAAAAATTAAAAGTTCAAAACATAATATTCGTAGCTGGCAACAATGTTGTCAAGATTCTAACTAAAGTAATAAAAAAACTGCGATTGTTTATTTAGTTTTAGGTTAAAATTAAATTGAATAATTTCAATTATGAGAAAATTTATACTTGCTATCGCCGCCTATTTTTCAGGGTACTAACTAACTTTTGGGGACAGAAAAAGTGGACTTATGAGCATCTATGTGTATTTGTATTCTTTGGTAATAGTTAGTATATTCTATAAACCTGAAATAAGTATATTTTAAACAAAACAAAAGTATGCCAAAATCAACATAATTTGTTAAAAATAATAAACTTACAACAACAAAAATATTTTCTCAAATAATAATAATTTTTATCATTTAATTAAATCAATTAACATCTTGCAACGGAAGGCGGACGCGTGTGGTATATATATATATCAATATTCAATAAAATGTAAATTAAGTTCAATTAGAAATAATA
Source organism: Nineta flava (assembly GCA_963920215.1). NCBI lineage: Eukaryota > Metazoa > Arthropoda > Insecta > Neuroptera > Chrysopidae > Nineta > Nineta flava. The sequence goes on along the minus strand of OY986044.1, from coordinate 31,059,720 downwards.
ACAAAAACATTACAGTATAACGTTCGTGGTATGTTTGAATTGGCATTGAGTAGTAATAAAGCAGTATGAGCTTTTTCTCATTGAAGTGAATTAGTTATGCAGTCAGCATCGAGAGAATCGATTGTTATGGATGTGCGGTGTAAGTAAAATAGAATATAAGTATAATAGAAGTCTTTTCGATAACATTTCCACTCTTTTTATAGAATGTACAGTCAAACCTTTTACTAATAATAAATGGATAGACGCTAAGTTAGTGTTTCACCGAGGTTACGAGGTAACCTCGCCTCGGCTCGTGTCTCGTAACCGAGGACCGAGGGGTGGCGAGGCGAGGTATATTGTCACTCGCCTCGGCTGAGGCAAATTTACAAAAACTAATTTAAAAAAAGAAAATAATATAGTAACATGTAATTTTATTTTTAATATAGCAACATGTATTTTGAATTTCCGGAAAGGAAATAGAGCTATTGTTCTCGTACCAAAGTCAAAATTTTGCAAATATTTTTTCAAATGTCCATCGATCCTACCTAGTAGATGTCGAAAATCATCGTCTCTAAAATGTATATATATATATATATATATATATATATATATATATAGGTTTTTTTTAACCATATTATGTACATTCATGCAAAATAAGTCAAAGTTAGTAATAATTTTCCCTCGCTTCACCTCGCCTCGGATGATAGCTAACTCAGCAGAGGCGAGGCTAGTCAAAAGTCGCGGCGTGGCGAGGCGAGGTGATACCAAAACCTCGCCTCGCCTCGTGCCTCGTGAAACTCTACGCTAAGTTGACGAAAAAAAAAATTGCGAATATAATATGGTGGCAATATAACATGCGATTATATCCTGACGCAAAATGGGACCTGACTGCTAGCCATGAAAAGCCTATTTACAAAATCATAATTACATATGGTTTCAGAGTACAGAACAGTCTTGATTTTAAACATAAAAAATTTACTTAAAAAAGTTTATGTAAAAAAAGGACGTTCATGCCTTCGGCTTCATAATAGATAACGATAAATTTGAACAAAATAGTGAATTGAATTGCTTAAATGTAGTTATTATCCCTCAAAAATTTAAAACCTGTTGACAATCATTTCAGAATAATTATCGATTAAAAATCTAACTTTTAACACAGCGTCTTATGGAGAACATAATTTTTTTGTACTTAAAATTATAATAACTATATTATTAAAGTAGACAGGATAACAAATAATGTTTATAAATATTCTTTGAAATATGTAGTTTATATAATTGCATAAAAAAATGGTGTTGACGAACGTTTGTTTTAATTATTTAGTAAAATTAAAACTGTTTTGTTAGGTTTGTTTTTGCCACCATATAAAAATTTTAAAACTGGCTACGACTCACAGTAAAATAATATGTACATACACACAATTATATGCAATCGTAAAACGATCGTTATAATACGCTTCCATGGCCCACATTATTTATCAGTAAGCTTCACTATAAAAAAAGCGGGAACCGGAAGAGGCAAGTGCATAGGTTTTAGAGGACGAGCATTTCTGTTTCCGTCACCCCCCTTTCTGGACTGAGTAATAGCCCGAATGACCTAGAACTACAGTTGTGACAATATATGTATTATAGAGCTGAGGAATAAGTAATAGTGTAGAAACGAAACAAACATATTCAGCCTCAAGGAATATGCCATAAAGCAGTTCACTGACAAATCAAAGACTTATGGAGAACTGATGTCAGAGAATTTAGACTGACGGTAAAATACTCGGAGCCTTTGAGAATATCGTCTAGCATCTGTCAACTGAAAATTGACAAATGCGCCCTGTTCAGCTTCAAAATATACTATCAGAATCGAGGTATAACAATCATAAGTGAAGAAGTGGACTCAGAGCGTTGAGCTTCTACACCATTAAAAAATAATAATGTACAAACACTATCAGAGGAGGGTTTCGATACATTCGGTAATGAAAGGAAATGTGACACCGGACAACCTCACAATGAAAGAAGCATCGACGACTCCAAAGAAAAAACCCTTCTGGAACTGTGAAAGTCAAAAAACATATTAGAAATTTTAACCGAAGGGGATTTAAAATCTGCGTCAGCATGACAAAAATAGAACATGACTTTGGACAGGTTCACACACGGGACATTGGAAACTGAAAAAACGTCTTCAGTTTGCTAGGATTAGAAACTGATGCCTACCGAAGGTTCTGCGGAGAGGAAATCCCTCCAGATGTGACACTTTCTTAAGAAGTCAAGTATCGAAAAGTGCTCTAGCGAATAATTTTTTTCGGGCAGCGTTTGATAGGAAGGAACAATTGGTCAAGAACACAGTACAATATCACATAATCATTAATTTTTTATCCATCATCTCCATTAATGCTAAATTTAAAACAAATATTATTAGAAGTTGAACTGTAAATAAAATCTATTATTTTCTACTTAAATATAACGATTGAACAAACATCTGTATATATATATACTTATAATAAATGTTTTAATTAATGTTGAAAACTTTAATGAACTGTAATGTTAAATCATAATAATATGAATTTTATTAAAATAATAATAATTTTCCATGTAATAAATTGATGATTGGCTTTTAAATTAATTATCAATTACATACATTTTTTTTATATTCACGTATATAATATATGATAAAATGTATTTAAAATAACATAAAATTTATTATTTTTATGTTCTAAACTATCCATTTAAGTAAAAATCCTTTTAAATAAACGGATAATTAGGTTCATTAATTTTCATTATTCATTACAATATAGTTCGTATTAATTTTACAAAAAATTTAAAATTATAATTTTCTTCAATTTTAAGTTTTTGATAATTATTTTGATAAGTACCCATATTTTGTATATAAAGTATCAACATTAAACATAAGTTTGAAGCGGATTTAAACCCAAACCTAACTGGATAAAGTCTTCAATAAAGTGTCTGTTAAAGAGTTTGACAACTTTGACCAAAAGCTTAGTGTTGCATTCGCTATAGCTGTAAAAGTGAAATGTGAAACTACAGTGTTACAACTTTTTAGTCTTTGAGATATTTGCTTCAATAATCATAGACGTGAAAAACTAACTTTTCTTATTCATCTTTGAATATCGAATATCTCGAAAATAAAGACTTCAGGCGAAAAAATATATGTCCAATATTTTTTAAAAGCTGTTTAATGGCATTTTATAATTAGGTAGTTAAAATAAATATATCGCTTCTATTTTGGAGATCTTAATTAACTTTTATCTTATTTATATTACTGGACCAGACATAAATAAGTATGTTTTCCATGTATTTGTGCACACTCTAGCGGGTCCGATCAAAATGAATATTTCGTATCTGATAAGCTTTTGGTATTTCAAGTTCCTTGACGAATAGAGTCGATCAAGGGAAAAGAAGGGTAAAGAAGAAAGAAGAAAAGACAAAGTACGAAATATCTCTCATAACATTAGATAAAATTTGAATAAATTACAAAAAAATCAAGTAACCATGGTGATACATTTATAATATTCTGGGTAATAAATGGGTATTGTATTTAAATTGCAAATATTTATGTAAATATTAGTGTTGCAGAAAATACAGTAAGGTAATAAATTGTAACAAATTAAATTATAATAAATTTTCCCATTTTACTAACATTAAGAGAAATTCAATATTTTATGTACCCCCACTCCCCTCAATTGTAAGTCCTCCTTTCCCCATGTCCGATTTTACTCATTAACGAACTGGACCTTTTAAATATAAAGAGCACACCACATACCAAATTTCATTCGGATCAACCTAAAATTGCGGCCTCCAGAGCGCGTTCAAACACACACACCACCTACTAGGTAGTATATAAAATTTCCTTCATCGGTACAAATAGTTAATACCTACATTTTCTTTAAAAATTCACTCAAACCGTAAATACGACCCAATTTGGTAGAAAGAGGAAGCGATATTGTTATAAAATGAAAAAATAAATAAAATTACACAAAAATATGAGTAATATTGTTGTCTATATGAGTTTTCAGATATGATCCGCCATACTTGTGCATATATTTAATATCGGTAGGTATATCAAATATACAACATTTTATTATATCCATTTAGATAGATACATATACGAGTATTATATACACAATATGTATGTAATATGTATATATTTGAGTTGTCATGGAAACATAATCCGTATCGTCCTATCATTTGAATCGTTCTATAAATTCCCTATCCATCCATTCTGCATTATATATAATATATCTGTATATATAAACAGTATTTAATCTTACATGTATACACACAGAGTGTTTCAAAAAATTGGGCCAGAATTAAGGACGTTCATGCATGAGACTTGATAGTAGATAACAATTTTTTTTTGTGCTCCCTCAAAAATTTAAAACCTGTTGACGAACATTTCAAAGAGTAATTATCGCTTAAAAGTAGACTTGACAGATCTGACAATAAACTATGTTGTAAATTTGTGTGTATATGTGTATATTTTTTTACTATACGTAGTCGCCAGTTTTTAAAATATGGTGGCAAAAAAAATCTAACAAAACAGTTTTAATTTTATAAAATAATTAATTCAAACGTTCGTCAACACTATTTTTTTAATGCAAATATATAAACTGTATATTTCAAAGAATATTTATAAACATTATTTATTATCCTGTCTAGTTATTATAATTTTAAGTACAAACAAATTATGTTCTCCATAAGACGCTGTGTTCTGTGTTAAAAATTAGATTTTTAATCAATAATTATTCTTTGAAATGATCTTCAACAGGTTTTACATTTTTCAGGGAGGATAACTATTTAATTGAGCTATTCAATTCACTAAAAAAAACTGTTTATCTACTACCAGGCCTCATGTATGCACGTGCATAAGTCATGTCAACATACTAAAATTCTACAGAGGGTTAAGTGTACACATGATATGTTGTTGACAAATCATTCGACATGCATACTAAATACTAATTTCTTAGGCTACAAAATGACGTCATTATGATCCGAAATTGAACGATCGAAGTTTCATTGAGTTTACTAATTTCTTACATCTTTCCACAACGTATCAACACGAAGTTCCACATCTTTGTTTTTTATAAAAATTATAAACGATCATGCTTTAAAGATATTGACGAAGAACTGTCCTTTTGAACGGGCAAATATTATATCGAGTTTGAAAAAGAAATGTACAGCAAGTAAAAAAGGTTGCGGAGCTTTATATATTTGAGCTATGCAATTTGAAAACTATGATTATGAATAATAAACGACCCCCAGACGCTTTAATTAAAAATATTAAATATATCATTTTAATCGTTGACACTAGACAGCAAAAAATATTTTTTTAATTACTTTTCAAATGGCATTCTTAATATGCTATATGGTTACCTACATCAGGAGATGTCTATCTACAATTTGATTTAAATATAATGCACAGATGCGTGCATAAAGCAAACCAAGCTTTTATATATATATATATATATATATATATATATATATATATATATATATATATATATATATATAATATACGTATCTCAATGAAAGCTCACATATGTCATTACACATCTATCTAATGACAAGTCATAAGTGTAATCAAACAGATATACAAAGTCAAAGCCATGGCTTTTATTATACATGCATACATACGTAAAGGTAAATATATACGCATTAATTATATAATATTCATTGCTACAGTAAAACTTCAATAAACGTCAAAAGAAAATTATTATTGAATATGTATATATAGATATATAATAAACCAACTAACGACGTTCAATTAAATTTTGCAGAACACGTGTATTTCTGTTGAGTGACAATATAATATTGTATTATCATCTAGATAATTCATTACGAAATTCGTTGGTGGAAGCGTTGGGAAATTAAATTTATTTTTTTAGACATTTAAATAAAAAATATTAATATATATATATATTTATATTTTTTATGCAAAATATCTAAAAAAATCATAAAAATTGTATTTAAAAAATATACAATTGGTAAAAGTATGTTTAATAGGTAATACTTGTTCAATCATTCAAACATTGGATATATGAGATTACCATATTAACTATATAGCCACAGAAATACTGTCTCTTTTTGATAAATTTAATCAAGCTGTATTTTAATTATAAAAATATTATTTTCTAATTAAAAACCGGCAGATTTTATACTGGTTTTATTTAAGAAATAAACCATAGTGGTCGTAAAATTTTTTTGAGTTTATTGTTAGATAAGTGTTTAAACTTTCGATATAGTCTTCCTTATGAAACCTAAAAAAAATTTTTTTTGTAAGTAAATTAGCAAAAGGTAAAATATATTATAACTCTCTAAAAAGTTTTTTTTCATTAAAGGTCTATAAAAAATCTATAAGTTAAAAGAAAATAAAGTTTATTTAAATATTTTCTTAAGTGTTTTTTGAAAAATAATGGGTAAAAATACAGTTCAAAAAATAATTTTCTTTTTCATTTTATAGATATTTTGCAGACCTTTCATTTATAAAAAGATTTATTCGTCTCGGATCAAATCCATTCTTTTTATTATTTATAAAAATAGGTGACATGGTATTTTATTAATTGTTGGGGACCACACTTTTTTTAAGTGCTAAAATTGGACACATTATGTTTAACAAATAAAAGGCATACTTGGCCATTGTTAAAAAAAATGAAGTAATTTTTAGACCGACTCCAAAAATAACAATAATTGTACAAATATATTTTAAAATATTTGCTTAAGGTGAACTAAAATTAGCACAAGTATATGCAATTATTTTTTTACTTTTTAGTGCATTTTTTGTTATAGAATATTTGATTTTTGAAGTCGGGTTTCCATTTTGTCAAAATAGGTTTTATTTAAACTTCTTGTATATCTTTTTCTGTACGGTAATTAAATAAACACACATATTACAATATAATAATAACACTACTCACTATTATGGTGGTATATTAATACAAAGCAGATTATTATTATATCTTTAAAGGGTACTACAGGACTGCTTATAATAATGTATTGTATATATCTGAACTATGAGATTAATTTATTATAGATCTTTCATGAATGAAATAATAATAAGTATAATACAAAGTAGTTTATACGAGTATGTATCTAATTATATTAATTAGTATTTGCTTATAATAAATTAAATTGTAATCGAAATTCGTTTCTGTTGTGGAAAGATTTTTATATGTTTGAAAAAAAACATATTCTAGATGAACGCCGAACAACAAAATCATATTTTCTACCAAAGCGTATTAAGTTTAAATACGTCGGAGACGGTTGATATGTTCGTAAAGTTACAGCGGTGCTCGAAACATGATAAGCGCATATAAATGATGCCAAAATTGTTAGTTTTCCATTCATCAAATAATGGTAAAAATACTTATTTTTAACTTTTAAAGGTACATGTAGATACGGAACTACGAATAGAGCTTTCTTCTATAGTCAATCAAAAGATGATACTACAATCTTTTCGGAATGTATGCTGTGGAACGGATTCTAATTTTAACAATAATCAATTTGAGTGTTTTCTATTATTCCTGTTTTAGATCTGTATTACCCATATGCTATACGAATAGATAGGGAATGCGAGGGTTGATTTTCACTGTTTATAAAGAAGTATGAATATATATATATATATATATATATATATATATATATATATATATATATATATATATATATATTATTACCTATGCATACGTATATTCGTCTACGCATATATGAAATAATAATACATAGCTTTTGGCAATGAAAGGGCGATGATTTGAGTGCGAACCCTGCCACTCGCTAGATTCTACATATACAAACTCTCAAGTACATGAATACATTTCTAACCTCACTAAATTTGAATATGTATCTGTCCATGGACTTAGTATACGCGGTGTTCGTTATTCATTGAATTTATACAATGATTTTTGGTAATATGAAGTATTTTATAATTGATTTTTTTTGTAAACTAGCGTCTATTTATCCATTGTTAGTATGGATGCCTTTCGGTTATATTATAACCGGAGGTGACTATCGATTACTTAATTTGACATTTAAGTAACATTCTTTGACTAATCAAAAGGCTTAATATGAAAAATCATACACATCTAGGATAGGATTGCATATCAAGAATTTTGATGTCAAAGAATGCTATCAATTTTCCGACATATTACTTCAATGTCAAATTTAGTACACCTCAGTCACCTCTGTTAGTATAACATAACCGAAATGTATCATATAACAACGGATGGATAGACAGAAAAATTTTACAATAAACAATTAAATACTATATGTTAATAGCCAAAAACAATAACAAGTAATATACCAGTTAGCCAGAAATTAGATAGCCGCACATCCAACCAATTTCTTGTCTACACACAAAAATTCCTTCCACTCCACTCACATCCTCACATTCTTAGACATCACAATGGACCTTATGGTCGAAATGTAGCCCGTTCAGGGCAGTCGGTAGAATCTATCTAGCCAGAAATAATCGGCATTCGACCATAGCATCTGGATAGCTTAGTTGGTAAAGTACTGTCACGGAAGCCGGAGGTCGAGGCTTCGATTCGCATCCATCATATGTAAGACTATTCAAAAAAGAACATTGATGACAAAATATAATGTTATTAATAGTTTACTATCAAATGTTTGTTTTTTAAACGAAATACAATCAGTGCCGGGCTGACCAAAAGGTCGGGGTCTCGTTTACACCCGGGCTCAAGTCTGCGTGGGGCCCCGAGACTTACGCGCAAAATAGTTTATACACGAAGAAGAAGAAAGGTAGAAGAACAGGAAAAAGTCGACAAGGATAGTTTAGATTAAACAGCAAAGAACGCTATTTGTTTATCTCGAAGAGATTCAGATGCTTGTCGAAGTTGCATACCAGGTGCATGTAAACGTTTATTTACATTTAACAAGCAAATTGGTGCACACTCCAACTTATATGTCGCTTACTGTGTAATCCTCGCAATATCGTTTACGCTAGTAAGATGATTTTGAAGAAGCGCACTAAGACGATGCATCGTTCTATACTGAGGTAAGAACTGAGGGTCTCGTTGATTGCCCTAAACATAGAATCGGATCTTATCAAGTATAATGACGATCACAGCTTTAACGAAAGACTTATAGACAATATAGTTGAAATTTCTCCTCTATTAAAAAAAAATGTTAATAGGAAAGCTTCAAAAGTGTTAATATAGCTATTTGATTATTGTTATCATTTGGTTTGGCAGGTGGCCTCTTAGGCACAGTCCGACGCTGTGAGTACAATTTAGGTATTTTTTATCGCTCAAAAATTATTGTCATATAAGTGAAAATGTTTTCGATTTTTTATATGTTTATTATTAAAAATTATAAACATGAAATATTTAAAATATATTGTCAATTTGTTTCGAATACATCGTATACACAACACGGTGAGAGTAATCTAATGATAAAAGTAACATAAACATTTCTGTTTAACTACATTAAATGGCCGTAAGTGATATTACTGCTCCACCCATCACCGCATATTTACTCTGAATTGGAATCTTATTAATTAACATGTATTTAGATTGTAATTATTCTAATTCAACTCGTAGTTAAATATTTGATCACATTCGAGATATTATTTTGGTTTTATTTGTTCTCGAATTCATATTTACGAGAAGTAATACAGTTTCGATAGTTGATAAATCTGATCTAGTAGATAAATCTAGATAGTTGATAATTTTGGTAATATCGGCAAGTAAATTAATGTAAAACAATAGGGAATATGCATGAAATTTTTTTTTCACTTGAATTGAAGCATGTTTACTTGACAAATATCAAGGTAAAATTACTTTTTAAATAACTTTAAAAATAAGCGAGATATGAATGATTGAAATTCCCGATAAGACAAAGAGGGTGATAGCCCCCTTGATATGTTATGTGACGTCATATTACACTTTCACCATTTAAAATACACGTAAAACTCCGTTTTTAGTATTTTTGCAAGAAAGAGACAGATAATAATCTTTAAAAGCTTATAGCTTCCTTGATATTAGTCGGGTTTTAATTCCGTTTTTAAATATTATTACAGTATTAACAGTATTTTCATATTCTGAAAATAAATGTGAAAAAAAATTTTCATGCATATTCCCTATTAGGCGTATAATCTAAATTCTTTAGATGAGATTCTCGGACTCTTAATAAGATATTTTGAGAGGTAACTGACATGCGTAACTATATATTGCGCTTGATTCAATGGCTTAAAGTTCGCTTTATAATTTGTGTTTTATTTTTGTATAGATTTTATTTATGTAGAGATATTGTACTTTTATATATTCGACTCGTCAGCTGAGTCTATAGCAATATTTTTGACATTTAAGACTTGTTTAAGTTTAATTCCTTTTAAAATGGATTTAGTTTGAAATTTATATTCAGTTTCAATTGATCAATATTGTTCAATTATTGTTACTTATGACAATTGTTAAAACAATGTGCGCCATAATGATCTCGGTTATTTCATTACGACTTTCATAATTGTTTAATAAAAATGGCAGGCTATTAATGTAGTACCTGAGGCTTATTACCAGACCAGAAATTTTATTTGTTTATTTCACCTAAAAGATAAAAATGAGCTTGATACGAAAAAATTACTCATTTATAAGACAAATTTTAACAATTCCTTGTCACAGCTTATATGGACTTAAAGACTATGCCTTTTTTTCGATCTAATGGTTTCGCGGACAACTTTAGACGAGCCAAACGTGTTGTTTACTAAATCAAACCATAGCTGTCCATAAAAATTGTAAGAACAGTTCAATTCCGTTACCCTCACCATTCTACTCCCTTCCAATGCGTAACTGTATGCCTATTTGAAATCGAAGAGATAGTTTTAACGCTTCTGTAGATAGATAGATAGATAGATAGATAGATAGGTATTTTTTGTGTATGTTGAATACCAAAATGAATCTACAAAATCTATCTAGATAGATAGATTGTAGTGACTGTCTTGAATGGGCTACACTTCGATCATAAGGTCCATTGTGATGCCTAAGGATGTGAGGATGTGAGTGGAGTGGAAGGTCTTTTTGTGTATAGACAAGGAATTGGTAGGATTTGCGGCTGCAGCCGATTCTGATAGGAGCTATGCCGATATTCAACTGGAGTTCTTGAAGGAAACTGCAGAAAACCTTTACAAGCGTAGCCGGTTACTTCGTTCTTGTCCACACGCCGACAGTTTAGTCAATTCATCACCCCCTTTTTTTGTGAATAATTGTCAAACTGCCGATGTCGGGATTCGAACCCATAACCTCCCAGTTCCAAGTGGAACTATTTATTGATTAGTATAGTTTTTGAAGTGAAACTTCTTAGGCGGCGTTTCGCTAATCAATAGGTGGACAAGGATTGAGAGTGAAATTTTAAGAACGCGTCACGTTTTGGCACTTTTCGTTACATGAGAGAGAAGAAAGATATGAAGAAGAGAGAAAGAGAATGTGAGCTATATATTTTGTTTTATTAAGATTTATTGATTGTCATTTCCACTGAAACTATACTTCTAAAAAATAGCTATAAAATTATTTTTTTTTAATTTTGTTTCAATTTTGATTTGCCAATTTTGATTGTCATTTCCATAGAAACTTTAAACTATATACCACAAAACTCAACTTTAATGAAATGTCATTTGAATGCAGATCTAGTAGATATATCGAGTAGATATTATCGAGGTAAGAAAATGTATTATTTGGTAAAAAAAATGTTTGTAAATTAATTGAAGAAGTTTCACTTCTGTCATGGTGCTATACGCCCATTTTTTTTTTGTCTAATTAATTCGAATGATGTATGATGATTAGACTCTTTGAACTGCAGCCTCATTCAGACATTTTAAATTGATTTTAAAATAATGATCCAATAAACAATTTTAAAATCTAAACATTCCGTATATATAAATAATATTCTGTGTTTTAATACTTTTTCCTACAAATGGGCTCAAACATAGGTAGTAGATATATATGTTTATAAAAATAATATATTTTACGATTTGTTAGTTAAATTTCTGCACGGTATGTTGACTATACAGACTATACATATACATTTATATTTATATATCTATCTATGCTTATTATTACAATATTACATTTCGAAACTGACATTTCTTTTCGGTATGGTGCACTTGTTTCCATGACATTTGTTACAAAGCTATCATATATATATATATACATATATATATATATATATATATATATATATATATATATATATATATATATAATAACATGCTAACAAAAGAGTGAGTTTATAGATATCATAATATAGGCAAACATGTATACTGTTCGTTCGTTGAATAATGTATGTATGAATGAGTTTATATTTATAAATCACAGTCACTAGTCACAAACAAGAGATGAAATAATAAGAATCAAATCTATTCGATGATCACATCAAAAGTATACTATATGGTCGTCAGTCACATAGGTAGATAGAAAGATAGATAGATATATATCTTTTGTGTGTATCTTCTTTCATTATGAAAACAACCATATTTTATATATTTTCTCTTTAAGTTAAATAATTATATATCTTATTGTTGTTCACTTTGTATATAACATTTAAAGTTGTATCAAAGGAAATTTATTTTATATAAGATAATAATAATATACAACACATTATATATCAAATATAATTTTCTTAATAATTTGTAGGTAGTCATGGTAATTAAAATATATTGTAGGTACTGGATTCTGGTAAAAGAGTTACTCAGTTTAATACAGTAAACATTTTTTTTTTTAAAATTTAATTTAGACTCACAGCTCATGGCCTTTGCAATAACTAATTACAGGCAAATTTATTAGCGTGATTATAAGTAAATTTGATTAATTTATTAAACTTTGTCTGATAGCTTTGATTTTCTAAGGAATTTGATGTAAAGTAAATTGTTTTAATACAATTCAAAAATGTTTAAAAAATTCGAATGAATTATGTCACAGTAAAAAAAAAAATGGACAAACTGAAAGTAAACGTTATAATTTATTTAACTACGCGGCAGGTATAAAAAAATCCATTCTCTGCACTACACGGCGTATATAAGTACTATACTAACATGTAGTTGAAAGTATGAACGTGGATACGGAGCCTTTGGGCAGTCTCAAAAGCAGTTCCATATTAAAATAAATCGATCGAAATTCTGATTTTGAGATGGTCACTACGTGACACAAAGTGAACTCCCGTAGAACATGTTTGGTATGAACTTGTCCGACGTATAAGAGGATGCATTATCCCTCTTGGTAGCTCAGAGGGGCTCATAATAGCTTACGTGTAGGAAAGGAAGGTAATCACTCAAGATGTCGTTGCGAACTTAATTAAAAGTGTGACCACAAGGCTTGAGGTAATCATTAGAGCTAAAGGAGGTAATATCCACTGTTAAAAGATTAATTAATTCCTTCCAAAAATCTCGAAATGAAATTATTTTTTAAATTTTAAAATTTATGAAAATTTGTCTTTTCTTTAAATTAATTTTTTTTTTTCTTTAAATTATAAGGTTTTCTTTTACAATTTAACCCCAAATCAGCAAAAACATATACACATTTATAAAAATGTAATTGAAATGCAAAAAAATTACAAAGAAAATAATTTAAATGAATTTTTCAAAGTGTACCGCTTTTTTTGCCGTGCAGTGTATTTATACTATATATATAGTATATATATGTTACGGTAAATGTACACTTTTAGCGTAAAATGTGTACATTTCCCAAAAAGTTAGGTATATGTGAACTGAATATAATGTATATGTACATTTCCCGGCAAATGTGTACTCTTGCCTTCACGTTTTGATAAATGTATACTCTTAGCTTCATGTTTTAAGAAAAGTTGGAAAATTTTGGCACGATTACGATAAAAATATGCAAAATTCCAACAAAGAGAGCTAAAACATGATGAAATTAGATGATAAAATATATACCCAACCCATCCAGACTCAACCCAACCAGGAATAACCCAACTCGACCCAACCCAACCAGACCCAACCCAACTCGACCCAACCCAACTCGACCAAACCCAATTCGACCCAACCCAACCAGACCCAACCCAACTCGACCCATATCGATATCTCTATTTCGTATTTTGCGATTTCGAATGCTCACATTTACCAAAACGACATGGTCATTGTGAATTCAATGTACATTTCTCTTCTTTGAAATTGTAAATGTTAGTTGAATGCACATTACCCAAACGAGGAGGCAAATGTGCACATTTACCGGAAAATGTGTACATTTGCCGCAATATCTACTTTTACCGTGACATATACACTGCACAGTAAAAAAAGCACATTTTTCTGTTACTATAATATATGACTACGTCTGTTACTATAACAGAAATATTTATGCCGTAAGATTGAAAATTAAACTCCATCCTAAATATCTCTGAATATTAGAATTATAGAAAACAATAATTTTAATAACTTGGACTTTTAATAACTTCTGCAACTTTACTTATAACATTTGTTACGATTTTCGAATATCAAGAGAGATATTCTCTATTTTGTGTTATATTCACCCTCTCTTCCCCTCCCCTTTTCCCGTTATCCCCGATTCTACCCGTTAATTGGCGTTTAAAATATCGAAAGGATATGAGAAACGAAATTTTCAAGTTACCATGAACATAAATTAATAAGATAAAAGTTAATTAAGATCTATTTCTTTACTTTAAATGCACTAACATGTTCAATAAAATATGTTTAACATTAATTAACATTAATTCGTTCCAATAAAATACAATAATTTATATAATATATTATTTAATTATAATAAAATTTAAATATTTCTTCTTTGATAGAATATCGTTATGTACACATAATTGCAATTATCATGTCACATTCATCCGTTTTCCTACTTCTCTTATTTTCTTTAAGTCTCAACCTTTGATTTTATATTTTAATTGTTTAATTTAGAAATATTTATATAGAATGCATGAATATATTATTATATACAGCCTGATTTTTAGAAATAGGCCGCTCATTTTCTTTGAAGTGTATATTTTCCATGTAAACAGGAACACCAACGAATAACATCATTTATGTGTGAAGTTAAATCATATCATACATAATGAGATATTATAATTGTAATATCTATCCACTAAAATATCACAAGCTCTCAATCTATCAAATATAAAAAATACAACAGCATAATAGGTTGATATTCACATCTTTATCGGACGCATTCTGGCTATCTGGAATTGTTATGTAAAACATCTAGCGGTTTTATATAACAACTCCGTTATGTAAAACAACTGAACGACATTCAGCTGGATTGTCATTGCGATACGTTTTACAAAACTGCTACCCACGTTTAGACGTAATGCAGAATAGCTTATCTGTAGTCACAAAGAGCGTTTTGATATAGGGAAATATATAGAACGCCTTTTAGTGCGGGGCCCAAAAACACGCAAACTCGACCAAATCGGGGTATGACCGATGAAGTGAAAGTAGTACTCGATTGTAATAGTTACCTTATTTAATTTCAAGTTAATAAGTGGAAATTAATAAGTGTTTCGCAAAACATGTGAGCATCAAAGGTATATTTCGACATTTTGACAGTACTTTTTTGACGGATGGAAAATTCATAATCAACAACCGTTAGCGGCACAAAATTTCCACGTAATTAACAATAAAATTACGCATTCCTTTCAGTTTATGTGCTTGTGAAATGTGTGTCACTAAAAACCAACTTTAAATTCGGAATGTTATGTGTTGAATATACTGACATGACGTCACAAAACAGTTTTAATTTTATTAAATAATTAATTCAAACGTTCGTCAACACCATTTTTTTAATCCAATTATATAAACTGCATATTTCAAAGAATATTTATAAACAATATTTATTATGGTGGCTACTTTAATAAAGATAGTTATTATAATTTTAAATACAAAAAAATTCTGTTCTCCATAAGACGCTGTGTTAAATTTTCGATTTTTAATCGATAATTACTTTTTTAAATGATGGTCAACAGATTTTAAATTTTTGAAGGAGGATAACTACATAATTGAGTTATTTAATCCATTAAAAAAAATTTGTATCTACTATCAAGCCTCATGCATGAACGTCCTTAGCACAGAAGAATTTGTTACAAATATTTAAAAAATGGATATTTTTTAAAATTATCATTTAAACTGAAATATCAATATGAAGTTATTTATTTTATTTATGTAAATATATTTATTGAAAAGAAATTTATTTTAAGTAGTCAAGAGTAGAATATTTCAAGTATACACTTAAAAAGATCTATGCACTTGAGTTAATAAATGTTAATTTTATTTTTTAAGTAAACAAATGTTAAATAAATTATTGACATGCATAAATACATAATCATTAAAATAAATCAATGTTTTTTTTTCACGACTTTTCTTATTTCTATATATTTTATTTTATTTGTAGCAACATTTTTACATCTAGATATAAAAACCACAACGAAACATAATGTTTTGATATCCATTCCTAATTTGTCCATATCCATATCAAGTCATGATATACGCTATCAAGAAAACGCTATAACTATCAAGAGAAGTGACAATAAATTGTTTCTTCCATTTTTGAGCGAAAAGGAAATGGATAAAATATGTTATATTTCTCTCGAAACTTTTTATGTATCTATCGTTTCTCGAGAGGTTCGAAGATCCGAAGCGTGTACACAGTTTTTGGAATTTTGATTTATTTTTCGAAATGAGAGTTTTTTTGAAAATACTCGAAAACTTAGATACATATATCAGAGAGGACTTTTGATATTATCTTCTAAAGTGTAGCATTAACATGTGGTAAAAAATCCTCAAATTTTGGTAAATTTGCCATAAATGTTTGAAATAACATTATTTCTGTTTGGAACTTGGGGATTAGTTTCATGAAATGATTATTAAAAAGATGTGAGTATTGAAAAAAATTTCAAAAATAAAAATTTTTCAAATGTATATATAGAAATCCATCCAATAGAAATTGATAAATTGAAACAAACCGTAGACCACTTGTGATTGGCTAAAAACCATAGCACTCAAAACAATGTGCGCATAAATAATCATATCCGGGAACCAGAGCACCGACGGATAACAAATATACGGTGTAGTAAATTAGGTACATATTTCACTATTACATGCTTTCGGTAATTGAAATGTCAAGTGCGTAAATGGAATTCATCATTCCCGTTTTAATAGTGATGAAATACAAAGGATTGATCATAAGTAAACGAAGAAAATACTACAATTTATCACCTGATAGTATTTCTATAATTCTCTTAACAGAAACATTTCCAATTTTCATATTTTAATAATTAACATTATCTACGGTATAACTACCGTAAGCTATAGTAGGAGCAACTGTAAAAGACGGTGCCCATCGAGTTAGAGCATGAAACAGAAAATATATTATACAAAGTGACTTCAATCACTTTCCTAAGCAACTCAGCGAAAACCTGATCCGACAAGGGGTTGCCCCACCTCTAATTCTTTGAAGCGCATAAATTTTTTACCCATGATGGTTACGAGAAAAACACATTGATACTTTTATTCATAAAATTTTAATTCCAATAACTTTTGTATGCAACTTTTTTTTCATATCTAACACAGTAGAAGTTGACGTGGTGTCCATTTAATTAGAGAAAATTTCAGAAATGATTATACATTTAGTGACTTCAATCACTTGCTTAGGCTGCCTTGCGAGAACCTAATGCGACAGACGGTTGCCTCACTACCAAATCTTGTATAAGGCATAACTTTTTTTCTGTAATATTTTACGTGAGAAAAACACATCAATAGAAGATTTAGGGCTGGGGAAATATCCTGTCGAATCAGGTTCTCGTAAGGCAGCCAAGGCAAGTGATTGATGTCACTATATGTACTATCTTTTCTGTAAGTTTCATCATAACTCGATGGGCACCGATTTTAATGGTCCCCGCTGGGTCAATTTATTTTATATTTATCATCAAAGTGTACGATGGAACTTTACCTACTAATATAAAACTGTTTTTGTAATATAGAATATGATATAACCATCCAATATAAAAAGTTTCTTTTTCGTAATCGAAATACAATTTAAAATAATTCTACGCACTTACCTCAACTCTTTCTTCCTTTAAATCCACTTTTAATGCCAATTGTTCTCTTAACACAACATCTGGGTAATGTGTTTTTTCAAAGGTTGCTTCCAATTGTTCAAGTTGTTCCTCGGTAAATATTGTACGATGTCGTCTTTTTCGTTTAGGTGGTGGTACATGATGTGGATGGTGATGATGATGGTGATGTAAGCTTCCAGGATTTCCACCAGCAGCTGCACCCGCTACAGCCGCTGCTTGCATAGAGGCAGCCGCGGCTACAGCATGCATGTATCCAGCTGGATAAAAATTTGGATATGCTACTGCTGACCAAAAAAAGAAAAAACATATATGAGTATTCATGAGAATTTACCTAATATAAATGAAAATATTTGAATGCAAAATGTGGATTATTTTCACTAAGAATGTATTAATACTAGCTAACATGTGCGGCTTCGCCGCGTAAAAGCACGGATATTTCGGATAAGTTCGGGTAAAAGCAAAGATATTGCAAAAATTTATCCACCCGCACCCCCTGGTGTGGGTCTTGTTTATATGGCCTTTGAATTTTTTATCTCTTAAGGTTTTAAAATGAGATATTTTCACACTCCCTGGTGGGTGTGTAGGGGACAATGATCTACGTTGCAAGTTAATTATTTTTTACGAAGGGACATTTTTTGTCTGTTGTTTATTTTAAAGAAGTAAACATAAAAAATCATACAAAACTCTCATAAAAATCAGTTTTTTCAAATTTTCAAATTTTTCGAGCAACTTTTCCAATTTTTCTTACTGTTAAAAACTTATTCGGACTATAACGATCATTTAAAAAAAATTTGCCAATCAGTCTAGCTGTTCTCAAGGGATGCGGTTACCAACGGACAGCATTTAATTTTTATTTATATAGATTATGATACCTTGGGTTATATTATTGCAATTTTTATAGGGATCTCTAATTTTTTGGAAAATAAAATACAGCCCATATTACTCGCTTATAATGTAGTTTTTTACAGGTGAAAGCATTTTTAAAATCGGTTATGTATTTTTTGAGTTTATCCATTACAAACAAACATACAAAAAATCAAATCTTTTCTCTTTAAATATTAGCTTAGATAAGTCTTATGACAAGAATATGGATGCTTTAGTGTGAAGATACATCTATATAATGATTATCCAATATAATCAATGAGAGGTATTTAGAAATTCAATTTCAAAATTTGTCCTAATTCCTTGATCGATTATTTATTTTTTATAAATACGTATTTCAACTACAAAGTATTATATAAATATTATATATGTATCTACTTTTCATGTGAAAGCAGTTCCACGCGTTCAGACTTCGAGTTTGTAGTAGCTATAAGTTTTATTAATTCAATTGAACTATACTCTATTTATTATGAAAATAACTTCATATAAATGTTTATCTATATCTTAAAATTAAAAAATATTTAAACTCCAATTAATTAAGTTATATAAAAAATAAAAACCGACTTCAACAATAATAAATAAAAAAAATAAGTTTTAAATTTCCTTGTTACAGAAAATTGTATAGATCTTAATTAATTAAAATCAGTAGAATCTATCTAAACAAATTGTGAAATCTACCGGGAAGGTAGATTTCAAAGAAGTAACCAATTAATGAATGTTTTTTGCCATAATACAATAACAATTATATTAAAATACTAAAACAATGTATAGAAATAGTCATAATACATTAGTCAAATATATTAGTAACGATTTCAAAATTTGATGGCACACAAGGAAAAAGATAAGTTTAAAAGTAGCAATAATATGTACTACAAAAACAACAGTATGTTTATTAAGAGATTAATTACAAGTTAATAATAAGAATACTTTTAAAGAGAAATTTGAGCTTGGTTTTTTGATAATTTCATTTATATTTGGTAGTTAAAATGACATTGCTACTCTCATATCGTCTTCTACATTTAACAGTCTAGATCTTTTTTTCGGTTTTATGTTGGTTAATACTTTACTATATACATTTCTAAAATTTGGCGGCACACAAAAGTGCCGCGGCACAGTGGTTGAGAATAACTGATCTAGATTATAGGCATGTCTGTATGTTTTTTAAATATATATGTACAATTATTGTTATTTTTGGAGTCGGTGTCGGCATAGAGAAATTCACATAACTTTAGGACACCGCCTCCAAAACTAACAATAATTGTACATATATATTTAAAAATTTTTGCTTAGGTGAACTAAAATTGACACAAGAATATGCAATTATTTTTTTACTTTTTAGTGCATTTTTTGTTATAGAATATTTGATTTTTGAAGTCGCGTTTTCATTTTGTCAAAATAGGTTTTATTTCTCGCTTTTTAGTGACTTTGAAGTTCTATAACTGATTTTATTTGACTAAATATGGGTAGACCTACTAAACGACCAACTAATTTTTAGTGCATTTTTGTATAACGCATTTTTTTTATCCGTTTTTTTTTTTTTTATTTTTAGTGCATTTTTTTATGACAGATTTTCAATTTTTTTTACAAGCCTTTTGTTTTTTTTTTTGTAAAAATTTTTTTTTTGGGGTTGGTTTTTTTTGTAAAAATTTTTTTTGAAGTCGGTTTTTAACACAATTTTCTTATTTTCCCATTATGAATGAGTATATCCTTTCAAAAAAAAAAAAAATTTCGCATAAATCAGTTATCACATATAAAATGAGGGTTTTCCTCGATTTCCAGGGGATCCCTTCATCAGAATGCGATTAGGTGACAATGGGACCAATGGGAAATCAAACTCTTTAAAACAAACAAAAAATTCGAAATCGGTTAATAAATGACGGAGTTCTGAGGTAACAAACATTTAAAAAATAAATAAATAAATACAGACGAATTGAGAACCATCCTCCTTTTTGAAGTCGGGTTAATAATATTAGTTTGCAATCTAGAGGTCATAGAGTTGTTGTAAAATTTAGGAGGTTTATATTTTAGTTATTTATACCCCTTTTAGAAAGAAATAAAAAACAATAGTTACTTATAAAAAAAAATTTTTTTATTATAGGCTTTTTCATTGGTAAGAGATTCTTCACAGTTTAAACTTACTGGAGCATCTTCCTAAAACTCAAACTCCCACCCTCTCAAAAGCATTGATATCATTTATAAACCAGCCTTTAAACCAACCAAAAAAGTTTGAACTTACAATTAATGTGCTTTAAGATTCCTTAGGTAATTAATGGGGTAATATATACTTGAGTTTCGTCGATGTATGAATACGTGACCAAAGTGAATCTATCTGCGAAATCTTTCAAAAATAATTTTATGAAAACATCAAATTCACCATCCGTTAATAATTTTAATTTTAAAAGCTCAAGAATATATACATTTTCATTTCTTCTTTTTCATAATTTAATTCTACAATATTAAATTCGAGAATAATTTAATGCAAATAATTTTGTAAATATAAAAGAATGTAAGAAATATAATTTTTTTTAATAATATTCAAATTTATAACAAATATTGTTTTTTAAATGGTTCGATAGCAAAATTGCTTAAGGCTAATCCAATTCTTCGATACTATTAAATTTAAAATAATATAATAATATAAGACTGTTCTGTAAACATATAAGATAAAAAAAAATACAGTGAAAACCGTTTACAGGGATATTCAATGGATATCCTCAATACTCTGTTATATCTGATACTCATCATAGCCAAGGTACAAAATCAATGGATCAGTTTTCACCGGGTCATTACATTTTGAGGTTTCGTGATGCGGAAAATATCGTTTTCAGTCTTTAGTCCGTGTGTCTAAGTTTCGTATCAATAGAACTTACAAAATCAATAGAACTTACTCAGGTGCAGGATGTTGCATATTTAACTTGACAAGCGGTTAGATTTTATTACACTTAATATTCGCAGAAAATTAAGTTGCCAAGTAAAATATAAAATAACCTGTACCTGAGGAACTTGGTCCCTCTAAAACTTTTGTTTTCCGTCGGAAATTATTAATTTTTGCAAAGTTTTTGATGTGAAACATTTATTGCGGCGGCTTTGACCGTTTGTTAGCGTGTGTTACGTGGCAACGACCCGGCGACACTTTCTCACCACGCGTCAACAGGTTGTTTATAGGTGATATTACAGATAACAAATCAGTTTTAAAAAGATGCTGATAGATTGCAGTACATATATAGGTTCAAAAACTCATTCATAGATGGCAATGCATATTTTCTATACAAAATAGTTAATAATAGTAGTTTAAGTAACTGATTAAAAGAATTCAGCCGTCTCCAATTAAAAAAAAAATTATTTAATTTTAATTTTTTGGTATTAAATTAATAATTATAAGAATAATTATTTTCTTTAAAAAAGATCTGAATATTTTGTTTTTGATTATGCCATATTTATTTTCTTTAATAAATCATTCTTTCATGCATAATTTCTATACAAAATAGTTTCGGTGTTTCACATTTACCCGCGATGGTTATATTTTTTTTTTTTACTGTATGATGAAAAAAATTTTCAAAATAATTGTTTGGAAATCTTTTTATTGAAAATCTTTACATTTCATCACATTTCCAATCGATTGAAAAAAAACATTTTTGTATAGCCGAAAATTTTACTTAGTTTGGTTAAACATCGTTAATAAATGAGAGACGTGAATCGATACATTAAACCAATCACAGAATCTAACATTATATATTAAACTATCAATATACTCAAGTATGACCATGTAGATAACATAAGATTAATATTGTAATTTTATTTGTAAAAATTATCATTTTCCAGGGAAACATATCCGGTTTTCTGGTTGGACTTGTCTGGTTGCCTAAATTCAGCCTAAAACATACCAAAAGTCAGGACAACTGAAAGTAGATACCCTAGAATATTGATGAAGAGTGCATGAGTGAGTCAGTGACGTACCGTTCGATGGTGTGTCTCACGTTTTACAAATTTAAAACTTCATACCTCTTTTGGTTCCGGAGATACATAGACCAAAAAATCGTCTCTAATTGCTCCTGTATTATAGCATAGGTGGGCAGACCTTGATTGCACTCAACTCTGAGTGAGAGGTAGGAAGAGAGATAGAGTAAATATAGGGTATCCTACCAATTATTATTATTTTCTTTTTTAATTAAAACATTTTCTGGAAAAAATATAATAACACCAACTATTTTTTATGGTCACTATTATTCAAAGTATACATACTTTAATAATAATACATACAATACATTGAATACATACTCTGGAATTTTGGGCTGGTAATTTGGGGCATAAAATGTACCTTTTTAATATATTTGAGTATGAATAAAATATAAATGTTATATAAATTATAAAATATAAATCTTTTGACCTTTTACATTTACCGCTTGTAAATTTTTTGATGATTTACCTTTAGTTTAGATTTTAGAATTAGAATTTAGGAAATAATTTGCCTAAACTATTCATATCGGAGAACTAATAAACAATTATTTACTTGATTTAATTATTTTTTCTTAGTAGGGGGTATAGTGTCATGGGAATTTGATGACACTGGATACAAAAAAGATGCCAATGATAAAGCTGGGTGGGGTGGAGGGTTGGTAATTTGTTAACTAATTTCTAAATGGTTAATTTTACATAAAGTGGGAATACATATAGTTGTTGTTGTAATTATTGTTATTGCTATCAACATTATTGTTGTTATTATTATTATTATGTTTTTTGGTGTATCTCTCCATATTGTAAAAGATATTTTTTAAACAATAAATATTGTTTATAAAACTAATTCTAAATTGATTGAATAAATTATTGGGCAATAATCGGTAGGCAACCTGTATTGAAACATTGTTCCGACTTACTTCAAAACATACCTTCTTTACTTACTGTCACCCAGCTTATGGAGAGTCGTTCGACTCCGACGAGCCGTCTGCGCCCACCTCTGTATTATAGTACGGTATAGGCGTCTGTGCTTAAACTTTGACTGACGGACTACCATGCTATACTCTCTTTCTTGTTCTCTGCGAAGGTTTATATTAGCTAAGGCGGAGTCAGCCTTCGAATTCTTTTTTACACGTAGCTAGTAAAAAACATTAATATATCACTTTGTATGATATATCAACACATACCATATCAAAGAAATTATATTTTAATAAGATTGAACGTTATCGTAAAAATATTACACTACATGGATGGATAGACACGGTATGTATAGTAACTATCAGAAATAATATATTCAATGTTAGTATTATATGTTCCTACTATTATTACATAATATTCAATCAATGCCGCAGGATTATTATTAATAAATAACGTAGGAAAAATTTCATCTCAAACTTATACATACTATATATATACACATATATTGAAAACCATATTGTATTGGGAAAAAAAAAGTTTATCGTATTAAATTTTCATATTTTCTTCGTATTGAAAATGCATGATATTATGGAAATATATCAACATTACTTATATTTATACAATATCATGTTTTATTAAATACAATTTTTATTCCGATTATTGGATTTTAAAATTTCATATTTATAATTCTACTTATATGAGATCTAAACTGATATACTTATGGAATTTATGGACTTTATCTGAATTGAAATTTTTCGAAATGTGAAAATATTAGAAATATAGGTTATTGGAGTATGTAATCATATTTCATAATATGATATGTTTCTATTATTGTTTACTTATTTACTACATCATTAAATTCACTGATGACGGTTGGTATAATTAATATACAAATGACGTCATTTACAATGTATATGTAGAGTGATTTTAATAAAGATTTCAGTTATGAATTAAATTCCATCCAGGTCATATTATTCGAACAGAAAACATACCACGTCATCCGAGCGGTCTAAGGCGTTATGCCTGCTCATTATGCATACTTGGAAACTGGGAGGTTATGGGTTCAAATATCGACATCGGCAGTTTGTCAATTATTACGAAAAAGAGGGTGGTTAATTGACTAAACTGTCGGCGTATAGACAAAAACGAAGTAACCGGCTATGCTTGAGAAGGCTTTCTGCAGTTTCCTTCACGAACTCCAGATGAATGTCGGCATAGTTCCTATCATAGTCGGCTGCAGCCGCATATCCTACCAATTCTAAGTCTACTCACAAATTCCTTCCACTCCACTCACATCCTCTCCTCCTTAGGCATCACAATGGACCTTATGGTCGAAGTGGAGCCCGTCTAGGGCAACCTCTACAATTCAGCCTCTACAGGGCAGTTTCTATCTACCACCTCATCAAATAATTGTAGTAAATAATTTATTTAAAAAGTTTATTTAAACTCTACTGTTTGATTGACAACGTACAGTCCAAATCGATGAATCTAAAAGCATGAAATTTTTTACACTGTTCCATATGTAACGTAAGTGAGCACTAAGAAAGAATTTTTGGAATATTCATCCAATAAGGGGGTAAAATAGAAGATGAAAGTTTGCATGGAGGTTCGTCATTTTTGAGGTTAGAAATGGAAATTAGTGTTTAGATTTCTGTTTACAAATAAAAAAAGGAATTCATCCCCTAAAGGGGTTAAGTAAGGGTCAAAAGTTTGTATAGAAAGTGCGACATTTTTCATACATGACAGTTTTGAGGTTAGAACCGTGAAACGTTTTATGTTTTAGGTTTTTTACATTTGAGAAAAGTCGGATGGTTTCTGAGATGTTGCCGATGGGAAATTCCATCGGATTCACGGCTAGCGCTTATATCAAAATTGTTCAGAGTCAATTTTAAATAGAGTTAATTCTGAAAATATTTCCGAAAAAATACTAAATTTGTTAAATTTAATGATAATAGATGTCAATATATTGGTATGGTTTTCAACGTTTTTTATTTGCTGAATAATAATGATAATAAGAGAGACACGACCGTCTATAACAAAGGCCACACACATCATTATTTTTCAACCTTTATTTTTAAATTTTTACATTACATTTTTATGATGTGAGTGGAGGATCAGAAATTCGTATGCAGATTTTGAATTGGTCGGTGTGCGACTGCAGCCGACTTTGATAGGAACAATGCCGATATTCATCTGGAGTTTGTGAAGGAAACTGCTGAATATATGCTGAATATGTATCAAGTATATATATCCAAAGGCTAAGAGGAATAAGTATGCAGTACGGTTATAACTTCACATTTTGGCACGCATGTGCAGCTTAGACAGATAGACAGATATATCTTGGGGTATAAAAAGTACTGCACTTCGACCTTAGAGTCCATTGTGCTCCCCCTTCTACTATAGTCTGACGAGTTGCTCCTCTCTCATATCTTGGCTATAGCCAGGAGCTTGCTAATCAGGTTTTCCTGAAGGTTCATATACTCGGGGTAAGAT
This sequence comes from Nineta flava, assembly GCA_963920215.1. Taxonomy (NCBI): domain Eukaryota; kingdom Metazoa; phylum Arthropoda; class Insecta; order Neuroptera; family Chrysopidae; genus Nineta; species Nineta flava. Next base: position 31,033,437 of record OY986044.1, on the reverse strand, counting down.
GCACCGAATATCTTGTATCTGCTGTAACCGAGAGATTCGAAGTTGAATGTTTCCTCCTCCTCGCCGCACAGTCTGCACATAATGGATCCGTTATGGAATCCCATTGTGTGCAGATGCTTCCGCAGGTGATAATGCCCGGTGATTAATCCGGTGACCTACCACAGTTGTATCCTGTTCAGGTTCAGTGCATCGGCGGATAGCTTCTTGGATGCATTCCGAAGCAGTATTTTCCCGAGCTTTTGAGGCCGTATATTTTCTCAGTGATCACGGTGTTCAACATTCATGTTCAGTTTACTTATAACTATATAGTTTTGTACCGTATCCTTGCAGTAACAGCCAGTGCCAAATGCTGTACAGATTTTTCCCATTGAGATTTCTCATCCTGAGATATTCTTAAAATATTACGAATTATGTTCTTAGCAACGACTAGATAGGAACTATGCCGATATTCATCTGGAGTTCGTGAAGGAAACTGCAGAAAACCTTCTCAAGCATAGCCGGTTACTTCGTTCTTGTCCATACGCCGACAGTTTAGTCAATCAACCGCCCCTTTTTTTTTCTATTTTTTTATAATTGACAAACTGCCGATGTCGGGATTCGGACTCATAACCTCCCAGTTTCCAAGTAGTGCATACTGCGCAGACATGCCGCTCGGCTACTTGGCTGATTGACCAATAAAAGTATCATGACTTCCTTCGTTACATATCTTCTAATAATTCGAATTTTTGTTTTCCTATAATTTGTTCTAGACTTAAAGTTTATGTAACGCAAAAAGTAAAAATTTACCGACAATAACGTGATATCCTTCTCTATAAGATATGTAACATAGACAAGAAAGCGTAAATTCTCGATTCAAGAAAAATACTGTATAGAAATATTGAATAATCTTTTTCAAATATGCGGCAATATAAATATGAAAATATAATTTACACATCGTTGATTTCAAGGGAATAATACAAATGTACGTGCACTATACTTAACATTTATAAAAAGATATATATTTAAAGATCATTCAACATCTATAAGTTTTTATTCTAATAGCAGTTTTCTATACGTGTATGTATGTATATATAAGACATATGTTTGAAGAACGTCTTATGGGAAAAAACAACCATTGTAAATCTTAATAGTTTCAACACAAAATATTAAGTGATTTACATGTTCCCAAATGAATACGGTAAATCATTAATCCTATATATTATTTGCTCCCAACATTTGAGTGCATTTGTTACATTAACCTATATCTCGGAGAATATTGCTGTTTGATATATTGAATATTTTTATTATCTGTTTTATATTTCATAATTGAATCTGAAAGAAAACGGTATTCTTATTTACCTATATATATACAGACTATATTATGCTAGCTCTTAAATATTGCTCGTACATATGATCAAGCGCGGATCCACCGTTGTGGGCACGATGGGGCTGCCCACAACCCTAAAAGACTTGTGACGTCACAATTTCACGGTCGATTGAGGTCGGTAGTCTGATGATATTATATCCAATGCCTTCATAAAATTTAAAAAGACAATGAATCGTGCGTGATTCGGAACGCAGCGAAGTATTTAGTCATCACGTTATGTATACTTGTATTGGAAAAAAGAAATAACTATTCGCTGGGTGCGCATAGTCATCTACTAATTTAAAGGTAAGCGTGTGTTGTATGTACATATACATTGCCGCCAAAACTTCCGAGCCGCCTTCCTTTTTGGTGGCGTAACGTTTTCGCGAATATATATATATATATATATATATATATATATATAATATATATATATATATAAATACATTATATATTAATATATATATATAAATACATATATATATATATATATATATATATATATATATATATATATATATATATATATGTATATATATATATAACTCAACGCATTAACTGGTAAATTTTATTTTAAATTATATATATATATATATATATATATATATATATATATATATATATGAAATAACTTTTGGCAGTGAATGTATCGTTAATTTAAATCAACAAAAACATATATTGTTTCTCTTTCAATACCAAATACGTATAATACAGATTTTTTCAATTTCTATTTATCTTTTATTTTTCTCAACATCCGTTTAGTGAATGTTAATAAAACTGTGCAAAAGTTTTTATAGAGTTCAAGCTATATAATTTAGAACGCTTCGAAACTTTTTTTAATAGTAATTAAAATTAATTTAAACTTCTTGAGTGAACAAACTTCTATATAAGAACACATCTAAAATTACAGTTTTTTTAAGATGCAATAACTTTTAAACGGCTTAATAAATCGTTTTGAAATTTTCAGACATATCTCCGTAGCATCCTTAAAGGTTCATTCAGTCTAAGAACTACTAGTAGCAGGCAGACTTACAGAATTTCAAGTTCATATAAATTGAGCTATTCTATTAGACTTGCCGAACATGGAATGCTGACACGAGATCTCTGCTGACTACAAAGATAAAACTGTACCCTATTGAATTGGTATGAAAATGTACATTATGAAAATATTAGTATTAACTGGATAATATAAAAACTATTTAATCATTTTTCTAAGGAATAAAAAACACGCTCGACCAGAATCGGTTAAGCTTATTTTATTAACTTCAAAAAAGGAGGATGGTTCTCAATTCGTCTGTATTTTTTTTATTTTTATTTTTTTTTTTTTTATGTGTGTCACCTCAGAACTCCGACATTTATGAACCGATTTTGAATTTTTTTTTTTTGTTTTAAAGGGTTTGGTTTCCCATTGGTCCCATTGGCACCAAATCGCATTCTGATGAGGGGATCCCCGGAAAATCGAGGAAAATCCTCATTTTATATGAAAGGGTATACTCATTCATAATGGGAAAATCAGAAAATTTTTTTAAAAACCGACTTCAAAAAATTTTTTTACAAAAAAAAAACCGACCACAAAAAAAAAATTTTTACAAAAAAAAAACAAAATGCATGTAAATAAAATTGAAAATCTGTTATAAAAAATGCTCTTAAAATTTAAAAAAAAAAAAAAAAACCGGGTAAAAAAAAATGTGTTATAAAAAAATTCACTAATAATTAGTAAGTCGTTTAGTAGGTCTACCCATATTTAGACAAATAAAACTAGTTATAGAACTTCAAAGTCACTAAAAAGCGAGAAATAAACCATATTTTATTGTTATTTTTGGAGGCGGTGTCAGCATAGAGAAATTCACATAATTTTTGGACACCGCCTCCAAAAATAACAATAATTGTACATATATATTTAAAAATTTTTGCTTAGGTGAACTAAAATTGGCACAAGAATATGCAATTATTTTTTTACTTTTTAGTGCATTTTTTGTTATAGAATATTTTATTTTTGAAGTCGGGTTTCCATTTTGTCAAAATATGGTTTATTCTTCAATCAAACAGTTAATCTTTTGCTAATTTTAATGTAAAAAATAATTCCAAGAATCATTGTGTTTTTTCCATTTAGAGTATTTCTATTTAGAGTGGAAATCTTCTTAAAATTTCGTCTGCAATTGTCTTCTTAAAATTTAGTCATTGGATAATAATTCTTATTCGAATAACCGAATGGATTTGAATTAATAAAAGAAACAAAATATTAAACCTCATATAGTTAAAGTTATTAGTCTTTGATATAGTATAGAATTATTTTTTAAGCAATCTCTATTGCTTAAGTTGAGGTGGCATGATTGATAAAACACACTGCGTGGGGTAGCATAAACACAAACACAAGAGGTGAGTACCTCTTTGATTATATCATAGCTAACAACTTAGATATAGTTAACCAAGGCAACAAGCCGACTTTTATTAACAAAGTGCGGAAGGAAGTCATTGATGTAACACTGAGCACTTATGAAATCAGTGGTAAAATCAAGAAATGGCTAGTGTCTGATGAACCATCTGCATCGGATCACAGACAAATCTATTACAATGTGGAGGTAAGAACGGACCAATGTAATATACAATATCGGGATCCGAGGAGAACCAATTGGGACGAATATAATTCGACACTAAAGTTCAAACTCGCCACAATTCCAAAGAAAGTTAAAACAGTATTGGACATTGAGCTTACTGCAACTGAGCTTCAGCATGCAATAATTAACTCTTTCCAAGAAAACTGCCCGGAGGTCTCAAAAGACATCAGCAGGTCAACTTGTTGGTGGAATGAGGGCCTAAGGAGTCAGAGGCGAAGGGTTCGCCAGCTATTTAACAGAGCAAGGAGGTTGGGGAACTGGGATAATTACCATGAAGCCCTTACCGAATACAAAAGGTCTCTGAAGAAAGCCAAAGTGGACTCATGGAGGAAGCTCTGTTATGATGTTGAAAACACATCTGAGGGAGCAAGGCTCCATCGTGTCCTGGCGAAGAAACCCGCTGACACCATCGGCTCACTTCGTAAACCCAATGGTGAGTATACTAGCTCCGCGAAGGATACACTCGAGACACTGCTCCGGATTCATTTCCCGGATTCGGTGACAGTGGACGATGAAAACACTTCTCAAGAGCAGTTTAACCAGTGTCTCCCGCCGACTGACGAGGACTGGAGAAGAGCGACGATTGCCATTAACCGCTCAAAAATCGAATGGGCAATAAACTCATTCGACCCCTACAAAGCACCGGGACCAGATGGGATATACCCAGTTCTTTTACAAAAAGGAGCAGAGCATCTTTTAACTCTGATTGGTCATATATTCAGGGCAAGCCTGGCTACGGGTTATATCCCAACCGTATGGAAGCCAGTAAGAGTGACCTTTTTGCCAAAACCGGGGAGGCTTAATCACTCCACGGGAAAGGACTTTAGACCAATTAGTCTGTCATCGTTTCTACTGAAAACAATGGAACGACTAATAGGATTTCATTTGACTGAGGGGGCATTGTCAAGAAATCCGCTTCATGCCAACCAACACGCTTATCAGGTGGGGAAATCCTGTGAATCAGCCCTCCACAACCTAATATACAGGATTGAGGAGGGATTCGCAAGGAAACAAACCACCTTGTGCGTTTTTCTTGACATAGAGGGGGCATTTGACAATGCTTCTCACAATTCCATGGTTGATTCTGCAGGTCGGCACGGAGTTGAAGACACCTTTTGCAGGTGGATAAAATCTATGCTGATAGGAAGAAGAATAAAAACTTCTCTTTTTGGAGAGTCTGTCACTGTGAGAGCCACAAAGGGATGTCCACAGGGTGGTGTCTTATCCCCACTCCTGTGGAGCCTGACAGTGAACAGCTTACTGACAAACCTCAACCAAAATGGATACTACACACAGGGTTACGCGGACGACATTGTAATTGCAATCCAGGGACCCTGTGAAGGCACAATCTCGGAGCTTATGCAAAACGCTCTTAGAATCGCACAGGAATGGTGTATCAATCAGGGATTGAAAATTAACCCTGGTAAGACAGCACTAATTCCATTCACACGTAAAAGAAAGGTGGATAACATAAAACCACCAATCCTCTTCGGTGAAAGATTACAGATCACAAGGGAAGCCAAGTTCTTGGGAGTAATGCTGGACTCCAAACTAACATGGAACCCTCATCTGGAATATATAACAAATAAGAGCAAATCTTCTCTCATGCTTTGCAAGAGAGCATGTGGAAAAGTCTGGGGTCTAAAACCCAAAATGATCCACTGGCTCTACACAACAGTAGTCAGGCCCATTATAACCTATGCTGCTTTAGTGTGGTGGCCAAAAGTTAAGCAGATTACTGCGTGCATAAAGTTGTCCAGGATCCAGAGACTGGCCTGCTTGTGCATCACTGGATCCATGAGCAGTACACCTACAGCTGCCATGGAAGTCATACTGGGGCTGCCTCCGCTAAGCATTGTAGTAACAGCTAAAGCGAGATCCAGCGCCTATAGATTGTCTTGCAATAACAACTGGATTAATAAAAATCAGGTTGGACATGCAAGTATCGTGGGAACATCAATTATCTCAGACCCCGTCTTTGAAATGGGCACAGATATACTTCCCAAGACATACTCCTTCTCAAAACCTTTCACTGTATTATGTGATAGGGCCATGTGGTCGGAAGGAGTACCATCCTACCTCAGGAAAGGAATCGTCTGGTATACAGACGGATCCAAAACTGAAGAAGGGACCGGGGCGGGAATCTACGGTGAGAGACCAAAAGCAAACATAAGCCTCAACTTGGGGAAATATGCTACGGTCTTCCAAGCAGAAGTCTACGCCATACTGGCTTGCGTCCGTGAGAACCTACGTAGAGGCTACATAAACCAGAACGTATTTATTCTGTCGGACAGTCAAGCTGCTTTAAAAGCCTTGTCTGGAACTGAGATCACCTCAAGGGTAGTCAAGGATTGTCTGGAGGAACTTCTGGAACTGGCAAAACGGAACAATGTTAAATTGATCTGGGTGCCGGGTCACAGTGGTTTCGAAGGAAACGAAAAAGCGGATACCTTAGCAAAGAAGGGAGTCGGAATGCCATTCATAGGCCCAGAGCCTATTTTAGGAATTCCAAAGACTGCATGTAAACAAGTGATCAACGAGTGGTCAAATTCTAAACATCGTGATCACTGGGAAAAAGTACCGCGGCAAGAGCTCGGGAAAATACTGCTTCAGAGTGCAACAAAGAGGGTATCTCTCGATGCACTGAGGCAGAAAAGGATGCAACTGCGGAGGGTTACCGGGTTCATTACCGGGCATTATCCCATGCGGAAGCATCTGCACACAATGGGACTACATAACGGCTCCATTGTGTGCAGATTGTGTGGCGAGGAGGAAGAAACATCCAGTCACATAATCTTTGACTGCGAACCTCTGGGTTACAGCAGATACAGGATATTCGGTGCATCTCACCCCGAATATATGAACCTTCAGGAGGACCTGATAAGCAAGCTCCAGGCTATTGCCAACATATGGGAGAAGCGAGTCTCGTCAGACTGAGTTAGGAGGGGGAGCACAATGGACCATAGGGTCGAAGTGCAATAATTTTTACCCCGATATCAATCAATCAATCAATCAATCAATCAATCAATCGATAAAACACGCATTAATAAACCAAACGATTGCAGCAACAAAAATATGCGCGCATGGTTTACCAAATCGTCAAGGACTTAGTGTAAGCATAAGTGGTGAAATGTATCTCAGAGAAAGCCATGCGGTTTACTTCATTTTGATTCATTATCATAAAAAATTTCAAACAAATGGACGATATTAGAGGTCAAATATTCAAATTCCGAATTTAAATAAAGCACAGATTAGCGACAGTGGTATAATTCAAGGATTACGAACAAATATAGTATCCAAAATAGCATTTACATCCAACGTCCGGCACTTTAGAATTAATTATTCGCGCTCACCTTTCAGTGTACTCCGGTTACATGCATTAAGAGAGCACTTTCTTTTTCAATGAAAATTAGGAAAACAACGGTTACACTACATAAATTGTATAATAACCTTAAAATGAAAATAAGTATAAACATTTTTAAATCGTATTTTTTTCTGGAAAATTCATAATATTATAAAAAAATACTTAAATCAATCCCATAAGAGTTTCATATGCTGCTGAAATACATTTATAAAATTTTTATATATTTTATAATATTATGTTTGAAAAAGAAGTTAAAACCCATAAAAAATCATTCTAAACACCATCCATAATATACGAGTATTTAGACAGAGTTTTGTTGAGTGAAGCTCATATTCATCATATATATATATTGTAAGTACATATAGTACGGTACGTTTATATGTAAATAAGGGTGAATTAAAAAATGTATAAAAAAAAGCTTTTTTTTTCATCTTAAGCTTCGTTATCTTTCACAACCCACATAAGCTGTTTGTTAGAAAATATTAAACAAAAATCGTTTTGACATGTACACATTATTTTCACATGAATTAAATTAATATATATACGAAATATATTTTTATTAAGGTTATTATTATCTTCAAATATAATAGTATACGGTTGTAAACATTTTTTTGATATGACCCTGGAATCATTCCAATCAAATATTAGGTTTGTTTGTTCGTTTGTTTTATTTTAAATTGATTTTTTGAAAATTATTATATTATAATTGTTTGTTCAATATTTTCATCGGGCATAACATTTGTATCTTGACTTTATTTTAAAGGATATTACATTTTGATAGAAAAACAATTTTCTTATTATTTCTATATTATTAAGAGGTACTGGTTATGTACTGTCTCGGTATCTTGGCTCTCTTTAACCTTCATAAAGGAGCGCTGTCGATCCTGCAACAGATTCCGATACTCGACACACAAAAAAACAACAAAATATTACTCAATATCGTCAATAGGGAATATGCATGAAAATTTTTTTCACTTGAATTGAAGCATGTTTACTTGACAAATATCAAGATAAAATTGCTTTTTAAATAACTTTAAAAATAAGCGAGATTTGAATGATTGAAATTCCCGATTAGACAAAGAGGGTGATAGCCCTCTTGATATGTTATGTGACGTCATATTACACTTTCACCATTTAAAATACACGTAAAACTCCGTTTTTAGTATTTTTGCAAGAAAGAGACAGATAATAATCTTTAAAAGCTTATAGCTTCCTTGATATTAGTCGGATTTTAATTTCGTTTTTAAATATTATTACAGTATAAACCGTATTATGATATTCTGAAAATAAATGTGAAAAAAAATTTTCATGCATATTCCCTTTTGGATAACAAGCATTTAAGCAAAAAAAATTAAATAAAACAAAAACTTTATGAAAATCAAACCTGATATTTATTTGATTTCAAAGAAAATAATTTTAATTTAATTTTTTTCAACAATGTGTAATTTATTTTTTACTTTGATTATATTAATCCAACAATACTGATTTCTATTATACTCTGACAATGACAATTTTAAACTGAATATTAATTAGCATTGGCCACGGTTTTCATACCCGTCATGAACATGGTTGTTGATGTTTTTGAAAATATTTTTTTGAAAATATATTTTTGTATGGACGTTTTTCGAACGATTTAGTTTCTCAACAACCATGGGCGGCGCATTTGGAGGTTCTGATTGTTTATAAAAAATTGTTTATTAAAAATTATCATGATCCGCCAAGGATCGAACCAGAATGACATCCCTCTTGTTTGATATTTTATCGTCCACTCAACTCATACGGTCAGTGCTGATTCAAAATTTATATACAAATTTACAATATATAAGATTTCACTGTAAACTAGCTTATTCTGTTTACTCAATCATACTTTTTTATGCAAAAATTATTCAACAAAATTTATTTGTGCATGTATTTGTTTTTGAACAAAATCATACTTGACTTTTGATTTAAATTAAATTATATCTGACAATTTTTTTTAATCAATTTATATTTGATTTTATAATTTTTCCTTTTCAACTTTCGACTTTAAAAAAAAACTCTGTCTAAAGAGAAAAAAAAATCGAAACTAGATCATTTTATATTTGCAATTAAAAAAAAACTTACTTTCTCGAGGAGAAGACAAAAAAAAAGTTCTATTAAATATTTTTCGTCCTATTATTTTCTATTTTATAATTAGAATATGTGTTGGGGTCTGAAAAATTATTCTGAATAATTTTCAACAGCAGTACTAACCTACCATGCACAATTCAAAGTCTACAATAGCTGATTTTCTAATTTTGGAATTTTTGATGTTATTAAGATATGGTATAAGATAATATTTAAAAATTTTATCAAATGTTGTTTATCTGGAGATATTAATTACCATATTTAATTAAATATAACATAGATACATTGAGACATGTAGAATTAACTATTTACACATCACATGCATGGGTATATGCATGTTTGTGAACAGACGAAAAGCGAAAAACCAAAAGCTCTAGAACAGTAAAATATCATGACTAAATTACATATCACCGGCTTACAAAAATTCGTTCTTTATCAAAATTACTGAACCAAAAAAGAAACTTTACAGAGATATTTCGTCGAGTAATCCGAATTTTCCCAAAAACCACTCTAAGATATTTTTTACTTTTCTCACTTTTTCTCGGGATTATTTGATATAAGCTCATTTATTAAAGTTATTCTTATTTTCAGCATGTTACAAATCGCTGATGTAACACTCGCTCGATCGTTGTTACAGTTTTCGATCCTGCTCTATAGCACAGTGTTTGGGAGACATTTAGTATAAAAAAAAAAATTCGTTACGCAGGAGCTGCTTCAACTTAGCGAATTTCCTTAGAATACATAAATGGCTCTCTAGCGGTCACAATTTTAGTCTGATCAAAATGAAATGTCGTATATAATTTTACTATTCGCAAGTCCAATTTTATTAATAAATGACCTACGTCTAGGGGAAGGGCGGGGTATAAAGAAAGAAGAAAACACAAAATATAAAATATCTCTCTTAATATTAGAACAATCGAAAAAAGTGTAAGGAATAAAGTTGTAGAAAATTATGATTGCTACAATTCACCACCTTATCATTTTTGCTCAAACTCTAATGTGTACAGAGATATTAAGGAATTTAATTTTCAATCTTAAACCGTCAATATTTCTGTAAATATTAGCGTAACAGAAAAAATGATAAGAAACAAAATTACAGTAAAACTTAGTACCTACAACTGTATTTCTTATAAATTTTTCGATTTTTCGAATATTAAGGGAGATATGTAAAATTTTGTGTTTACCCATCCCTCTAAACCCCCCTTTCCCCTTGTCCGATTTTACCCATTAACGAACTTGACCTTTTGAATATCAAAAGCGCTTCAAATACCAAATCTCATTCCGATAAAATGAAAACTGTGACCGCTAGAGTGATTACAGACACATATATATATATATATATATATATGTATATATATATATATATATATATATATATATATGTCCATAGATATATATATATAAATTTTACAGATGGTGATTTTTGACATTTATAAGGTAGGATCGATGGACATTTGAAGAAATTTTTGCGAAATTTTGACTTCGGTACGGGACCAATAGCTCTATTTCCTTTCAGGAAATTCGCTAATACGTTACGCAGGAGCTGCTTCAACTTACCGAATTTCCTTAGAATACATAAATCACTTTCTAGCGGTAACAATTTCAGTCTGATCAAAATGAAATCGTCGTACATAATATAAGTATAATAATTTTAGAATTTGCAAGGCCAATTTTATTAATAAATAATACATCAAGAGGAAAGGGGGACATAAAGAAAGAAGAAAACACAAAATATAAAATATCTCTCTTAATATTAGAGCAATCGAAAAATGCGTAAGGAATAAAGTTGTAGAAAATCAAGTTTGCTACAATTCATCACCTTATCATTTTTGCTCAAACTCTAATGTGTACAGACATATAAAGGAATTCAAATTTCAATCTTAAACCGTCAATATTTCTGTAAATATTAGTGTAACAGAAAAATGATTAAAAACAAAATTACAGTAAAACTTAACACCTACAACTTTATTTCTTAGAAACTTTTCGATTTATCGAATGTTAAGGGAGACATGTCAAATTTTGTGTTTCCCCCTCCCTGTAAACCCCCTTTTCCCCTTGTCCGATTTTACCCATTAACGAACTTGACCTTTTGAATACCAAAAGCGCTTTAAATATCAAATTTAATTCCAATCAGATTAAAATTGTGACCACTAGAGCGATTACAGACACATATATGTATATATATATATGTATATATATATATATATATATGTCCATAGATACATATATATATATATATATATGTATATTTTACAGACGGTGATTTTCGACATCTACTAGGTAGGATCGATGGACATTTGAAGAAATTTTTGCAAAACTTGAAGTCGGTACGAGACCAATAACTATTTCGTTAAATTGTAATTCGATATTTTATAATTCCATCCAAATAGATCATAACAGAGCTATTCTGTAGTCAAATTGCGAATCTCTCAATATTTGACTAAAATAAGGGTTACGCCTTTTAGTAGATATATTCTTTACACAAAATTAAGTTCTTTTCACATCAAAAGTGATATCGTAGATTTTTCAACGTATCTTAGTAAAAAAATCTTTTTAAAATATTGATTTTAGATCGATGGGTTATCACCAATCAAACAAACTACGTGTTTGAGACAGAAAGCGTTATCCTTCATCGAAGGAACATGATTTCGAGATAAAATTAACAAATACACATTAACAATACGCCGAAATTAAAATCATATAGTTTTTAATATATACTGTCGCAATTATGTAATTATTATTAATACCCAAATTAGTGGCATAAGTTAAAGATGTCCGAGCTTTAAAAAGTTTAAGTCATGTTTTTTTTTTTCATGTATAGTTGCAGTGCATGTAAATTAATTATAAAAGTTTCAGAGGGTGGGGGTATGGGGGGTCTTGAATTAATTATTTAATGTTAAAGTTCGAGCTTTAATGCATTGCTCTTATGAAAAACCCGTGAGCGTCGACATATTTTGATAATTTTCACTTGAAATAAAATAAGACGATTAAAAAAACTACGCAATAGAAAATATAGAAATATTAATTAAGAGATTGATCCAATAAAATTCCGGTATAACAGGCCTGAAAAAAAAGATATTTATGAAAAAAAACTGAGATTTCGGGTAATTAAGCTACCGTCGACAGAAATTAAATTTACCCGAAATCTCAGTTTTTTTCTTAAATATCTTGTTTTTAGGCTCATCATACCGGAATTTTATTGGATCAATCACTTAAATTAATATTTCTATTTTCTATTGCGTAGTTTTTTTTATTCGTCTTATTTTATTCCAAGTGAAACTTATCATAATATGTCGACGCTCACGGGTTTCTCCATTAGAGAAATGCATTAAAATTCGAACTTTAGCATTAAATAATTAATTCAAGACCCGCCGTAACCCCCGCCGCCCCTGAAACTTTTATAATTGATTTATATACACTTCAACTTCATGTAAAACAAATCAAGCCCTAATCTTTTTCAAGCTTCAGTGCTCGTACATCCTTAGACAGTAGCATGTTTTACAAACCAATTAGAATTATTTTAATTTATCATTGTGCGATTTAGCACAATTTTAGTTGAAATCGAACAAAAAAGATCTTTGCGAAAATTATAACTTACCTAAAAAGTCTGCACTAGAAGCACCAGCAAAACCAGATGCAGCGGCCGCTGCAAAATGGCCTAAATGTCCTAAAGGATGATGTAACATAGCAGCCGTCGCAACGGCAGCTTGTTGCACTGCATTGTGTCCGGATATTGTGTTATTGTTGTTTGTAGCCGACGTCGTATTTGATGATGATGAAGTAGATGATGTAGGTGGTGAATTTGATAATTGTGGCCGTAACAAACCAGTTCCTTTAGTATTTGGTGATGCTAATATACTGTCAATTGTAAATAATGACGAAGACGAAGATGATGTATTATTTGGTGATGTTGATTTCATCACCGGTTTGAAGCCAGTTCGTGCTCCAAACAACATAGCAGCATTTATATAACCACCTGGCGATTGTCTACTATTACCAACACCATTTCCTGCACTATGATGCTGATGTGGTGAAGAATTTGTAGGATGTGTGGTGGATGACATTGGTGATGACGTGTCAATCATTCTGGTCATCAAATATTCGTCGTCACTGCACGTACCACTATATGTGTCATCAGTATTACAGTTTGGAAATTCTGTAGGATTTTTAATTACCGCCAGTTTTAATGTTATTCAAAAATTCACTAAACATAAATTACCCTAAATATATGTGTCCGATCGTTGTGTATATTGAATGCACTGACCGTGTTCCCAGATTAATTATAGAGTTTTGTGTTTTTTCTTTTCTTTTGAGAAAACAATCAAGACTATCGCGCCGCACCGCACTTTTAAAAAAAAAACTCATAAATTTTTGACTAAAATTACACTTTGAAACAACAGAAATTTTTCCATTTGAATTAAAATATTAAATTAATTATATTGTTTGACCAATAATACACATGCAAATCACTGTTGAATGTTGACACACGGTGAAACAGTACCCATGGCAAAAAAATTCTCAATTCACTAATTTTTATGATTTAGAAAAAAATTTTTTTTTTTTTAAATATCAATTTTTACGTGTTTTATTATTTTTCCATTAAAAGTCAATAATTAATTTAAAAAAAACAACAACGAAAATTTTTTCAAAGGTTTTGGTTGATCTTGACGCAAACAAGTTTGTTACAAATTGATATACCTTTAAAAATAATAATACTATTAGAGTTAGAAATTGATGAGATTGAAACCCCTCCCATGAGGAACAACCCCTATGAGAGAACCGTTACGCGCACCCCCTCTTTTGTAAGGGCGGAGCATTTATATTCATTCATTCATTTATGGGGTACAAATATATGTATATAAGTAATGTATAAAGGGTAGTTATATCTATCTATACCCCATTCAAATGTCAATTTAATTTTAACAATTCCGTGTTTTTTTTTTCTGTCTATGTTTTTTTGTATTTGATTATTTTTAATTTACAAAATCTATAAATACGATTATTTGACTCATTATTAAATTTAATTATATTTGTATTTTAAACTAATAAAGTCAACTTAAGACTAATAAAGTCTACTTAAATGCATTAGGCTTGATAGTAGAAAAAAATTCTTTTTTAGTGAATTGAATAGCTTAATTATGCACTTATCCTCCCTCAAAAATTTAAAAAATTAGCGATTAAAAATCAAACTTTGAATACAGCGTCTTATCGAGAAAAGAATTTTTTTGTACTTAAAATTATAATAACTATGTTATTAAAGTAGGCACCATAGTAAATAATGTTTATAAATATTCTTTGAAATATGCAGTTTATATAATATTTGCATTAAAAAAACTAGAGCAGTTTAAAACTAGAGCTGTTTTGTTAGGTTTGTTTGTTCCACCATATTTTGAAAACTGGCGACAGCGCACAGTAAAAAATATACACATACATATACACATATACACGTGAAGCTCATAACAAAACAGAGTTTATTGTTAAATCTGTCCTATAAAGTCCAATCAATTTCTAATTTACATTTACTGATTGATATTTAACATTAAATACTTTTAAAATATTTAGAACAAATAAAAAAATTCGATACGTAGGAGCTGCTTCAACTTAGCGAATTTCCTTAGAATAAATAAATCACTCTCTAGCAGTCTCACAATTTTAGTCTGATCAAAATTACATACGTCAAGCAGAATGGGGTGGGGGGGGGGGCTTGTAAAAAGAAAGAAGAAAACAAAATATAAAATATCCCTCTTTATATTAAAACAATCGAAAAATGCGTTAGGAATAAAGTTGTAGTAAATCAAGTTGGCTACAATTCACCTTATCATTTCAGTCTCACAATTTTAGTCTCATCAAAATTACATACGTCAAGCGGAATGGGGGAGGGGGGGTGGTTTGTAAAAAGAAAGAAGAAAACACAAAATATCCCTCTTAATATTAGAACAACCGAAAAATGCGTTAGGAATAAAGTTGTAGTAAATCAAGTTGGCTACAATTCACCTTATCATTTTTGCTCAAACTCTAATGTGTACAGAGATATTTATTTTTCAATCTAACACCGTCAATATTTCAGTAAATATAAGTGCAACAGAAAAAATGATAAGAAACAAAATTACAGTAAAACTTCAGTAAATTTTTTGATTATATATTGATTTTTTGATTATATATATATATATATATATATATATATATATATATATATATATATATATATATATATATGTCCATAGATATATATATATATATATATAAATAATATATAAATTTTACAGATGGTGATTTTCGACATCTACTAAGTAGAATCGATGGACATTTGCAGAAATTTTTGCAAAATTTTGAAGTCGGTACGAGAACAATAGCTCTATTTCCTTTCGGGAAATTCGCTAAAAAAGATGTAAATCGTTGTAAGATTATTGATAGCCTTTAGGATTTTAAGTTTTTTAAAATCCTAAATAAATTTTATGGAAGATAATACTCATTTGTCTTTAGCATAGCACATGAACGTCCTAAAAAAATAATTTTATGTTTTAATCGTCATTAAAACATAGTGATTTTTAGGTAATTTTATTTATCATATGTGTTTATTAGAAGATAGTATATCGTAAGATATAAAATCGCAATAATTAAAAGTAATCTAAATCAAAAATATTATTAGTTCCATCCGGGATAATACATTATTTTAATTTAAAACATTTGTGCATCCATATATTCAAAAAAAAAATTTTTATATGCGGCCCGCGAAGTTATAATGCATTTCGAAGTGGCCCGCAAGAACATTTGGGTTGGCCACCCCTGCTTTAAACCACTTGTAATGTTCGAATAATTGGTAAACCGTTTAAACATTATATTTCTAAACACTTGTGTTAAAAAAATATTTATGTTTTGTTCTAAAACAGCAAGTTTAACTCTTGGATTTGCAGTGCTGTTAATTCTAGTCAATACCGTTTTGAACCAAAATCAGGAAAATCCAAATACTTACAAAATTATTTTTTATTCATTTCGATAAAAACACTTGGAAATGGACGAATGTGAAAATGAACTGATTAGGTCATTTTATGCACAACTTTACCGAAAGTATTTTCCTGCGAAACATTTTTTCAACCGTTACAAACTTATACCGATGTATTAATATTACTAGCTGTTTCCCGCGACTTCGTCCGAATTTCTATGAATATATGCAGGTTGCAAATAATCATAATAATAATAATCAAGCTTATTCTTCTAATAACAGCTAGTCTTGTTAAAATAAATTAAATTAAAATAAATTATTTTAAAAAAAATTCTCCCTCCAGCCGGATTTGAACCAGCGACCTATGTATATCTATATCTATTGAATATATTTTTTCTTCCGACTTTACAAATATCAATATTTAAGGCTAACTAATAATTTCAACGTAATGCTAGATAGCCTATAGTCTTCCTCATGAATGTGGCTATCTAACGCAAAAAAAATTTTCAAATAGGACTGGCAGTTCCAGAGATAATCGCGTTCGAACAAACAAAAAAAACTTCAGCTTTAATAACGGGTTTAAAAAGCATTATATAAGATTTAAAAATAAGTTGAAATACTACAAAAAATAAGTGGATATATATATACCTTTGAATGAAATACTGGTTTTATACTATTATGTAGAACTAAATCAAACCTTGATTGGTTTCTAATATATATTATTACGTAATTAAGTTCCTACACGAAATTGAATCGCTTAAAATGATAATCATACAAAATTTAACTTTTAAACCATTAAGTTATTTATTATTATTAAACTTTTGGTACCTATTACATATATATATATATATATTTATATGTATGTGTGTATGTGTGTGTTGAAAACTGATCTCCAACCCACTTCAGCACGTCGACATTTCTAATTCTATTAAAGCATATTCGAGGTATATCAAAAATCAAAACTTTCAGATTGTGTAAATGTATTATATATATATATATATATATATATATATATATATATATATATATATGTATATATATATGTGTGTGTTTAAATATTATATTATACGTTGCAACAAATTTGAAAGCTGCTTTATTACATTAAAACTAGAAATTATAGAAAACTGTATTATCAATTGACAATAATTTCCGAAACTTATTTTAGTGTTATTATAATTCGACTACGCTAGAGTCGCAGTGATAAAGTCGCGAATCGCAATATGGAAATTTAAGCCCCTTTTTTCAAATTTTCATGTATACATTTCCAAAATACCGAGTAATTCTCAAAAATCGCAAACATAGGATTGTTATGTTTTAAATGTAAAAAAGAAAATAGTAGACCCAACCACGCCAATTAGTTGACCGATACTACCTGGAAAATGAATGACACTTAGGATGGAATCACACAATAAAAATCACACAATAAGTAAAATATTATCAAGTATGAAACAATGTGTGCATTCATATTATCCGTAACGGTCAAGTTCCGGTCGAATCGAGAATAACAATATAAATATAATCGATCGGACCGAGAACGAACCGTGATCGGCATTGTAGGGTGGATCCACCCTTAAGTTAAATACCTAAAAATTGAAATAATGAAACTATTTTTTATGAGTAAACTACACGGCGTAATTGAAATTGTATGTTATTATTTCCGAATTATGAGTTAAACAAATCAAAAGAAATAAAATTTTTGTTAAATTGTCGGGTTATACTTAAATGATTGATAAATGTTTGAATGATTGAACAAGCATAAAATATACAATTGGTAGAAGCTTGTTTAAGAGGTAATGCTTGCTTCAGCATCTTCGATGTTATAATTTTTGGGTTTTGGTTTGTTGAAAGACCCGCAATCAATAAGATTTTCTTTTCACCTCTTGAAAATATGTTTATCAGGTTGTCTTCTTTCTGGATAGCCATTGAAATATATTTCAGATGCAATATCACAATTGTTATTACTTTTAATAAAGCTTTCTAACATATCAAATTTCTCGTAATTTTCGTAAGATATCTTTTACATTTACGATTAAATGAGTTTATTATATTTATGGCAGAAATAAAATCATAAATAATCATCGCCTCCTTGAAATAAATATAATAAACGCAAAAATTAAACTAGGAAATTACTATTTTGGCTTTTTCAGATTTACAGATGAAAAGCGACCCGATAAATGATACATGGTTAAAAAGAGGAAAAAAAATCCCTTCTAACTAAGCCATAACCAACTATAGTTCCTATTTAAAAAAACACAACAATAGGTCATATCTCGTAAACCAACCATTTTCCTCAAACTTTCATGACGCCAATGGATTATACCAAAAAAATTCCTTAAGAATGTAAAAATTATTTTCATCTAACTTTACAAACAACCAAGATATTCACAATTGTTTAAAAGTCGAAAAATCGAACTTTTGCTTATAAATCGCAAACAAAAGATGTAAGCAAATTTGTTTTTGACACCAATGAATTAGTCTCAAAAAAAGAGATCGAGAATGTGCCATCCATTTTTTTTTATCACTTATAGTTACCGAGTTACCCTATAAAACCATCGAAATTGGCCGTTACTCTGTATATAATGTTTGTATTTTACACATCTGTATAAAAATACATCTGTTGAATTTTTATACAAAATAAACAGTTCACGCATTGAGAATAAGCTTTTTGGAATATTCCAAGATATTCCGGAATGTTCAGTCTAAAACCTTTTCTAAAAGAAAGAATAATTAAATAAGAATTTTAGACTTTAAATCAATGTTTATTTATTGCATAAAATATCAATAATAATTTAAGAGTTTGTTAGTAGTTACAAGATCAAACTTAGGGGCATAAATGTACTGTAATGCATAGGTGCCTAGTTCTTGAAAGAGTCCAATTGATGTTGAATTGAGTACATTACAAACTCAGTATGTACAAAGTATTTAAGCGATTAACTCAGTTAGTTGTTATTTCCACTTGTTCCTATATACTGCAGAGACGGCTCTCCATAAGGTGTGTGAGAGTAAGTAAAAAAGGTATGTTTTGAAGTAAGACGGAACGATGTTTCAATACAGGTTGCCCACCGATTATTGCCCAATAATTTATTCAATCAATTTAGAAATAGTTCTATAAAATATTTATTGTTTAAGAAATATCTTTTACAATATGGAGAGATACACCAAAAAACATAATAATAATTATAACAATAATAATAATAATAACAACAATAATGATGATAGCAATAACAATAATAGGGAATATGCATGAAAATTTTTTATCACTTGAATTGAAGCATGTTTACTTGACAAATATCAAGGAAAAATTACTTTTTAAATAACTTTAAAAATAAGCGAGATATGAATGATTGAAATTCCCGATTAGACAAAGAGGGTGATAGCCCTCTTGATATGTTATGTGACGTCATATTACACTTTCACCATTTAAAATACACGTAAAACTCCGTTTTTAGTATTTTTGCAAGAAAGAGACACATAATAATCTTTAAAAGCTTATAGCTTCTTTGATATTTGTCAGATTTTAATTTCGTTTTTAAATATTATTACAGTATTAACAGTATTTTCATATTCTGAAAATAAATGTGAAAAAAAATTTTCATGCATATTCCCTATTGCAACAACAACAACTATAAATATTCCCACTTTATGTAAAATTTAACCATTTAGAAATTAGTAAAAATTACCACAACCCCCCACACCCCCACCCAGCTTTATCATTGGCATTTTTATTGTATCCAGTGTCATCAAATTCCCATGATACAATACCCCCTACTCAGAAAAAATAATTAAATTAAATAAATAATTGTTTATTAGTTCTCCGATATGAATAGTTTAGCCAAATTATTCGAAATTTCCAAAAATCTAATTCTAAAATCTAAACTAAAGCTAAATCATCAAAAAATTTTCAAGCGATTTACAATTGTCAAGCGGTAAATGTAAAAGATCAAAAGATTTATATTTTATAATTTATATAACATTTATATTTTATTCATACCCAAATATATTAAAAAGGTACATTTTATGCCCCAAATTACCAGCCCAAAAATCCAGAGTATGTATTCAATGTATTGTATGTATTGTATACTTTGAATAATAGTGACCTTAAAATAGAGTTGGTATTATTATATTTTTTTCAGAAAATGTTTTAATTAAAAAAAGAAAATAATAATAATTGGTAGGAACCCTGTATTTACTCTATCTCTCTTCCTACCTCTCACTCAGAGCTGAGTGCTGTCAAAGTTTGCCCACCTATGCTATATAGAATTGATGCTGACTACAGTTTTACTATATATAAGTATAGATTTTATATATATATATATATATATATATATATATATATATATATATATATATATATATATATATATATATATATATATATATATATATATATTACAATGTAATAAGCATATTATTCAAACAAGATAATTATGTAATTTAATGTATGTATACCTATTTCAGAAACTACACATACTGCATTTAAATCTGTGACACTCTTTTAACGTGTTCATGTTACTATTTTACTCCAGTATACAGTCTAACAAAAATATACCCCTCGTTCTATCTATAATCGTATATATATGTGTAGCATACAATACCTATGTATACAACCAATGACAAAAGTGCACAAGGGATGATTCGAAGTTCATTCAAAGTTAAGGGGTGGAGCAGTAGTAACTGCCCCGAGTCTCGTTTAACCATAGATGTGTAATAGATAGATATAAAATAATATTGTATATGTTTTATACTTGTATATAATAATAACTATATATCTATATATAGAAGATATCATATTGCTATTGTTTTAACTTATTGCATGTATATTTATTGAAATGACTACATCCTTATAATTTCATATATAACATGCATTATAAGCGAGTATTTGCAATAGGGAATATGCATGAAAATTTTTTTTCACATTTATTTTCAGAATATGAAAATACTGTTAATACTATAATAATATTTAATAACGAAATTAAAATCCGACAAACATCAAGGAAGTTGTAAGCTTTTAAAGATTATTATCTGTCTCTTTCTTGCAAAAATACTAAAAACGGAGTTTTACGTGTATTTTAAATGGTGAAAGTGTAATATGACGTCACATAACATATCAAGAGGACTATCACTCTCTTTTGTCTAATCGGGAATTTCAATCATTCATATCTCGCTTATTTTTAAAGTTATTTGAAAAGTAATTTTACCTTGATATTTGTCAAGTAAACATGCTTCAATTCCAGTGAAAAAAATGTTCATGCATGTTCCCTATTGTATAAGGATGTACGAACACTGGTGCTTCAAAAAGATTAAGGCTTGATTTTTTTTACATGTTATAGTTAAATTATATAAATATAAATTAATTATAAAAGTGTCAGAGGGGGCTACGGGGGCCTTGAATTAATTATTTAATGTTAAAGTTCGAGTTTTAATGCATTGCTCTTATGGAGAAACCCGTGAGCGTCGACATATTTTCGTAATTTTCACTTGAAATAAATAAAATAAGACGAATAAAAACAAAACTATGCAATAGAAAATAGAAATATTAAAAAAGGGATTATTGATTCAATAAAATGCCAATATGACCGGCCTTGAAAAAAGTTATTTAAGAAAAAATTAATTTTAATTTCTGTCAGCTTAATTACTCGAAATCTCAGTTTTTTTCTTAAATATCTTTTTTTAGGCCCATCATACTGGAGTTTAATAAATAATGAAATCATGAATTTTAATTTTAACTTACGACAAAAATAATAAACTTTATTGTAGACTTTTTTGAATGTACTAAAATTTTGAAGAGTTTTATAAATGAACTATACCTAGTGCTCGTACATCCTTAAGAAGTGTTCATCTGATTAATGAACTGCAAACTGTTAATTATCTTTTAGACACGTTATAATTTATTTTAATAATTTGTATCCACAATATTCTCAAATAATTTTAAAACTTATGTCATGTGTTAATAAATTGATCCAATCAATTAATTTCCAAAAATTGGTCAATCCGATTCCGCCTATATGCTCGAAATTGTATTAGCTCAAAAAGAAATAGAGTATACAAATATATATCTTCGCCATAAAGCTCTCAAAAATTTAAAATCATAGTTACGATAAAACCGATTTTTTTCAGTTATTAAGCGGCAGGAGCGGTTGAAGACTGAGGATGGGTGGTGAGTACTCCACCATATCATATGATATGGACAACTCCCACCGCGGAAGCTACACCCCAAGCTGTCCGAAACCTCATAACCCAATGGATTTAATTGCGCTAGAATTAAATAATAACTTTGTACGTTGAAGTTGGCATTTATTTACTTCTGTAGAAAAAATACTTAAACTTAATATCGGTCTGTCGAGTGTTTGGAGTTTTGGAATTGGAACCTTGCTTGGATTTTAATGACACGATGGCTTATCGGAGTTATTGCCATCTTACAACTACAGTATTATTGAGTTATTTGGGTTAATTGTCTGTGGATTACTTCCCCCCGTCGAAAGTTAACGAGAAATTCTCCACCTACTCGGCTTGTTCCGCCATCTCCAACAACCAGTACGTATCATGAAAGAAATTGTGTAAAAACATGACAAATTACCAAATAACATACCGACAACATATAGACTTGACTCGACCAACCTCAAGTACGTGGGGAGAACTCTAGTCCATTTTCTGTACCTACTTCACAGTTTAATAAATCATGTTTACCATAGGCTAATAACCATAACATTACTGCCATAAACATTATATTGTCGAATGATAATTAGTGAGAACTCTAGGTTTTGGAAATAAAATTCCTAATTCGCCCCCTTTACCTAGATCAGTTTTTTGTATTATAAATACGTATTTCGACTACAATGTAGTCATCATCAGTATAAATTAGCTAGTCGTACTTTACTCTTTGACAATTAGAAATAGATATAAAGTCGAGATCAATAGACAAAAATAAATAGAAAATTAACTAGATTAAAATATACTAGATTTAAAATATAATAAATTTTAAATTATATTGAAATTGCTCTTGTTAAAATTTCCTTCATTCACATTTATTTCTGTTAATTTTAGTCTTATTAAAATTACTCTTATATTGTCGCAGGATATGTTACTTGTTACCTAATTTGGTGACAGTTTCACATTTTATTACTGCCATAATTATTAATAATACTGATTGAAAAATTTATTGGGCTTAGTTGTTTGTGTAAATGATTGCTTTCCTTCGATACGCAATACTCAATATATATTAGTGTACAACAAATAATGTATATCAATTGGTATTCTAAACCATTAACCACACATTTTATTCACCAAAGATCGATCATACAAAAATCTTAAAACACATTTCTATGTGAAATTTCGGGTAGTCATTTTTATAAACGAAATAGTTCTGGACTTTTTCTTTCTTCTGTTGTACTCATTTAAAATTTGTCATAACGATAAAACGTACACTGTGAAAATTTTCCATCAAAAAATACTATGGGTGAACTATAAAAAATCCACCGTTGTGGGCACGATGGGCCTACCCACAACCCTAATAGATTTGTGACGTCACACTTTCACGGTCTATTGAGGTCGATAGGCTGATGATATAATATCCAATGCCTTCATAAAATTTAAAAAAAACAAAAACAATGAATCGTGCGTGATTCGGAACGCAGCGAAGTACTTATTATCATAGACAATATGCTGACACCGTATGTCACTTTTTTGACAACATATTATCTATTTCTTTTTGACACATGAATATTGCAAAAAAGAGATGACTATTCGCTGGGTGCGCATAGTCATATACTAATTTAAAAGTACATAGTTGTCTACTAATTTAAAAGTAAGCGTATGTTGTATGCACATATACAATGGCACAGAAAAGATTATCCGGGCTAGCTCTCTTAAATATACACCTGGATATCGATAAAATTATCAAAGTTTTCGCGAAAAAGAAACGTACGCTTGAATTTGTAATTTAAGTAAGCACCTAAATAAAATTATTTAATGTAAAATGTATAAGCGTTTAATTTAATTTGATATTCTTTGATTAAAAATTTCATCAAAATCGGTTCAGTAGTTTAGAGTCTAAATGTGACACTGTGATGTGACACTGCCCACGTGGAACTATACACTGTACAAAATCTTGGTCAGAGCGTTATATATTTTGTAAACATCTCCTTTGTAGGAATGCACTATATCGATCATGAACGAGTTCATATTCCGACTCGCACTTGGCCGATTTTCGGGTGGCTGTGACCACAACCTTTTTTGAGGGCTAGATTCGCGCCTGGTAAAAAGTGATGTCCATGAAAACTAAAAATTATTGGAAAATTCTCACTGTGTATGGTAATATTTTGATATTTTCACTATCTTTACCATACGAGTATTTACTACATATTTATTTATTATTATTCATTGATCGAACGGATTTTATCAATATCTAAAATCTGTAAATACGTGGAAACACTAAAACCATTTTCAATGTTTATAAAGATATATCTTTATAATAAATAATATGTCTTTAAAAAATTCTTTTAAACTCAAATACTATAATTCGTTTGAAATGTTCCGATAAAACTGTATACATAAATAATATTTAAACAATACAATATAGTTTCTATTAGAAAATTCGTTCCGCACTTCGAATAATAATGACATTATAATGAAACTATATGTATACATTTTTTATTATAAATTTGTTTCGAAAAAAATAAAAACATTATTATTTTATAACAAAATACTTTTCTATTTTACAAACAACAACAAAAAAAAAACAACATAAAAAGAGTCTTAAACGATATTTGCACATGTTTGTTATATAGTCAATAAGTAATTGTATTTATTGAAGTCAAGCAGAAAACATTTATTTGTAAGTAAAGTTTAAGTTACCATGTAAAAGTATTTAAATTTAGTGTAAGAAGTTTTCCAAATATTCTTTTGAAATTTTATCTTTTAACACAATTTTGGTTATTGATTTTGAAAAATTGTTTAGTTTTTTTTTTTTATATTTATTTTGTTGCTTGACCAATGGATGGATAAATTGTATGTATTTTTGTACATATTAATTTACCAAACACATTTTTAAGTAGATCTTTTGTGTGAATTAAAATGGACGTAAACAGGCGGGTATATTTTTGTTAGTAAAACCTAATTCACTGATCAAAATATTAAAATATTATTTATGTTAAATTCTATTTAACATATTGTAATATATTTAAAAACCATTCGTAATTTACGAGACGGAAAAACTATTGACAAATTAACGGCACTCTTTTTCTTATTTAATATTTTCTACACCTTCGTTGTGAAAAGAACAGAAGGAAGATTTTTTTGTAAAGAAATAGAACAAATCTACTATTGTTTATGAGAATATTCTAAACAAATTTTAAAAAAATGTTTATTTAGCCCACAAATGAGCCCACTTATGGCTATTTAAATGTTTATTTTTACTTAAATCAAACGGGAAACATATCTATTTCTTCAGAATAATTCTTGCATAAAAAAATTAGTCTGTGTTCAAAACCCTATTTCTAGGTTTTCATTATATTAAATTAGTAACTGTACCCGGGTCCATTAACTTTGAATTCACTAACTGTTAATTTATGAAAAAAAGTTTCAAACAAACTTTTCTTCTATCCTTTACCATTTTCGAGGGAGAATGTATTTTCGTATATCGGTAATCGGACGAAATATACGAACGCATACGCGACAGACAGGCAGATTGTAGTTAAACATTAATTTTTATAGACATAATTGTTTTGAATTTTCTGGTATCTATAAACAAAACCGATTTTGAATAAAGATGAGAATAGTATCCTAAAAATCTTATTCAATTAGAATTCGTAGTTAACATATAAGACTAGTAAAGATGTGCCTTTTTTTCAAATTCCACTTCGCCTTCTTAAAAAATTATGACCAAGGTGTCATTCGTTTCGTAATTGCATCTAGAAAGTTTTCAAAAAAGTTGAAGTCCCGCGTAAAAAAATTGCAAAAGTTATAAACAATTTAGTAAAAAATAAAAAAAGGGGTTTGGTTTTTTGCTAATATCTCAAAAACTATTGTAGATATCGGCAATCGAAAAAAAAGTCTTAAAGAGCAGAAAATTTCCTTAAAAAAATTTTGAACTTCCGAAACTGTACCACTAATAATTATAATTTTAATTGAGAGATGAAAATTCGTATTGAACATTTAAATTTTTTAACTAGAAAAATAGTGTTACTATAAAAAGCTTGTTTTAAAAAATGTTTTTTTAATAGAAACTTATTTTACTAATATAATTATAACGCATATGCTCATAATGCTGCATCTTTATGATAAATTAAATTAAACAAATTATTAATGTATGGTGAAATATGGTAAAAATGAAGCCATAAAGTTGAAACCTATAATAACCATATTTTCTTTAAAGACTAAATAATTAAATATGACTAAATAAACATTTTGGGATTTTGTGAAATTTAATCCACTAGGGCAGGGGCTCTCAACCTTTTTGTACCTACGAGCACAATTTGCGTCATGAAGATACACAATAATGATTTTTGTCCTACCATAGTCATAATCAAATTTTAACAAATAATCAAATTTTAATCAATTTAGATAATATTTTGTAGTAACTGAACTAAACCAAATAAAAAACGCAAAAATTAAACTAGGAAATTACTATTTTGGCCATTTCAGACTTACGGATGAAAACCGACCCAATAAATGATACATGGTTAAAAAGAGGAAAAAAAATCGGTTCTAACTAAGCCATAGCCAACTAACTATACTTCCTATTTAAAAAAACACAACTTTGGGTCATATCTCGAAAACCAACCTTTTTTCTCAAACTTTCACGACGCCACTGGATTATACCAAAAAAGTGCCTTAAGAAAGTACAAATTATTTTCATCTACCATTACAAGCAACCAAGATATTCACAATTGTTTAAAAGTCGAAAAATCGAACTTTTGCTTATAACTCGCAAACAAAAGATGCTAACAAATTTTTGTTTACACCAATGAATAAGTCTCAAAAATAGAGATTGAGATTGTGCCATCCATTCTTTTCTAGCTCTTATAGTTACCGAGTTACCCCATAAAACCATCGAAATTGACCCACTCAGTACATATTAAACGATTAAAATGGGAATAGGCGGGGCATGTGTCGAGACTTGAGCGTTTGCACTGGACAAAATCAAGTACAAATCTTATAACTGTAAGAAAAGAGGCATGTGAAGCACTGGAGAGCTGAGCTTGTCGATTTGCATGTCAGTAGGCTTTCTTATTAAGGATAGAATGCCAGGTGTCAAAGATTGTATACCGAGATATTAAATATTATTTTTCTATGATCAAATTGTCATGTATACAAATTCTCGAGTGAGAATCCACGAGTTTGTAAGTGTATATAAAAAGTTATCGAATTATCAATAAATGCTATATGTAACCGCCACTTAAATCGATTAGATGACTCCATCGTCAGAGATAATAAAAACTTTTTGGCGTTAATTTACATCTACCTCTAATGGAAATAGAATAGATTTTTATCAGCCGATCATGCGGTTTCAAGTATCCCTCTTTCATTATATAAAATATAAACAGATAAATTCAGAGAATATTGATTACACAGGGTATACAAAGTTTTCAGACCAATTTATACATAGGCAGAGTAATGAACATATGGTTTTTGTACTTTACATTCTCTCTAATACAACACAATATAGTACACGAAAAATAGGATAAGTGGAAAAAAATGTGCGTGTCATCTCCGACGCGCGGAGTTTACTCTTATAAGTTATTTAACTCTGCTTAAATGGCACTAACAGAATAATCCATGTGCTGCCATCTAATTTCAGGTACGTATATATTTTTGTCTTCGCGCTTACAGTACTATTACTACAGGAAATATCAGAGCAGATTTGACCCCGAAATATCTTCTGAACGAAAGAGGTACAGTGCAGGTTTTTCGAATATAAGCTTTTTAGGGAATTATAAGAGAACAAGTGTTTGCTTTTTGTTTATAGAATATTTTTAAATATTCTGCTCAGATGGCGCTAACATTAATTCATTTATAAAAATTTAAATTTATTAATAGCTAAAATACAAATTTGCATATTTCTTACGATTTATAGTGTGTTAGTATAGTTTATAGTTTCTATGGGAATGACAATCAACAAAATTTTAATAAAATAATTTTATAGTTATTTTTTAGAAGTTATCATGTAATATACAATTCAAAATATAATTGAAATTTTTATAAAAAATTTATTTTCTTAAAATAAATTAATGACTTACGAAAAAGGAAAATTTGATGTAAAATCAATCTGAAAAAATATTGTAAAACATCAAATTGTAAATTCAAATTGAATATCATAGCGTGTAAAGTAAGCGCTTTTTTTGTTAACACTTTAAGATTTACTACACATCAAATTGTCGTAACGGGGGCTTTAAATGAAATCGATTCTAAATGAGTAAACTCCAATAAACTCCTTCATGCATTAAATTTTTTTTAAAGTTAAAGATGTAGTAATTTATTGGGATCTTCAAATTGGTTTATTTCCCAAACAAAAGGAAACATCAAACTCAATTTTTAATTAAATTAAATACTGATATGAAAAAATTAACTCGTCAACCAGGAATCGAACCTCAGGCCTCTGGATATCTAGTCCAGTATGCTTCCGATACACCAAAGACGACTGTGACGTAATAGCCAACTTTTTCATATTATTCTTATTTTTTTATTTATTTAGACAGTATTACTTCTGTTGAAGTTATTTATTTATTTAATATTTGTTTATTTGTGTATACTTTCGCGTCAACATAACGATGTTTGTCCAAATTCCTTTCGGTTACGTATGACAAACTGTAAAAGACTTTTTAGCGTATACTCCGACAAATTTCCAATGCTCCAGGCTCAATGTTTTTGAGCCTGTTGGGGGTTAAATTGTAGCTTGGATAATATAACTGTTTCCACTACCCCACCAATCTTCCTGGGAATAGGATAAGAGACTATCGTTATTCATTATTACAAAGTTATTCATTAGAAAAAACTAAGAATTTTTGTTTGAAAATTTTTTTCAAAAAACGGGTATATTATACAGAAATGAAATGGAAAAGTCAGTCTAACACTACCCTTATGGGGGTCTCTGTTGCATATTAACTAATTACAACTCGACTGTTTGACGTTTATAAATCTGTTATTATGTGACTTAGAAACAGATTTGTGTAGTAACATTGTGGTAATTTTGACCTTTCGTTAAAGTTTCTTGAAAAAAATACATTGTACTTGGTCCAATTATAATATTTCATTGAGAATATTTCTCGCCAAATTACTTGATTAAGATAATCAAATCAAATCAGGAGAAGTTTATTTAAAATGAATTTGAGCTATACCCATATGTATTTACAGAAATGTGCAATCAATAACCAAGAGTTGTAAGGAAAATATCGGCAAAAATATTTACTATGAACTTCTGGACGCAACCAATGAGCTGTCAGTCAGGTAGGGCCATATATTTTGATGGACGCATTCAGAGTTGATACTTTAAAGCAACAAAACTATAAAAGTTAAAAAAAAACAAATGGCTCTACCCTCCTGACAGGTCGTTGGTTGCCGGTATAAATTCTAAGGGAGTAAATTTGCTAACATTTTTCACACTAATACTACTGCATTGTAGGTTGATTTTCTATTTTTGATTACTAGTTGTACATCGATTTCTGTTCAATTCAATCGATTTACCATGTCTTACCGTTTTAAATATAAAATTTAAGATTGGGAGTGGGGATGTGAAAATAATTTCGTTAGTCATCTGAATCTATATTTAGCCAAACAAAACTCTCGAAAATTTAGAACTGTGTTGTTTCCCTTTGTTTCAGTAATATAAACTTCAAAGAACATTTTCTCAAAATTTCATTAAAATATTCCGAAACCTATTTCCGATTCGCCAAAAAAATACTTCTCCTCAACTTATATATTACGGACACTTTGAATTCTTGATCTCTATGCCCAAAGGGATTTCATAATGGAAATTTCATCTTTATAGTAATTTTTTGTTTTATTTTAACTGTACTAATATAAATCATTGTATTTCAAGTGTCACATTCCATATTCATCCTTCAAGAGAATTTTCATTTTCTACCCCCAATATCTGTCTAATATGTATTATATCTCACTAAACATACACACACACACACATACATATCCTTACGTTCATAACTGTGAAGCATTACATACATATTGTTAACGCTCTTAAAATATCTATCATACATAAAGTCAACGAGATTGAAATGTAAAATTATAATAGAATAGTAAATTTCGTTATTACGCCGGTAAAAATCAACACAAAAAAGCGCTAAATGCGCAAAACATGATGTATCTCTAATTTTTTAGTATGTTGTTTGGACCCATAGTTATATATGTATTATATCCATAGCTATGTATTATATCCAAGTTTGCAACTCCCAAAAAGTTGTGGAAAAATTTTTACCCGCGAAAAACCGCGAAATTTTTGGACTTGTTTCAGATTCTGCCATATAGCTCCTACTCCATGCATTTTTCTTCGAAAGCTATTCTATACGTTTTTTAAGAGCATTAAATTTGTGACAAATTAAGCTCAATCGGAGCTCTTTAGGTCGATTCGTTACCGAATTACGGTACTTTGAAAATAGGCCAGTTTTACCAAAAATTGAAGATTTTAGTTTTAGACCTTCTTTGGACCGAAATTGAGTCGAAACCATTGGTCCTGCGAGTAGCACTTGCAGAATATAACTTGTAGGCAATTTAATTAGCTTTAAATTAAGCGCAAAGCGAAGTCTGTACAAGCAAAATCTGAAACAAGTCCAAAAATTTCGTGGTTTTTCGCGAGTAAAAATTTTTCCACAACTTTTTGGGAGTTGCAAACTTGGATATAATACATAGCCCTAATGGGTCCAAACAACATACTAAAAAATCAGAGATACATCATGTTTTGCGCATTTGGCGATTTTTTGTGTTGATTTTGACTGGCGTATATGCTCCCTTTTAATCAAGCCAAACATTTTATACGTTGAGAAAACATTTCCGTTTTTTGTAACTGTGAATGAGTTATTTTGCTTTCTTATTTCAGAATATTATAATCCCAAGGAAAATAAAAACGTAAACAGTTCTCGCCTATTCTCCAAACAAAGTAGTGATATCTACGTACCTACTGAAGACTACTGTTTGTTTTTTAAGTTTATATTTAATTAATATTTTCATATTTCAGATTTCCCGTTTCTTCTTTTACTTGGCCTCAAATCTACATTTTCAACTTCAAGTATGTGGCTCATTTGGAAGCGATTTAGAGGTTTCAACTCCACGATGCCTTTCAAAAAAACCAATCGAAAGAGCTGATTAAATCGGTAGCACCACAAATTATTAAGAAATGTGAAAAAACACAAAGAACCTCTTTGAAAAATCGATTTTATCAAAACTTAAATTTTAAAGCTAATCGCAGTTTTTTTTCCTATATGAAGTATTTATATAGGGTAAATGCTGGGTACACTTTTTTCCTCACCACTCACAACTCTATTATCCGAGAGTTGGATTACTTCAGGTAGAATGATCAGATTCGCATCTCCGGTTAGGAGCATTGGAGGGGAATCTAGGAATATAAAAAGGATTGTAGAGTGAGATAAAATAAAGCAAGCACAGTGATTTGTGTGCTTGTTGGCCTTTTATTAACAACTTTTGAAAACGGGATGGAATCAGAATTCAAGACTCATAGTTTTCTATAATTAGTTTTCCTTAAGTTAAGTTTAAATTTTTTTTAAATGTGTGTGGCTCACCCACATATGCTCACGGGGAAAGTGAAACTTCTTTAGTTTCTTTATTTACAAATGTTATCAGCGGCTCAATAAAATTTCAAACAGATACCTCGCTGAAGAATTTTTACTTCAATTATTACAAAAATAAGTACAACGGTTCATTTTTTAAATGATTTAGGCATTGTTAATCACTAGAACGTTGAGCAAGTTGAAAAATATCTAAAATTATATTATTTTTGAAAAAGCCCATTTTTTATATGATATAGATAACAATAATTATACGTAGCTCCTAAGGGTGCGTCCACATAAACGCGCAACGAACCCCGAGTGGTGTGCGCGCCGCGCGCACGCCGCTCGCCTTTGGTTCGTTGGAATTGTTGATTGGAATGAACCTCCAGCGATCTATAGGAAACCGACAAACATATATTCATATTGCAGTGAAGTTGAATCCATCACAAAAACCCGTTATTTAAGCCTGAAAATAATCTAAAGATATTAATTAAAATGTTTAAATTTTAGTTCAGCTCGAAAAATGTTCAAGTTGAACTAAAATACTGCTATTTCAATTAATATTTAAAAAAAAAACAATAATTACATGCGCGCTAAAAACGACAAACCTTTCACGAACACGTCCAAATATGAACTGCGAACATACAAAGTGTTCGTTGAAAAAACCGACCTCAGATGGATCGTTGTGCGCCGCAAGCGCACGCACAGCGCTCATAAGTGGACGCACTATAATACAAATATAAAATGTAATTCCATCCTTTATTGCAATCAAGTCTCTTTCCCCTCTAATCAATTCCTGTTTATTGTAACAAAAATTTCAAACAAATACATCACTAAAGAAATTTTACTTTAAAAACATTTTCAGTAAAATGTAGCCGTAAACATGATTAAGAAAATATACTGTACGTCTTACCACAACTAACTCAAATTTTCATTTTCCGGAGGATTTCGTGGCTCCTTGGCGACGAAATATTTGTTTTCATTTTCAACCCGACTTCAAAAAGGAGGATAGTTCTCAATTCGTCTGTATTTTATTTATTTTTATGTGTGTCACCTCAGAACTCCGTCATTTATGAACCGATTTTGAATTTTTTGTTTGTTTTAAAGGGTTTGGTTTCCCATTGGTCTCATTGGCACCAAATCGCATTCTGATGAGTGGATCCCCGGGAAATCGAGGAATATCCTCATTTTATATGTGATAACCGATTTTTCCGAATTTTTGTTTTTAAAGGGTATACTCATTCATAATGGGAAAATAAGAAAATTTTTTTAAAAACCGACTTCAAAAAAATTATTTACAAAAAAAAAACGGACCCCAAAAAAAAAATTGCATGCAAAAAAACAAAATGCATGTAAAACAAACTGAAAATCTGTTATAAAAAAATGCACTAAAAATTTAAAAAAAAAAAGGATTAAAAAAAATGCACTAAAAATTAGTAGGTCGTTTAGTAGGTCTACCCATATTTAGACAAATAAAATCAGTTATAGAACTTCAAAGTCACTAAAAAGCGAGAAATAAAACCTATTTTGACAAAATGGAAACCCGACTTCAAAAATCAAATATTCTATAACAAAACATGCACTAAAAAGTAAAAAAATAATTGCATTTCTTGTGCCAATTTTAGTTCACTTAAGCAAATTTATTTTTATTTTTGGAGGCGGTGTCCAAAAAATATGTGAATTTCTCTATGCTCACCGACACCGACTCCAAAAGTAACAATAATATATATTTATAGATATATATTTAAAAATTTTTGCTTAGGTGAACTAAAATTGGCACAAAAATATGCAATTATTTTTTTACTTTTTAGTGCATTTTTTGTTATAGATTATTTGATTTTTGAAGTCGGTTTCCATTTTGTCAAAATAGGTTTTATTAGTTTGACGTGTTATAAACTTTTCAACTCTACAATAAATAATTGATCAGAACTCATTGATTTTGACTAAAGAGCTCTTTTTGAGCTCGATTTTATATGGATGTAAAATAATAAATAAAATATAATATACCTTTTTTTCTCATACAAATGTTGATGTTATATCACACAATACCAATGTACTACTACTAGATATGTAGTATATAGACGAGGAACTAATTGTTCCATCAGCTCAAGTATCATTATCTCTGTGTGTCATATAAAGAATTGCTATTAACTTATTTAATTGCTTTTCATATCATGATGGGTGTTTAACTGTTTGTTTATTATATAAATATAAATGATTTTCTTTTTATTTTTAATACTACTATATTATTATGGATAATTTTCATTCTGAAAAAGGAAAATATGAAAAACACTTGAAAAACCAGAATTGTAAAGAACAATACCGTTCAAATTTTTTAACTCACAAAAAGCATCCTTCTTATTTAATAAAAAAATTTATTAGCTGGTTGAAATGTATATATTATTTAGTCTGTACTAGAAAATAACTTCTAGTGCAGACTACAGACTTGCGTTGAGTAAGAAGCAACCACCAACAAGTGTAGTATGTAAATATACATGAAAGTGTTATCAAGACGCGTAAACTAAAATTTTTTTCGAAAAATCTCATAAACTACGACATGATCCAAAATATATAATATTAAGTTCTCAATAGTAGTAAAGCAATATTTGCTAACAAGTCAAAAGCAGTTTGGGATATGATAAACACAGAAGTGGCAATAAAAACCGAAAAGAACAGACAAATTGAACTTGTGGTTAACCATTCTACCTTTGTCGGCCCTTTTCAGATAGCTGGTGTCCTTAACGAATACTTTGTCGAAACCGTTGTTGATATGACAAAGAATTTGGACCTGAAACCAGCTAGTCTAACGTCCCGTGTATCCAATACACTTTATCTAACCCCCGTCATCCCCCAAGACATAGTGTATATTTTAAATAAGATAAAAAATTCTTATTCCGCTGGAGTTGACGAAATACCTACAATTTTATTAAAAAGGGCTCAAACTCTCTCGATTCCACTTTCCCACTTAATTAATCTTTCGTTTAATGAAGGAATATTCCCTGATCAATTAAAGGTGTCAAAAGTCATACCCGTTCCTAAAAACAACAGTGCCAAAACATGCCAAGAGTATAGACCAATATCAATTCTACCCTCTCGATCAAAAATTTTTGAATATGCTTTTTTCGAACGCTTACGCTCCTTTCTAGAAAAAAATAAGATAATAAATCCTCATCAACACGGATTCTGTAAAAATAAGTCAACGGAAACAGCATTAATGTCTTTTATTGATAACATCGTCTCACTCATCGACCAAGGGCTTATGGCAAGTGCAACTTACTGTGATTTTAGCAAAGCTTTTGATACAATTGATCATGGAATTTTGTTATACAAATTAGAAAAATGTGGTATCAGAGGAAAGGCTTTATCGTGGATTGAGTCCTATTTAAATAATAGGCATCAAATGGTTTGCTGCAGCGGTGTATTATCGGAACCAAAACCTCTTCGAATGGGAATTCCACAAGGATCTATTCTAGGACCCGTCTTGTTTATAATTTACATAAACGACCTTCCTTGGATTCAATGCCCTGCACATAATTTTATAATATATGCTGATGACACAACAATATTGTCATCATCCAAAACTAAAGAGGATCTGGACAGAAATATTAAACTTGGAATCACTGCTATTGAGCAATTTTCTGCTAGTAACGGTTTAGTGCTAAATAAGGAAAAGACAAAATTAATGTACTTTTCCCTTAAAAGTGTAAAATTCGAAACCGCAGTACTTACAGCTGTTGATAGCTTTAAATTGCTCGGTTTAAACATAAGCAGTAACCTTAGTTGGGCCGCGCACACTGCCCTCTTATCCTCTAAACTTGCCAGATTGGCTTACCTTCTGAGGAGATTACGTATGGTTTGTAACGATTTATCGGTTTTAATGACTTTTTACTATGCATTTGTTTACCCACAACTAAGATATGGAGTCTTATGTTGGGGAAATTCTTCAACAGCAAAAGACGTCTTCATCAAACAGAAGATGATATTGCGATGTATGTTCAACTTAAAACCGAACACGTCATGTGTCACATTCTTTGTGGATAATGGTATCCTCACTTTACCATCAATTTACATTTATTTGGCAGGAATACATGTGAAAGAGAATTTGTCACAGTATTCGAGGATGGGAGATTCTCATAGCTACACAACCAGAAATAAAGACATGCTTTCCATCCCAAAATACCATCTTACAATTTGTGGGAGGAGTTGGCAAATTTTTAGTAGAAAAATTTACAATAACCTCCCCAAGGAGCTGCTGGAAATGCAAAACATGAACATGTTTAAAAAGCACTTAAAATACATAGATGACTTTTTTGTTTAACACTAAATTGATTTTGATATTATTTTATTTGTTGATTTTGTACTAAGTTTTCTATTAATTTCTAATCTTATTTTATCCATTGTTGACTTTTTTATTTTTATTTTAAACTGAGTTGATTTTTAAATTGATTGTTTATATTTTATTGTTAAATATTTCATATTTTATTGTTAAAATTTTTTTTTTTTATCCATTGTTGACTATTGTTTTTATTTTATACTGAGTTGATTTTTTTAAATTGTATGTTTATATATTATTGTTAAATATTTCATATTTTATTGTTAAAAATTTTTTTTATTTATTTATTGTTGACTACTGTTTTGTTTTTTAAATATTTTTCTGTTACTGTTTTTTTGTTAAAATTACTGTTTCAAGTTGGTTGTTTTTATTTCTGTACTTGCTTTTATGCATGTTTATATTTTTGACGTAGCAAGCATATCTATGTATATCATTTGCGAAATAAATATTATTATTATTATTATTATTATAAAATCAATGGTTGTGGAAATATGACAATAGTACAAATCTTATAAAACTATATCAAAAACTGTTTTTTTTCACACGTTTATGTCAAAAATGAAATGAAATGAGATATCAAGTTCAAAATTTATTTCCTATACTTTCATCACCCCATTTTACACTGTAGTAAGAAAACGGATAAAGGAAGAGAAAAATGTTTAGTTACAAAAAAGAAATTTCCCTTCTAAATATAACACAGATCCATGCTCTCCTTTGAAATAGTTTATTGAATATCTAATAAATATGATCATTTTATCATCATTTTATTGATCCATGTAAAAGTCCACGGCGCTTTTATAGATAATGCATAGTATTTTTACTTATTTTTATTAATCATATTGTTTGCTTTCTCAATCAATATTTGTTTCAATAAATCTTATTTAATTTATAAATAAAATTGGTGACAATTTCACCAATTGGTGAAACTTAGCGACGAGTAACATATCCTGAGACAATATAAGAGTAATTTCAATAAGAGTAAGGTAACAGGAATAAATGTGAATGAAAGAAATTTTAACAAGAGTAATTTCAATATAATT
Source organism: Nineta flava (assembly GCA_963920215.1). Lineage (NCBI taxonomy): Eukaryota > Metazoa > Arthropoda > Insecta > Neuroptera > Chrysopidae > Nineta > Nineta flava. Next base: position 30,995,954 of record OY986044.1, on the reverse strand, counting down.
TAAAATTTATTATATTTTAAAATTTAGTATATTTTAATTTAGTTAATTTTCGATTTATTTTTATTTTTGTCTATTGATCTCGACTTCTATCGACTATCGACTATCTATTTCTAATTGTCAAAGAGTAAATTACGACTAGCTAATTTTTACTGACAAAGACTACTTTGTAGTCGAAATACGTATTTATAATACAAAAAAACTGATCTAGGTAAAGGGGGCGAATTTGAAATTTTATTTCAAAAACCTAGAGTTCTCACTAATTATCATTCGATAATATAATGTTTAAAGAAATGGGAATTAATTTTCTATCTTAAATCGTCAATATTTCTGTAAATATTAGTGTAACAGAAAAATGATAAGAAACAAAATTACAGTAAAACTTAGTACCTACAACTTAACTCCTAATAAATTTTTCGATTTTTCAAATATTAATGGAGATAATCAAATTTTGTGTTTCCCCCGCCCTCTAAACCCCTCTTTCCCCTCGTCCGATTTTACCCATTAACGAACTTGTCATTTTGAATACCAAAAACGCCTCAAAATTTTGACTTCGGTACGGGACCAATAGCTATACTCCTTTTAGGAAATTCGCTAAAAAGAATTTTAAGAAAAAGTAAGCAAACTTTCTAGCCAATTAATTTTTTACCATTTTTACCATGTTTTCGAACGACTGTATTATACACATTAAAAATCAAGGTAAAATCACTGAATATAAAAACTTGTAAACATTATCACAAGATGAAATAAAATGTCAAATTCAGCAATGGTACCGCAGGTAGTCTGTTTCCTTGTTATTCCTAGATAGGGCGATATACGATCCCAGGCATGGGAGTGCGGCAACTTTACAGGCGAGTTCGTCGACCGATTCGTTGCTCTCAACTCCGCAGTGTACTGGTACCCACATCAAGGTGACGTCTTTCGTCCTTGCCCAGCTCTCCAGTGATTCTGCGCATTTGAGAACCAGAAAAGATATTATTTTAGCAGAGCATATTGCTTTGAGCGTGACTTGGCCATTCGAGCAGACCTAAATCTGCCGCTCAGTGCAACTTACTACTTCCCCCAAAAAGTGTTTATGCAAATCATAGCGGTATGTTGGAAAGGTACGTAAATAAGTGTGAGCCTAGTAATCAATACATATTATTATTTTAGCGAATTTCCTGAAAGGAAATAGAGCTATTGGTCCCGTACCAAAGTCAAAATTTCGCAAAAATTTCTTCGAATGTGCATCGATCCTACCTAGTAGATGTCAAAAATCACCATCTGTAAAATTTATATATATATATATATATATATATATATATATATATATGTATATATCTTTGGACATGTGTCTGTAATCACTCTAGCGGTGACAGTTTTCATTTTATCGGTATGAAATTTGGTATTTGAGGCGCTTTTGGTATTCAAAAGGTCAAGTTCGTTAATGGGTAAAATGGAACAAGGGGAAAGGGGGGTTAGAGGAAGGGGGAAACACAAAATTTGACATATCTCCCTGACTATTCGGAAAATCGAAAAATTTATAAGAAGTAAAGTTGTAGGCACTAAGTTTTACTGTAATTTTGTTTCTTATCATTTTTTCTGTTACCCTAATATTTACAGAAATATTGACGGTTTAAGATTGAAAATTAAATTCCTTTATATCTCTGTACAATTTAGAGTTTGAGTAAAAATGATAAGGTGATGAATTATAGCAAACATGATTTTCTACAACTTTATTCCTTACGCATTTTTCGATTGTTCTATTATTAAGAGAGATATTGTATATTTTGTGTTTTCTTCTTTTTTTATGCCCCCATTTACCCTTGACGTATGTCATTAATTAATAAAATTGGCCTTGCAAATACTAAAATCATATACGACATTTCATTTTGATCAGACTAAAATTGTGACCGCTAGAAAGTGATTTATGTATTTTAAGGAAATTCGCTAAGTTGAAGCAGCTCCTGCGTAACGAACTTTTTTATATTATCTCTGAAGAAAACTTTATTGACTAAATAACTTTTTATTTAATTATACAAATGAATCTTTTGTATTCTATCCAATCCGATTGAAAAAAAAAAAACAATTGAAAAAAATACATAGATTCTACTTAATGATAAAAATAAATTAGAAATTATTAATTCATAATTCAAATACATAAAAAATAAACCACCTATTTTTAATAAGGATGACGACAGATTTAAAAGTTTTGTGATGATTCTGACTATAGGTATATATGATATACAACAAAGCTTCCCGGCTTATTTAATAGGAATAAGTAATGTTGATTATAATATGATGAGTAAGAAGAGTAAATACTGTTTATATAACAATACTATTGTTACATACACACCATGCTTGCACATTAAAAAGCTTGAAGGGGTGATAAATACAGTGACATTACCAACACAACATTGAAGCTTTTCTTTCTATTATTTAATACATATAAATAGACAGAGTGGCCAATACATAAACATCACAGTTTGTTTGTGCTACAGGAGCTATTCATAAGCAGGGGTTATTCTAGTATGTAATGCGAAGATACATGGGGAAGAGTAGACGCAACTCTGTTCTACGTAACACAGATTATATCTAAGAGAATTTAATAAAGAAACGGATAATAAAACGACGTGATTCAAAGCCTGACGAAATGTGATTGATTGTTAAATATTTTTTGAACTGACTAGTAGCGTGGTATTAGACAAAAAAGGTTGGAGAGAGAAACGGTTGAATGATGGAAAGGGTCGAACAAATTTAAGCAATAGAAAACCTGCTCTTTTATTATGCGACACAAAAACTTATGCGACACAAATCAAACAGGACGGAGAACAGCGTTAACGAAATATCTACACAGTGTTACATGGTAGAATAGGAATTAAAAATGTACGTGGTTTATGGATAGCCTCATCTATAGAGATTGACAAGAAATTCTTCAGTCAATTAGCTGTTTCTATATGTAGGCCTTAGTGCTCCAGTAAAGGAACGAATTGAAATATTTGTTTATAAAACAAAAAATATTAATTTAAAAAATTCGTTACACTCAGGAACTGCGTCAACTTAGCGAATTTCCTTAGAATACATAAATTACTCTCTAGCGGTCATAATTTTAGTGTGATTAAAATGAAATATTATATCTGATATGACTTTAGTATTTGCAACAATAGCCGCATTTCCTTTGGAGGAAATTCGCTAAAAATTAAATTTATTAATAGCCAAAATAAATCAATGTATAAGGATTATAGTTTATAGTTACTATGGAAACGACTATCAAAATTTTTTACAATAAAATATATTTCAAGTATTTGTGTCAAACAAACACAAAATATTTAATATCTCTCTTAATATTAGAATAATCGAAAAATGTATAAGGAGTAAAGTTGTAGAAGTTCAAGTTGGCTACAATTCATTACTTGATCAATTTTTCTCAAACTCTAATGTGAACAGAGATATGTAGAATTTTAACTTTCAATCTTTAATTGTGAATATTTCTGTAAATATTAGTGTAACAGAAAAATGACCAGAAACAAAATTGCAGTAAAACTTAGTACCTACAACTTAACTCCTGATAAATTTTTCGATTTTTCAAATATTAAGGGAGATAGTCAAATTTTGTGTTTTCCCCTCCCTCTAAACCCCATTTCCCCTCGTCTGATTTTACCCATTAACGAACTTGACCTTTAGAATACCAAAAGCGACCCAAATACCCAATTTCATTCTAATAAAACTACAGTTAGCTATGTAATATATATATATATATATATATATATATATTGTTTTGTATATATATATATTCTATATATATATATATATATATATTGTTTTGTATATATATATATATTCTATATATATATATATATATATATATATATATATATATCAGTCAAATATTAGCATTACAAGGACGCAGTGCCATTTATATCGGACCAATTGATCTTACTGAACCGCACACGATGACATGAGGGGAAACTAAACGTATGATGATAATACAATTATTTATCTATAATGTATGTATATTTGTGTCACATATATTTAATTTTCTATTTTAAATCAATATTAACAATGTCGAAACGTGGAAACTCTATGATCTGTAACAGCGTTGCTATATTTATACATTTGTCAACTTCTGTACATATTTTAATTTCTAACAATTATATAATAAAATAATTTTTTTTAACTACTAAATTAAGTTTGTTTTTCCATAGAAAATAATATAGTTCCCTAATATAAAAATATGATCGTTGATTTGACTTATAAAGTGTTGAGGATATAACCTTAAATTTCCAAACAACATTGATTCTTACAAATCCAAATCGTTTATTTAATTCTTAATTAATATTTCAATATCCTATTAAAAGTATGACATAAAAGGACACCCTATGCACAGTATACTCATACCGTATACATACATAGTAGGATATTATTATCCTCAATCACTTAGCTAGAAAAACACTTTTAGTAATGTAACTTTGTTAATCCCTAATCCGTTGGATCCACAAAGCGACGTCGAGACGTATAACGACGCCGCATCATCAGTATACTACTACTTTATAACATAGAATAACATTTGGATGTTAACAGATTATCTCTCAGGCTATTTCATGGATTTATTTAAAATATTTTCACCATATAGGTGTGCATATAATGTTAAATATTAGTCGCAGTCAGATGTCGCAGGTGATTAGGTATGTATTTGCATTTAATATTCTAGGAAGGTATTACAAATTTTAATAAATTTCATCAACAAATTGCTTCTATCTAAAAAAAAAAAAACCTACAGGTTTTTGCATGTATTTACACCTTGATTTTGATGTAATGAAAATTATTGAGAATAATTTTTCAGGATCCAACACATATTTTAATTATGAAATAGAAAAATATTAAGTAAAATATTATTAAAGAAGGATTTTTTTTTCTAAGTACAAAAAGAAAATTATCTAGTTCGATATATTTTTTTTCTTAAACAAAGTTTTTTTTTGAGATTAATAAATGCTTTTGATTTAAAGTTTTTCTTTTTTTTTAAATCAAAAATTGAAAAAAATTAGTAGATATAATTTAATACAAAAAATCAAAAGTCTAAGTTGAATGTTTTAATAACATAAATACATACACAAATAAATAATATGAGCATAAGTAAGCAAGCTTACAGTAATCTTATGTATTGTAAAATTTGTGTATAATTTTGAATGAGCATTGGCCGTATCTGTTAAGTGCACGGTGAAATATCAAGCAAGAGGGGTATCATTCGGGTTCAAGCTCTGGGGAAGTGTTATAATTTTTAATTAATTTCATAAATAATCAGAACATCTGAATACGCCCATGGTTGTTGATAAAGTAAATAATTTGAGAAGCTTCCATGCAAAAATATAATTTAAAAAAAATATATATATATTTCTTCAAAACAACAACAACCGTGTTCTTAAAAGATCATTGACGGGTATATAAAGCGGCGACTAATGCTGATCAAAAGGAGTTTAAAATTGACTGTTGTTTGATTCAGTTAAAAGTTTTAAATCGACTGTTGTTTGATTCGGTTAAAAGTATATAATTAACTATTGTTCGATTCAGATGAAGTTAAAGTTGGCAATTGTACAAGTAATTCAAAGTATGACATTGTGTTGAAAAGTATAAAAAAATTGTTGAAAAAGAAATTGAATTCTAATAATTTTTAAAAGCAATGAAACCAGGTTTTTGTTTCGTAAAAATTTTGTTTCATTTAATTTTCTTTTTTTTTCTTTTTTAAAAAAACGTGCGTGTCATTTCAATTAGAAAATATTTAGTAAAACCTTTTACTATATTGCAAGTTCGGGCAGCGCTCCTTTGCGGAATAAAAGAGAGCCAAGATACCGCGACAATTTAAACCATTACATTTATTAAGAAATAAGTTGCAACTAAAATTAATCATAATAAATAACCTAGAAAAATTATTTTGTAACTAAAATTAATTATTTATTGTTCTGAAACTAAACAAATGAAAATAACAACTAACTGAGTTGATTGCTTAATTAACCAGAATATACTAAGTTTGTGAAAACAACTTTCAAAAAAACGTTGTATATATTTTTTTCTATCCTAACCGTTTTAAAGATGAATATACCCCCCCCCCCTCCCGCCTTGTACAATAATGTACGGTCCGATTTTGCCCATTCACGATCTTTACTTTACTTTTACACCAATACACAAAATTTTAGCTCGTTATATTTTTTCGATTTCGAGTTATCGTTTCTACAGACAGACAGGCAGACGAATATGCGGAAATTTATACCAACAATTTTTTCCTGCAATCAAAATTTTAAACCGTTAAGTCGGGACTGTTAAATTAAAAAAAACCCTCGTATTTATAATATATATAGGTATAAAAATTGGATACGCGAGAGGTATTTAGACTTAGCTTAAGTTTCTTGAAGCAAGGAATCATAACCACTATCATATCAAGTGGTCATATAGTTCTAATTATAGATAAGCTCTAGAACAGATTTCTAATTTCTCTAATTCCGATTTACGTTGTATGATTTTAATGATAATATTCAATATTATGGTTATAATAGCTCAAACTGCTGAGAATGAATTTTAAGTTGATCGGATTAAAAAAAGTTTTAACGTCGATCGGCCTTGCTGGATCGTAAGCGGGGTGAATCCGCAACTACAAAAACCACTTTGGGAAAACCGCTCCTTGCTGCATTTTTTTAATGACACCATGGGGCACCACAAATAGACCTCATTAGGTCTAAACTATTGACGCTATGAAAAAATTGTCCTAACAAAAATTGGGAGGATTTTTATTTCCTACAAACTCAATTACTCTTAATTTTCAAATTTTTCAATAAACTGATCCGTTGGGGACATATCAAGTAAACAAAAAATTTACCCTAAAAAAATGCGGCAGGAAACAGTTGGCCCAAAATGGTTTTGACAGTTGAGGATTAACTCCTCTTACGATCCCTCAAAATCCAATTGATGTTAAAATTGTTACTAAGCAAAATACTAACTACCCTTCACTAGTATTATATTTTAATTGCAAATAAATCTGTAAAAATTGCAAATAATCAGTTGCGGTAAAACTAATTTACTACAATTAGACTTCTATGTTAGAAGAAAATAAAACACAAAATAAAGAATATTTTCCATAGTATTAGAAAAGTCGAAACATGTATAAGTAGTAAAGGTGCAGAAAATCAACTTTGCAACAATTTATTATCTGGTCATTTTTCCGAAAACTCTTATTTCGAGTGAACTTAACAGATCATTGTCCAACAGCTGAAAAATAAATGTGAGTTTTTTTCGCATGCAGCCGCGTTATACAGTTCCTGAAACTTATTAGGAATAGTTCTAGCGTTGTTGCCATAAAAAAAATCAATTGACAAAATAATCTGCCAACTTCCGTAGCAGATTATTTTGCAGCAGATCTAAAACAAATTTGAGTACTTCTCGCATGCAGCTGAGTTCTACAGTTCCTGATACTTTTCAGGAATAGTTCTGGCATTTTTGCCATAAAAAAGTCAATTGACAAAATAATCTGCCAACTTCCCGCAGTAGATCATTTTGCGGCAGATCAAAAACAAATTTGAGTACTTCTCGCATGCAGTTGAGTTCTACAGTTCCTGATACTTTTCAGGAATAGTTCTGGCGTTTTTGCCTTAAAAAAGTCAATTGACAAAATGATCTGCCAACTTTCCGCAGTAGATCATTTTGCAGCAGATCAAAAACAAATTTGAGTTCTTCTCGCATGCAGCTGAGTTCTACAGTTTCTGAGACTTTTCAGGAAAAGTTCTGGCGTTTTTGCCATAAAATATTGCCACAAAGTCGAAAAATACTATTGACATCGTTTCAAATCATTTTGAAAGGTTAAAACCCTTCTGCATTTCTCAGATTCGTAACAGAACTGCATTGCAGGACTCGATTCGAGTCCAAAACTCACGCCTAGTGCCAGCAGATTATGTCAGAACGTTTAAAAAGTCGAAAAATACAATTTTGATCCATCGTAATGATATTATTTTTGTATTTTGTTTTTAATAGTGTAAAAAACACAGGGATTTATGACAAATTTCTATTTTGTAATAAACAAAATAATTGTTTGTTAGAATTTTTGTAAAAATTGGATACATTTGTAGTACAGAAACGCAGTTGATTGGTGGAGTCAAATCCGAAACATATGTCGCGATAAAATAAAATATAATTTTATTCATAAAGTGGTTCATTCAAATTATTTAGTGCAAAATTTATTTAATTATATTTTCCACACAAAACATTTAATAACTTACTTAATAAATATTTTCATCGTTTCAAACTATTGTTTTACCAAAATTTTTCATTCATATATATATATATATATATATATATATATATATATATATATATATATATATATATATATATATATATAAATCTCGTGTTACATGTTTACGGTGAATGGACTCCGAAACTACTTAACCGATTTTGATGAAATTTAGCACAATTATTATTAACAATGAACAAATTGAATATACCATAACAATTAACTAATTTTTGTAAAGAACTTTGAATATAAAAATTAATAATTATTGTTCTACTGTCTTTACGTTTCAAAAACTAAATCCAAAACGCTTTGAATATAAAAATTATTAATTTTTGTTCTACTGTCTTTACGTTTCAAAAATTAAATCCAAAACACTTGCTGAAAGAGAAAAGTTTCTTTATTTAAATAAAATTAATGTTTGCTATGCTATTTTGTGTAATGAACAGAATTTTACACTATGTTTAATTTACAACTTCGTATAATAGATCCCACGAATATGAGAGAGTACATATGTACATATACATTTAGCAATGTATATGAGAAGGAGGTCTTGGTTGTCTTGGAGGTGTGTGTTGGTTGTCTGTCGTACGATATACTTTAGATGACGCTTGTGGAGTGGGGTTTTTTAAATGAACAGATCAGTTGTTATGATTTGTTATGTTGTTCAAAGTTCTGTTGTTAGTATGCTATAACATCTTATTAGAATGCGTTAAATATGTTCACTGTTGTCTTCTTAAGCATAGCATTACTTCTTGATTGAAAATTTTTTTTGAATATCCCTTTTTATTTGTATGTGTAATGTTTGAAAATAAATGATAGTATTCTATTAACGGTATAACATTTAACAACAATCCACACAAATTAAAAGAAAAATAAAACCCCAAAGAGAAAAAAAAATAGAATTCCGACAAGAAAAAAATGTTAAACCAACGGTTCGAATATTCCTTCATCACTTGCTAAACAATATCCGAGTCGATTGTAGAAATCTGCCCGGCTATTTTCTAGCATTTGAGGAGAAATGTTCGCACAAGCGTCAACAATTCTTTGCTTTAATTGTTGCAAATTTTCAGGCCTATTCCGCGAATAGATCTGTGTTTTGAGAAAACCCCATAAAAAAAGTCGTTAGGAGATAGATCTGGCGATCTGGGTGGCCACTTCATGGTTCCAAAACCACTCATAAGACCTTCCTGGAAAGTTTCTTCCAGAAACTGCCTTACTATCATGGCATTGCAATTCTTTTTTTGGGTTATTTTTTTGGCAAAATAATTTTTAATAATAATGATTTTATTATACCTCTATAACTATATAATATATATGAAATGTGATATCATTGAAGGTCTAGCCAAAACTAGACCTTCTAAAATACATTAATCACATAAATATTATATACTCGTCATAAAATAATGTAAAAAAATATTTTTTAAACTATGAGTAAATACAATTTAAGTATATTATTATAAAAGAGAAGTGACAAGACTTAATGGGTATAATAATAAAGTTAATAAGATAAGTGAAGATAAATTTTTTATTTAAAATGGCGGCTAAATCGCCTAATTACCGTACTATCGATGACAAAGGGTCTTTTCTTCCACCTTCTCATAAGATATTTCAAACTGATTCGGAAAAGATCGCGGATAAAAGCTCATTGATCATGTTCAAGCCCGTGTACACGCTTATTAATAATAATCGTGCTGGAGATATTATTTTGAAAGTTTTCGTTATTTGGGAGCAAGAATTAAGTATTTGCAAGGAGGATGGTGATTACCGTGCTGAAAATCGTGCAGATCACAGTACAGATACTTTTAAAAGTTCCACTTCCATTAAGGTTATCTTGGTAATTTCACAAGAGAAATGGCAAACTATCGCACCACAAGAAAAAATATATGGCAAACGAATCTATTGGAAATTGCGGCCAGGATTTGCAGACGTGGTGGCTGAAGCCCTATGGATGCAACACCATCTTGACTGTGTTTTTGTTTTAAAAAATCACAACATATTCCTGAGTGCAACTGCTAAATTCTATTTAGCAATGGAAGAATTCTGCCGTAAATGCGATGCGACTATTTATTGCACGCTTTTGAAAGAGCCATCGAAAGGCAGTGATGTTATTCTCGAATGCAATGTTGAGGGTATTAAAAAAGAATCTCATTCCGGAACAAAAACCGACTTTCTTATTGATGGTGGTAAAGACGCGGTGACATGGCCACGCCAGCAAGCTGGTTATATTAAAAAAACTCAGTGGTAAATATCCGCCGATTATGCCAACAAATGAAGCTGTTCGAAAAGCCAAAGAACAGCGACTAAATACGGATTGCAGTTTGGAAACTCTGCAATTAATTTGCTCAAAACCGCTAAACACGGTAATGCTAGTCGGTTGCATACAATCCATCGGGTTGCATGAATTCAACTGCATATATTGGCTTCCCGAACAACTTCAAATATATGTTTCCCGTATCCGCAATGATCCTCATGCCGTATTGACAATCGATGCTACAGGTGGCATTGCAAAACACGATAAGTCATGGAAGCCACACATCTTCTGGTATCAGTGCGTACTCTTGATGAGGGAAGGTAGCGGTCCGACCTACCAAATGGTTTCAGCCAATCAACGATTGATCATTAGGAATTATTTACTGAGTCATATTCTCGCTGCACACGGTTCAGGTGGTCCTTGCTTATTGCGGTTGCTCAAGTATTTGGTGGCTCCGTAAGTTTGAACGATTACTTACAAAAGTGCTATAACGCTGTTAAAAATGAAGCAACGTGATTGCCATTGACGTTTATACGTTTAAATGTTTGTCGTCTGATGTCCGTGATTACGCGATGGCCTAGCTTGAAAGGTAAGGATAAATGTTTGGTACGACGATTTTATAAACGGTGTATCCGAAAAGTCCATCAAATTACGAACTTAGACGATCTATCCTAGTTCATGGAATCGGTCCTTGTTGTTGCTCTCAGTACATGTATTGGTTCTGAACAGAGTGGCAAACTTGTGCTATCAGAGGATCGACTGCATTTTCTGAACATCAAGATCAAAGGAATCGAACTGACTAGCGATGACGATAATGAAGCTGCCGATCAATGCGACGAAGAAGCTCGTGATAAGAGTAACGCAGAATCTGACATTGACGAAGAACATAACACCGCGAATGGTGAATCGGAAACAACCGGATGGAAATCTTGCCGTGATAAATTTTACGATGCAGTTGTGAGAATCGGTGATTAGTCATCTAATGGTGACACGATAATGCATGTTATAATATTCATTTTTCCAACAGATTGAAAAGGTACCTTCTACCATACTCTCCTTTATGGACTGCAATAATGGTGCCAGTTTTTAAAAGAGACTCAGTGACCGCCACCTCCGCTGCTGTTGAAGCAGAATTTGCAGATCTCTTACAGAGATCTGACGAGTTCATCAGAGATCGTAACGAGTTTAGGGGTGAAATTCCAATGCGAATTGACCGATTTGTGATTCAACATCTTGAAAAACTTGACAATAAAATAAAAGAGCGCTGTAAAGCGTCAGACGGTCCAAAACAAAACGCAGACGTAAAGTTGAAAGCTCTGGTAAGCACTGATCGTAACGAATTCCCAGAAGCTCACTATCATTGCAAGGTTGAATATAAGCAATATAGTGTGAAAGTCGACGATACTCAACACTCAACGATTGAGTTTGATGAACTTTCGTTCGACATGAAATTACAAAATAATGTACTTCGAACGAAAGCACAGAAAAAAGTCTGGCTAGTTTCGAGCGGGAAAGAAGAAACTGTTGCCGATTCTTCGAGATCCTTGGACAATGCGAGTTATGAAATAGCTCAGGCATCACGGGACGAAAATATTCCAACGGATAATGATTGGCATATTCGAGAACAATGGAGAGGCTTGGAAAAAATACCAAACAGAGAGATCGAAAGAATGATTCACCGAAAAAAAACGAGCAAAGCCAACATGTTTCGATGATTGTCCCGAGTGGGGTTTTATCAAACATTCCACAACAGCTAACATATCGATTATTTTGTGTCAACGTGTGCGTTTGATTTCATTTTCCAGAGAATCCTTAGCGGTCTCTCTTTTATTTGCCGCTAGCGGTCTCTAGCGACAAATAAAATTTATTCCGATAAGTTTGAATAATCTGATTGTCCAATAGTGAATCTGGCACAGAGTGTCAGAAAAAAAGATCTCAAAAGACCATTACGTTCACCAGGCGAAAATGTTAACTGCGATTCCATTTGTTGAAGGAACTGTCGCAGTATACACGAAAACATTAAGCGTTTAGATGTTGATTGCAATGCTGCCCACTTGGTAGAGTATCTACTGGAAAAAGAGCCGAGCTACACATTCCACGTGGAGTGTGCCTGTGGATATACGAGCCAAAAGAAAAATACGACTTTTTGAGTGTGAACATTGACACGATTCTCTGCGACGGTCTTCACATGATTCAGGATACCATCAATATAAATAATATTAAAGAGAACTCTCGGAATTTTCGAAATTAATTTCGATTTTTTGCCTCAATTTCCTAGTTCAAAATTTTTGTATTTTATAAATACGTATTTCGACTACAAAGTAGTCATCATCAGTATGAATAAGCTAATTGTAATTATTCTCCGAGGAGATGTTACTTGTTGCTAATTTTGTTCCTTGAGATGTGTTCTATTGATATTTTTTTCGTCAGTTTGTTTTCCCAAGTGAGTCATGCGTTCAGACACTAGTTTTTTTGTAAGACAAGAAAGTTTAAACACTGGAGAAGTACTGCTAAAAGAGTACAAGTCCGGCATGTATTCAACCAATTCCGTTATAACTGTACCATAAACAACTTCTTTGGGATTATGATAATCTTCTCTTTGAGACCGTTCAGCAGCTCTTGCACGTATTCGAAAGTGAGTAAAACATAGTTTGTGGTATTTGACTTATAGTGCTACCAAATCTGTTGACCTTAACTTCTTTAACAGTTTTTTCATCTTGTAATTGTACATCATGACTATGAATAGTAAGTCCAATACCCAGCGTGGAAGCAGTCACAAGTTTATCTTTATTACCTTCTTCATCACAAAACAGACACGCGTTTTTCACATCTGAACAAAATAATGATGATCTTGTTAATTTTCATGTAGATGGAGTTTGGTCTGAGCAATAGGGACGTCCATTCTGACTCTTTTCACTAGATAGTCCTTCCGCCTCTTGACTATCATATTTGATATTTTCTGCATGGGCTACTAGTGTTTGTAAAAGACCACTTCCATCGTCCAACCGATCCAAATGTCTTATACCATTTGGAAGCTGACCATGTTCAGCAAAAATTTCAAGATTCTTCGCCATTGTGAAATAATCTTCATACTTCGGAATAATTAAGAGTGCTATTTGAATGCTTCTGGCATAACAAACTTAGGTCCCATACAAACGGAGCCACCACTGGGTCAGTCAACCAAATCATGTTTCCTCTTTTCCGACATGATTGGGTAATTTCTATCTTTCTATGAGGTGAGTGTTTCACAAGGCACGAGACGAGGCGAGGTTTTGGTATCACCTCGCCTCGCCTCGCTTTTTTAAATTTCAACCTCGCCTCGCCTCGGCCTCGGCCGAGGCAGAATGTTGGCTAGCCTCGGCCGAGGCGAGGCGAGGGAAAATTTTTACTCACTTTGACTTATTTTGCATGAATGTACATAATATGGTAAAAAAAACTTTCGAAGATGACTTTCAACATCGACTAGGTAGGATCGCTGGACATTTGAAAAATATTTGCAAAATAATCTATCTATTGCTTCATGTTTTTTTGTAAAAATACTTACTTTTTGTAAATTTGCCTCGGCCAAGGCGAGGTTTTTGAGACAATATACCTCGCCTCGCCTCGGTTAGTAAAGAGGATTAAGGTTATTAACGCCTCGCCTCGTCTTCCTGACAAAAAACACACACATTTAGTATTACTACATCTAATTTATGAAAGTTTCATCGTCCTAAAAAGCTAGAATTTATTTACATATACATCAAAAATTGCAATAATTACATTTGTTACGTAAACAGTTATAAAGCTGCTCTATTACTTTTCGGAACCCGTATTAATTACATTATTGCCATAACGACTTGCTGTGCTATGCTACATTGTTTTGGCAGATTTTCAGCAACTGTTTGTGATATAAAACCTATTTTAACAAAATGGAAACCCGACTTCAAAAATCAAATATTCTATAACAAAAAATGCACTAAAAAGTAAAAAAATAATTGCATATTTTTGTGCCAATTTTTGAATTTTAGTTCACCTAACTTTTGGACACCGCCTCCTACATTCCTACAAAAATGTTAAAAGTTCCTTTTTTACGCCTCAGCCTTTTGTTTTCCAGGAAAATTGACTAAACAGAAATTGTAGAATTGTAGAAATAATTTCCTTCAAAAGTATATATTTTTCACTAATTTACCTATCTTCAACGAGTCAAAATTTAACTTACCAACTGACCTTCATAGCTGTGTATTGAGGAATGAGAAAGATTAAAAAGACTCGATTTCAGTATTATAATTACAACGCTCTTATCATCAGTAGTTTAAAAACAAGATTATCTTTTTATTATTTTTACACGTAAACTAGTCACTTTTGTGTTTAAAAAAAATATACGGGGCGCTATAAAAGAGCTTCGCAACAGGAAGCAGACTACTCCAATGCCGACCGAGAAAGTAGTGTACATTATTTAAATTTAAACAATAAAAATAGTGTTTTAACAAAAATATAATTTATTACACATAAACTCATAGAAACACATCTGCTTCATTCTGTCATGTCAGTAAGATAAATTCTTTTTATACCCGGCATATATAATATATACCAAGGTATCATAAGTTTAGTCCCGACTTTGTAACGCTTGATAATTATGATCGTAGAAGAAAATTTGGGGTATAGGTAATTATAAAATAACCTAATTCGTCCAATCATGCATATCCGTCCGTCCGTCTGTCTACCTGTGGAATCGATAACTGAAAACCAAGAATTGCGAACTGAAATTTTGTATGTGTGTTCTGGAACAGTAAGGTCAAGTCCGTGAATGGGCAAAATCGGGCCTAGTTTTGACATCATGGACAAAACTTCCACATCTTTGAAACCGTAAGAGGTAGAAAAATGTAAAGAAAAAAAATATCCCTTTTTTACATATATACATACTTATATATATATATATATATATATATATATATATATATATATATATATATATATATATATATATATATACCCATGCCAGAGGTCGTGGGTTCGATCCCCATCCCTAGATGTGTATGATTTTTCATAGCAAGCATTTGATGTCAAAAAAAAAAAAATGGTAAGAAAAATTTATTTTTTAGACATTATGGCTTCAACGTCTTCAGAGAAAACAATAACATATATCGATCCATCTACTGAAAATGAAATTGATAAATTA
Organism: Nineta flava; assembly: GCA_963920215.1. Classification (NCBI taxonomy): domain Eukaryota; kingdom Metazoa; phylum Arthropoda; class Insecta; order Neuroptera; family Chrysopidae; genus Nineta; species Nineta flava. The sequence goes on along the minus strand of OY986044.1, from coordinate 30,980,294 downwards.
ATTTACACCGATTTTAATTTGGGTTTTAATAACCAGTTTATCGAATGTGGATCACAAAAATATTTTCTAACCGATCGTTATTTACAATTTAAAGATCGTATTGATAATTTTGAAGTTTTTGATGATGATATATGGCTTGTTGGTTTTCCACGTAGTGGTACAACATGGTCACGACAAATGATTCATGGTATATTAACATTAGACCTCGAACAAAATAAAAATTTGTATCGATTTTTTCCATATTTTGAATATTCAATATTTGTTGATTTGGAACGACCACAAAAAGATACCACAGAATCAACTAAACAAATACCAGATTATATCTTAGATTCAATTGGATTTGTGGAAAAATTACAACGGCCACGATTCATTAAAACTCATTTACCATGGGAGCTACTACCAAAACAAATTCGTAATTTTGAAAAAACACCAAAAATGATCCATGTATCACGTGATCCACGTGACGTATGTTGTTCCTATTATTTCTTTTATAAACTTTTATCAAATTTAGTTATAGGTAATTTCGAGCAATTTGTCCAATTTTTTGTAAATAATCGTGTAATTGCTGGACCATATCGGGAACATTTGAATAGTTATCAATCACGAAAAGATCATGAACATTTAATGTTTATTACGTATGAAGAAATGCACAAAGATTTAAATAGTGTATTACGAAATGTTTCAACATTCTTAAATAAAAATTTAACCTCAAATGATATAGAAAATTTAAATCAATATTTAAATTTCAATGAAATGAAAAAGAATGAACATTATAAAAATATACCAGTCTACAAGGCTACAGATCAAAATAAGTTTTTACGCTTAGGTCAAATGAACACTTGCAAAAATTTAATGTCACATGATATTTTAAAGTTGTTTAATGATAAATTTTAAATTTATTTGTATTTTTAACTGCATAATTAAATTGTATGTTTATTTTTTTGAAAAATATATTTTAGTCAAAACAAGTGAATATAACCACTAACTACTGAGTTAATTGTTTTAATACCCGATAAGAGTAATAACAGATGTTTAAGCTAAAATTGTGGCAAAACTAATTGGTTTATGAAAAAATGCTGCAAACAAAAGTTGATTATTAGCGAATTTCCTGAAAGGAAATAGAGCTGTTGGTCTCGTACAGACTTCAAAATTTTGCAAAAATTTCTTCAAATGTCCATTGATCCTACCTAGTAGATGTCGAAAATCACCATCTGTAATATTATTATATATATATATATATATATATATATATATATATGTATATATATATATATGCATATATATATATATATATATATATATATATATATATATAGTATATATATAATATATATATATATATATATATATATAAATATATATATATATATATATATATATATTATATATATATATATATATATATATATATATTATATATATATATATATATATTTATATATATATACATATATATATATAATATATATATATGTTCATATATATGTGTCTGTAATCACTCTAGCGGTCACAATTTTAATCTGATTGGAATGAAATTTTGTATTTGAGACGCTTTTGGTATTCTTAAGGGCAAGTTCGTTAATGGCTAAAATCGGACAAGGGGTAGGGGGTTTAGAGGGGGGGCATAAAACTTGACTTATCTCCCATAATATTCGAAAAATCGAAAAATTTATAAGAAGTAAATTTGTACGTACTAAGTTTTACTGTAATTTTGGTTTGAATCATTTTTTTGTTACACTAATATTTACAGAAATATTGACGATTTAAGATTGAAAATTAAATTCTTTAATTTTTTAATCTCTGTACACATAAGTGTTTGAGCAAAAATGATAAGGTGATGAATTGTAGCAATATGATTTTCTATATATATATATATATATATATATATATATATATATATATATATATATGTATATATATGTCCATAGATATATATATATAAATTTTACAGATGGTGATTTTTGACATCTATTAGGTAGGATCGATGGACATTTGAAGAAATTTTTGCGAAATTTTGACTTCGGTACGGGACCAATAGCTTTATTTCCTTTCAGGAAATTCGCTAATAAGAATGATATGAAAAAGTTGGCTGTTACGTCACAGTCGTCTTTGGTGTAGCGGAAGCATACTGGACTAGATATCCAGAGGCCCGAGGTTCGATTCTTGGTTGACTTTTTGAGTTAATTTTTTCAAATCAGTATTTAATTAAGTTAGAAGACTTACAAGGTTTGAGTTTTATACGATTTATAAAATATGAATAAAATAAAATTTTAAATAATTTTTTATGTCTGGACCCAAGACACTTCAACTATAAACGGTATCCCAGAAAATGACCAACGCAAATTTATCATTTGGTGATATAGTACCTAACACTGATAGGAACCATATATTATATTATTGATTAACTAAATTTAATAATTCTTATGACACAAGAGCCAAATATTTCAATTTTTCGACAAGGAATATGAAGCATGCCCATCCAAATAAACCCAAACACACAAATTGTATTCAACCATTATATGTATGGTTAGGCCATTATATGTATAAAGAAAAAAGACTTTTCCCAGAAGTGGTCAAAAGATTTTGCAATGTGTGAGGGCTAAAATTGGAGGTTTTTTATGTATTATTTTTGGGGGCGTGGCCCCAAATATATATAAATTTTGGTAATTGAGGCGCTTTCGGTATTTATAAGGAGGGAAAACCCAAAATTTGGCATATCCTCCCTTAATAATCGAAAAATTTATTAGAAAATTAGTTTTACTATAATTTTGTTTCTTATCATTTTTCTGTTACTCTAATTTACAGAAATATTAACAATTTAAAATTGAAATTAAAATTCTTAATATCTCTGTTCATAGAGAAAAATAGAGTTCGAGAAGTGAATTGTAGCAACATCATTATCTATAAATTTACTCCTTATACATTTTCCGATTTTTCTAATTTTAAGAGAGATATTTTATATTTTATGTTTTCTTCTTTCTCTATACCACCTTTCCCTTTGAATTATGCCATTTACTAATAAAATTGTCCTTGCAAATACCATTTCTAAAGAAATGGGTTTACGAGTGAACTACCTTGGCTTAAAACTATCTATTTAGCATTGTAAATATCTCTGTAAAAATTAAATGTAAATATTATACATTACTATTAAATGAGCAAAGTGTCTACATTTTAATATGTTTCACCTACTGCCATCTGGTTATTTATTCATGAAACTAGATATTTTTAATATCGGTTTGTCTCTGAAATATTGTCAACATCATAAAGGTTTTGTAGAATATTAAATATTATATTTCTATATAACCTGGATGGATTCAAATTTTAGAATCTAAAACTTTTCGACAAGCTTTATATTACAATTCAAAATTTGTATCCAAACTTTAAATCACTTCCTATTATCAAATCCACATCAAAGAATACAATATACATAGAAGCTCATAAGTACGATTTTTGTGTCACTAGAAATTGTGAATTGTGAGCGTGATCGCTAGATAACAATAGCTGTTCGATTTCGGTATTTAGTGCCATTAGCAGCACAACCAACTGTATTCTTTGTGTATATTGTATCCGACCAAAAACATAAATGTAAGAAAGGACAGAGTTTTCGGGAAAATTTAAAATTTTATATAACGCGGCAAGTTATTTTTTCTGATGAGTTCAAATATTTTAAAACTTGCCGCGTTATATAAAATTTTAAAAACATACTAAGGGAAAACTTACGAAATAAATGTCAACCAAATTTTTTCTTACATTTAATCAATTTACCCCTCATTAATTTTATTTAGTTAATAGTTTACCGAGCTATTTACTTTGTAAATAACTCGGCTCTTTAATGGGATATCATCACTTTTTAAAGAGCAACTATTATATGAAGTCTAGAGCTATTTATTTTGTAAATAGCTCGGTTCTTTCTTCCATATCAGCACCTTTTAAGAAGCAACTATTATATGAAGTCTAGAGCAATTTACTTTGTAAATAGCTCGGTCCTTACTCTCATATCATCACTTTTTAAGAAGGAACTATTACATTAAGGATTTTCCCGAATAGTTGGCCCTTTCTTACATATACACAAAGAATACAGTTGGTTGTGCTGCTAATGGCTAATGGCTAATGATGGCTAATTCACAATTTCTAGTGACACAAAAATCGTACTTATGAGCTTCTATGTATATTGTATTCTTTGGCTTCACGCAAAAACTGTCTGGTATGTATTTTACGATGCCAACCGGAGTTTTAACAATAAATCGCGACAAAGCCACGGATAAATGTTAGTACATATAATAATAATATACATATTAAATAAGTTACTTCGGTGATAATTTTAAAATTCAATATTAATATAATAGGTGTTTTAGGTAATCATATCGACTATGCTAAGAGATGGCGTTACTAATACATTTATTGGCATTGAATCATGTCTGACTTATTTGACAGTTTTTTATAGCTTTGAACATGGATACTACACAATGATACCGAGTAAATCTATGTAAACAAATAATTGACAAAAATAAGATGTCAGTAGTGTCGCTTCTATGCCGGAAACAGTGGAGAGAGTAAGGCCATTACACAATGAAAAAAATAAGGAATAAGATATAAGATATAAGATATAAGATATAAGATATAAGATATAAGATATAAGAATAAGATATAACATATAAGATATAGCACAGCGACCAAAACACAATGGGCGATAAGATATAATATTAAACTAATCACAGCGGTTGAATGCAAGCTGCTGGTGTGTGCACAAATGTCAAAAACATAAGTCGGAGAGTCGACTGCGCATAATATCCTGCGCATAACATTGTGAATTTATGCAGTATTATAAAAATTATTTGCAGCCAAAGTATTTTTTCAATAAAATACTTTTTTTCAATAAATGATAACTAATTTCAATTTTTCAATAAGGAATTAGTTGAAGTTGAAGTGATAGGTAAAAATTTGTAAAATAATTACATAATAATAAAAAACAAAATAATTATATAACATTTAATAATTAAATAGTAACCTGTAAAGTTGGAATTGTCAAAATGCAAGTAAATTATTGAATCAGATATTAAATTAAACTTTTATTTATTAATAATAAATAATATAAAATAATCACTTCGAAATAAAACTGGTTACTTGCTTACTTCAGTCCTATTTATTATACTATATTCACTTCGGTACGGAGAGTACGGATGAACAACTAGCGACGCTAGTGTTATAAAAAGTAAATATAATTTCTACCATTTCATTGCCATATTTTGTCAATTCTCCCGTTTGAGTTCTATCTCCTTGTGTAGTCTCCATGGCTTTGAAAATCGAACTTTGTACCAGACATTTTTAGAAGATGTTGAAAATTTTCATTTATATGAAGAAAACAGGTGCTCTAAGTCGATTGTTGGCTGAAGCTTATGGTAAACAGGTTAAAAGGTGATTTTGATATCAAAACAAGAAGCGTCCAGATCAGCTGTAAAAGTTTGGAAATGCTGTACGAACTGCTCTAACCTGATGAAACGATTACCATGGCGATCGATCCAACAACTTATAAAATTGAACCGAAGTGTGAAGAAAAAACGACCAGAATGACGCGAGACATGACAAATTCATTTTTCGACATGACAATGCTCAAGTCCAGATTGTCAAATATGTAAAAAAACTATTTGAGACATCCTACCCATTAAAACGTTAAATATTACGTCCCACCCCACCCATTGTACTCATCGCATTTCACCCCTTCGAACTATCACTTTATTTCGATTGTACAACACAAACTTTTAGAACAACATTTTTACGATGAAGTGATAATTTGGCTTGGTGAATGGTTGGCATAAAAAACCCGTTCTTTTGGCTCGGAATCTATTATCAGGTCGTTAGCAAAAAGTCATAGCTAATGATGGCCAATACGTTGATTATAGGTAATTACCCTGCCGCTTGTAAACGAATGAATAAATAAATAAATATATCTATATCTAGAGCACGGAAGTGCGTAAGGCCGAGTTTAAGGGGTTTTTGGCCTTACGTATAATACATAACAGCTTTATATTAAATGGGCCGTTACTTGACGAAAATCCATTATTAAATCCAATTATTAAATAAAACAAATGTTTGAAATTTTCGTAAAATTCGATTAGTTTCGGCACACAGTTTCTTCCTCAGAAATAAAAAATGAATGTTTATGGTTTAAGGTTTTTCCAATAATATCAGATCTCATTACAAAATGTTATGTTAAGTACCTGAAAATGTTTACCTTGTTGCTACAGTATGTAAAAATTGTTCATTTTAGTTTTTATTTCTGAAGAAGGAACTGTGTTCCGAAACATTTGTTGTATTTAATAAATCAATACATAAAAGCGATATTCAGAAAGTCAACGACGATTGAAACATCGACGATTTGATTATGCTTCAAAAATTAAGAATACGAGACTAGATCATTATTATAGACCCTATATATATATATATATATATATATATATATAGATTCCCCAAATAACAATATCCTAAATTAATGAAAAAATTTAGAAAAAATTGTATATATACAGGAGGAGTCGAACCAGGTGGATAATAGCACACACCTCCACTTTCTTCCACGATTCTCCCTTTCTTCAACAACATCCAATAGAAATCGACATACTGAAACAAAATGAAGACCACTCGTGTGTGACTCACATGCATGAAAATATCAAAACAGTTAAAACAATGTGCGCTTAAATAATCAAATGCGGGAACCAGGGCACCGATGGAAAGCAAATATACTGTATGAAGTAATAGGCGAACATGTATTAAGCAGCAAATAATTATTATTATTCTTGCAGTAGTTGTCTTCAAACTTATTTATAATTTTAATATTTATTATTATCTTATAGTCCAATTATGTGAAGATGTCTGTCACCTGGTTGCAAGTTTTCTCTCAAAGGTTCGAAAGCATTATGTAACAACGACTTTGTGCCTTCCCACATTCTTTCTTCGGTGAATAAAGACAATGGAAACGGAGCGAGCTCGTATGACAGAAAATGTTTCATATCAGTCTCGGAGTTTTTCGCAATGCACATTCTTTGGAAAAGTAACAGTGGATTGATCGGAACTGGTGACGCTTCAATTTTAATGCTGGTATTTACTGCCGATATAGGAAGCACCTAACCCTCCCTTTTGAATGACAAAGACCCGAAATTGGCTCCTATGATCTTAGTAATCAAGTCGCAACCAACTACGTATGCATGATAACAATTTATGTTCTGGTTTGCAAGAACTCCTGTGCCGATAGAATGGAAGACAAAAATAAATAAATAAAAATAAATTTGATTCGAGACAACTGACTAGAATGCTATGACTGCGCGCTAGACGTCGTAATTTTTGTCAAAAAAAAAATAATTTTGTCTACAAATGACATTGCAGGTATTAATATGCTCTACAAGTTCGATAATAAGAAGAAAACAGCAAAAAACAAGTTTCACTACCTTAATATTTTACTTTCTCTTTCGATATCTCAACAACGATGAACGGTAGGTGAAAAATATATATGACCTAAATTGTAGGGCAAAAAAATAGTAATAAAAAAGTAGCCTATCGCAATTTTCGTATCTTGACGGAGAGCCGAGTTATTGCAAAAAAACAAAAATTAACCCTTTTTTCAAGATGGCGGAAAATGCACAAAGAAAATCTAGGTCGACAATATGAATTTAAGCTTTTCTAAGCCCCTCCCCTCCTACAAAATATCAAAAAATCAGCTTTCTCATTGCATTTCCAAATGTATAAAATGACTGGACAATAAGATAATAAGAAATATTAAAATTATAAATAAGTTTGAATGTTAAATAAGTTTACAAGTATAAGTTGCTTAATACATGTTCGCGTATTACTCCATACAGTATAGTTGCTTTCCATCGGTGCCCTGGTTCCTTATTTTATTATTTAAGCGCACATTGTTTTGACTGTTTTGATGTTTTGCATGTCTCTGGGTCGCACACGAGTGGTCTTCATTTTGTTTCAGTATATCGATTACTATTGGATGTTGTTGAAGAAAGGGAGAATCGTGGAAGGAAGTGGAGGTGTGTGCTATTATCCACCTAGTTCGACTCACCCTGTATATATAATTTTTTTCGTAATCTAGCTAAACTTTCATATGAAAATTGGCTAGAAGATTAATGAAATGAGTTTTTTCCCTCAAGCATGAAAAACAATAAAATTAAAAAAAACAATTTCAAAATTTGACAAAAAAGTATTACATCGGCAATAATTTTTTCTTCAAGAACTATTTTGTTTATAACCGAAAAAAATACCTTTTTAACCTATTAAGCTTACAAAATGTTCCTTTAATAGAACGTATTCATAATGAGTCATTAGCACGTGATTATTTGATTTAATGATAACTGTTGTAAATAAGAATGATTTATTTAATAACATTGTAAATAACTTAATATTTTATAATGATTGAATTACAAAAGATTTACGGTATATTATTCTTTAGATAAATTTAAGAATCACTACTTAAATCTGGCATGATGAAACATTTGCAAGATAAGTCAATTATAATAAAAATATACGTTGTTAATTCTTAATATATGAAACAAACTTTAAACCTTCGGTGTATGAATGATTAACTACCGAGCTATATTTAAATTAATTAATAAATTTGTACTTTATACACACCACAAAAGTGGCGTTCATTTTTCAAAATTTTGAGCCTTATCGATTTGTGCCTTATTCATTAATTTCGAAAAAATGCAATTTTATTATAATAATATACTAGCAACTTTGATTCGTAACATTTTTGCAAAAACCAAATAAATAAGGTACAAATATCAACTAAAAATTTTTGAAAAATGAGCGCTACATTTGTGGCCTGCCCATATTAAATAAAAAATTACCATTAAAAAATTATTAATTTTACGTTCAAAAAATGTATTGAATATTTGCCGTCCGAGTTTTGAATCCGAATCTCAGGAACCAAACATAAAAGTAAAAATCCAATGACATTGGTCTATAAAGTATACACTAGTCTTCTACAATTTGTCTTACGTAACCTAAATGGAATTTGGAAAAACATTGTATTGTTGACGCTTAAGTATACATAAATAAATGTATATGACCCAGTTCCGCGTTTCTAATTTAAAAAATGGCGCACTTTCCATACAAACTTTCGTTCCCTATTTGACTTTTATTTATAAAGAGAAGTTTAATACCGACTTCCACGTTTCTTCCTTCAAAAATGACGTATTTCAAACGTTCGTCCCTTATTTTATCCCCTTGGGGGATGGATTTCCAAAATCGCCGTTATAACCGGCTGTTTATTTATAATTCCTAACTTCAAAAATATCACACTTTCCATACATACTTACAATAGTGCTCACCTACGTTATATAAGGAACTCATGTGCAAAATTGCATGCTTCTATAGACACATTTTCTATGAAAATTGAAAAGTACTAGCAGGGTTAAATAAATTGAAAGACCATTATACCTTTGAAAAGAAAAAATATATATTATAAACTTTATTTAATGATAATGACAAATTCTAATCTTCTGCAACTGTTTTCGCAACTGACGTGACAATGTCATCGACATCAATGGCAATATCTCAATGGATATTTAGTAACACGAGACCGGAAGTCGCTCTTCACCCATATTAGCACGAAGCCATGTTTTAAGACGCCGTAGAGTGGAAAATGACTTTAATGTTTGGATCTAACTTTTTCACAAGTAATACAACTTAATAGATCCCTAGTTTTCATTCACGTCATTATTTCATACAATGTAAGATTTGAGGAAGAAGAAAAATTATGCTTAGTTGTATTTATTTTGGGGGTGGGGTCATGTCCCCCATGACCCTGCCCTTAGATCCGTGCTTGTTTCGTTATCAAACTTTTCTTTATTAAAATATATGTTTTTTCTCGTATATAAAATAGTATATCAATAGGTTTAGGGTTTCTCAATTACTGCTGAACCTATTGGCATGAAATTTATACAGTTAACTGTGATATCTCAAACTGATCGAAAAATTTGTCACAAAGAAATTAAGAAATGATGGAAAACTCATTGAGGAACAAATACACAAAAATTGTAAATATATTAAAGGTGTGCAGGTAATATGACTATCCTAATGCCTAATCCTATCCTAATATCCTAATATATATATATATATGCCCGATATGATAACTTCGTAGTAGCTGTCTATTCAAGTATATATATATATATATATATATATATATATATATATATATATATATACTTGAATAGACAGCTACTACGCAGTTATCATATCGGGCATATATATATATATATATATATATATATATATATATATATATATATATATATATATATATATATATATATATATATATATATACTAATTATACCGACATGTCACATGTGAGAAATTATTGAAAATTTTGAATTATTTTTCAAAAACTATTCAATATTTTGAAGTTTTTTATTTTATCATATAACTTAATACAAGTATTTACTGTTTACATACATTTAATATACATGTGATTCGAGACTATTAACATGCATTACAGAGAAATAATTGTGAAATCATATGCTCAGCGTCCAAAAGAGTTTCGAAAGAGAAAAAAAATCCAAAATCAACTTCAGAGTGCGAAAAAAATACCAAAAACAAACGCTAAATGTCACCAACAATTCCGGCAGAATCAATAAGAAAAAGTACAGCAAAATGAAACATTGACTCTTGCCAGGTACGTATATATATATAAATATATATATATATATATATATATATATATATATATATCATACCTGGCAAGAGTCAATGTTTCATTTTGCTGTACATGATATATATATATATATATATATATATATATATATATATATATATATATATATATATCATGTATTGATTCTGCCGGAATCAATAAGAAATTTTGCTTTGCTTTGATTTTTTCAAAGCAAAAAGTAAGAATTTAAATTTGAAACAATTTTCTTTTTTATTTATATATAATTTGTAATTCACTATTTTATATTTAATTTTTAATAAATGAAATTTATTGATTTAGTTCCTTACTTTTTGCTTTGAAAAAATGATAAAAAATAAAATATACAAATTTTAGAGAGAGAGACAGAGAGAGAGAGTTGAACAAAAGAGAGTTGCGCTTTTTGGCGTGACAGAAATTAAATCACGTTTAGAGTTGAAAATATAACGTAAAGAACTTCGTTTCTGACCCACGTGCCCCGACCGCACAATTTTTCTTTTAAATATAATACGCTCTTAATCCGACTACGATGAAATTTGGGGAATTGTGTTAGCGCCTGGAAAGGTTTCTCCCAAAAAAAAAAATTAGTTTTTTTTGAAAACTAAATATTTAACTAAGTGTAACTTCTTTTGCACCCTTTTGTACACGTGGATCATCATTCTTTGTAATTTTGATAACACATTTTGATTGTTGATGTTGTTGTTGTATTTACCAGGGATGTTGTGGATGTGTTGTTATATTTAATAAGGGACAATGTTAGAATCTTTTCCAGTTTCATCCTGTTTAGCTGAGGTTCATAGATTAATCCCGCGCTAAAAAGGCTAAAATGCTCCGGGTTCATCGATTTTAGATGATTCCTGAAAGACCTGTATGTTTTATGGCATATTTTACACTGAGATTTATCTCGGATATGCTCACCTAGTTGTAAATAAGACTTAATCACACTTTGCGTCGATGGTGGCATTGTTGGTTTACTTGTCAAGATTATTCAAGGCGAAACAATCAAACAATCTATATTGTTGTAATAAATAAAAAAAACATGTATAGAATAACGGGTCTAAACACGATTGGATTTATTTACAGTCAGAAATGCTACACAAAACAAGCAACAACCGCATCCGCCGCAAAAAGCTTTGATTATTGCGGAAACGGATGCTAAAATTAACGCTGAAGTTCCGCGATTGCAGATGCGGGTGCGAATATCCGCAACATCCTTGGTTTTACTATTGGGTACGTTATTAAAACTGAAACGTCTCTGAAAATCTTTAGTTTTGTAATTTTGTAACCCAGGTGCAAAAATTCGAAATCCATCTTATTGAAAATTGACTTCTATATTTATCCCGCATTAAATTACGTTAGTAAGAGTTCAACACTTAAAAACATATCTATGCACTACTGTATGAGTGAATCTTATGCTCTCTTATGAAGGCCAAACCGAGGTCAAATTTAATTTTTTAAATGGAAATATATATTTTTGATTTCAGATTTTTATTTTACGCGAAAAAATATGCATGTTTTGTATGAAAAATTTTTTTCTAGAGCTAAAATTTACTAAGGATATTACAGTTTTAAACTAAAGAATAATCGATTTTTATGACTCTTTCCTTAGATTAAACTCTGACGAACAAATTTTTTTCAAATTTTTTTATCCGTTTTTTTTAATTTTCAGTTTAATTAACAGATTTAATTAACAGATTTTCAGTTTAATTAACAGATTTTCAGTTTATTTTACATGTATTTTGTTTTTTTTTTTGTAAAAATTTTTTTTTTGGGGTCGGTTTTTTTTTGTAAAAAAGTCGGTTTTTAAAAAAACTTTCCCATTATGAATGAGTATACCCTTTCAAAAAAAAAAAAAATCGCAAAAATCGGATTTTCACATATAAAATGAGGATTTTCCTCGATTTCCAGGGGATCCCTTCACCAGAATGCGATTTGGTGACAATGGGACCAATCTGAAATCAAACCATTTAAAATAAAAACAAAAATTCAAAATCGGTTCATAAATGACGGAGTTCTGAGATGACAAACATTAAAAAAAAAAAAAAAAACTGACGAATTGAGAACCATCCTCCTTTTTGAAGTCGGGTTAAAAACAGATCATAAACCTCCTTGTGGTGCTCGACTATTAAGTTAAAATTTCTAGCTTTCAGGGAATTACTTCAAAGTAAAATCGTATTTTTACTGGCCTTAATAACGGGGATTTAAGTTGTTAAAATTAACAACGAATATTGATTAAAATTAATTCAAAAGACATATTGCTTGTTAAATAGAATGATAATTTACGCTGAATAAATCACAAATTCAGTGATGGAAGTCAATAAATTTTCACGTCTAAAATGAGGTGTGCTTTCGATGGTTATATTTTAAAAAAAATTAATAATTAATATGTAAATTTGATATGAAATAGTCAAACAAGTTGAAACACTACTTTCTCATACGGCAGTACAAACACTAATTTTAACGAATAACTCGAATGAAAATAAAACAGACCTACTAATATAAATAATGATACCGTTTTGTTTACACCTTTTCAAATATAACGGAAGCCTCTCTTTATGTAATTATAAACGCATTATTTAAAAATAATGTGCGCTGTGGCTAAATAAATTTAATAATACGAAATATATTGTCCAGTCACAACAGGCAAAAATTCGTTATTTCATTAATTAGATTTAAATTATTTAACTAGATTAAATTGAAAAAATAAAAAATAAAACTTCAAATTCGCTCCCTTTACCTAGATCAGTTTTTTGTATTAACAGACAAAAATAAAAATAAATAGAAAATTAACTAGATTAAAATATACTAGATTTACAATATAATAAATTTTAAATTATATTGAAATTGCTCTTGTTAAAAATTTCCTTCATTCACATTTATTCCTGTTAATTTTACTCTTATTCAAATTACTCTTATATTGACGCAGGATATGTTACTTGTGGCTAATTTGGTGACAGTTTCACAAACTTTCTTGGTTTTTCGCTACTTATATATGTCATTTCCGCCTTTGCAATTTTCGCCAGGATATTGCAGTTGTGAGAGATGACAATACTAAACGTAAGTTTAAAGTTTCATATCTCTCGCTATCTCCGTTCTTGAGATATCTTGTCCATCCAGACACGCAAACAAACTCGCCGGTCAAGTCAGTTCCTTTGCTAATAAAAACCGGTACAATGTAGAGAATCATTTTAATCATTTAATTATCACCAATAGAACAGTCATTTGGTGCTCAAAAGGGAGTTAAACGGAAAATTATTGATTCCACTGTGGACAATATTATCTTGAGACACTGGTCCATGGAGACTAGACAAGGAGACCGAACTCAAACGGGAGAATTGATAAAATATGTCAACGTAATGTTCGAAGTTATATTTACTTTTTGTGCCACTAGCGTCGCTAGTTTTCCTTTTACACCGAAGTGAATCTAGTATAATAAATAGGATTGCAGTATAAATTTCTCATTTTGATGTATGTGTTTAAGATTTCCAGTTTATTCCACTAAATTTGAACATCAAATATAAAAAAGGTACTGGTAAACTTTACCATTGTCTGAAAAAAAAGATCTACAAGAATATTCTTGAAGTAACTATTCTTTTCCGGTGTCTGGTCAACATATGGTTGATGTAGGGCTAAGCTATTTTTTTTTTTTTTACTATAAAAAGTAAAAACCAATAGATTTAGAATATGGTAAAATTTTTTGATTATTGTAAAATAGAGATTAATTAACTATAGATATTAATTGTTGATCATTTATAATTTATACCTATAAAAAGCCTTGAAAAATTTCCAAAACGAGGTAAGTACTAAGTAACAGTCTAAATGAGAAAGACCCAGACCAAGACTACAAGTATTGAGCAAGAACAAGACCAAGACCAAGACTGAATACGCAAGACCAAGACTACAAGTATTTGAGCAAGACCAAGGCCAAGACCGGACATGCAAGACCGAGACCGATACCAAGGCTGTCTTGGTCTTGGTCTTGGTCTTGCTTTGCTCATCACTATTATACTCTCTCCACTGTTTCCGGTGCAGGAGGAACACTTCTGACATCTTATTTTTGTCAATTATTTGTTTACATGGAGTTCAGACTCCTTGTCTAGTCTGCATGCACTGGTCTATCACTACATAAATCATAATAAAATAAACTGTCTTATATTATTTTGATCATGACACTTTAGTATAAAATCATTCCATTTATAAATGATTTTAAGGGTTTTCTCTCCATAGATTTCGATTAAGACTAGTCAATATAATCTTTCTCATTATTTGAATTGAAATAAAGTAGCGTATACAAAAGAATTACAAAAGAATTATAAGTTATAAGAAATAAGTTACAAAAGAATTATATAGTGATCGAATATCAAATTATTGGCGCACTTAATGTAAAATATGCTGCGAATGTCTGTATATAACTCATTCAATTGATTTTATTTTACTTTTTATACCCGGTATATGTAAATATACCAGGATATATTAAGTTTAGTCACGAGTTTGTAACGCTTGAAAATATTGATAGCAGAAAAAAATGTTTGTTATAGGTGTTCATAAAATTGTCTTATTAAAATCCATTTCCGCATGTCCGTCTGTCCGTGGACACGATAAATCAAGAACGAAAAGAAACAACGAGCTGAAATTTTGTTTGTGTGTTCATGTTTGGGCAAATTGGGCAAAACTGACCATCTTTGTAACCGTTCCATTTTTAAAAATAAAAAACTTTTGTAATAAACTTTTTTACATAAATTCAGTATATATAGGGTATTTAAGCAATTAACTCTGTTACTTGTTATTTTCACTTGTTTTTTTTTTAAATTCTCGCTCAAATTTGCATAGTATAAACTCCATAGGTCAATGCCATTATCGTTAAAAAGTTCCATTCACAATTTGATAACGTGAATCATAATATGATCTGAAACGATAATTGAACTCGATTTGATTGACTAATTGTTTTCTAATCGTCGCACGAAAGTCTAATTATTCGATGTAAAGATTTTTTTTTACATAGGGTATTCCCAAATATTTGTTGGCTAAACGAATTATAGGCATGGCCGGCATAGATAAATAATTACAATGTATACTACAATAAATAAGGAATATTGCACTGCACTAAATTACAGGAGTTTTTTTTTTTTAAATTAGGTTCAGTATCACGTACTGAATGTAAATGAACAAAATCCTTACAAATTTCGACCGCGGAAGTGCAGCCATTTTGAGAAAAACTGTAGAAAACTGTAGATAAAGGCCAATGGACAAGAAGGTAATGGAGGCCATTACCGTGCACTTTAGGCCCAAAATCGTAATATCCCTTTCTTGTAGATAACTGTATTTCCTATTTTTTTTGTTTACTTTTTTTTTTGTATCACTTGCCGTTTACTTATATGACAATTACTATTTATTTATTGCCTTTTTGACCGATATCTCTTCTAAAAATTGTTTAAACAATAAAATGCTAATAACTTAACTTTTAAATCTACAATTTACCTACAACTTTCATAAAAAACTTTTTTGTCTAAAATTAATATTTTTTAAGTTATAACGCGTTGAATGTTGCACTGCCGGGTGTAAGGTTAATGAAAACGAGTTATGCACAATAAAATGATGAAAATTCAATAAAAATGTTAAGAAATATGAATGATAGTGACATAATTAACAATAAATGGTTTTCTTTCTAAACAATTATTAGAAGAGATATCGGTAAATAGATAGAGATATCGATCTTTCTAAACAATTATTTACAAAAAAGTGCACGGTAATGGAGATATAAGCCGATACAGTTTTTCTCAAAATGGTAGCATTTCTGGGGTCGAAATTTGTAAGGATTTTGTTCATTTACATTCAGTACGTCATACTGAATCTAATTAAAAAAAGATAACTCCTGTAATTTAGTGTAATGCGGACAAGAGTAACGGGCTTCCGTATTGACTGTACTAGTAATGGTTATCGATTTTTGACAAGATAAAAATATTTTTTTAATTCATATTACAAAAAAAATATTTTAATTCTCTGATTTTCTAAAATAGAATTTATAAGCGAACATACTGGTGTGTCAGTAACGAATTTTGTAACTAACATGTCTCCCAGACCGTTAGAGCAAATGACAAAATTTGCTAACGAATACAAATGTATTTTCCATCACATTAAATATTTTGTAAATGAAATGATGTTTGTACATTGTTAGCATTCTTTGACATCGCATACTTGATTTAAAAAATCATACCCACTACCTCTCATATTCTAAATCAACGCTCTGAGCTACTTCCGTAGCCAATTTGGTAACTTACATTTCCTCCAGGCCCTTAGATAGATAGATTGTAGAGGCTGCCGTGGATGGACTACACTTCGGCCATAAGGACCATTGTGATGCCTAAGGATGTGAGGATGTGAGTGGAATGGAAGGAATTTTTGTGTATAGACTAGGAATTGGTAGGATATACGGCTGCAGTCGACTGTGATAGCAACTCTGCCGATATTCATCTGGAATTCGTGAAGGAAACTGCAGAAAACCTTCTCAAGCATAGCCGGTTACTTCGTTCTTATCCATACGCCGACTGTATACTCAATCAACCACCCCTTTTTTTTCTTAATAATTAATAAACTACCGATGTCGGGATTCGGACCCATAACCTCCTAGTTTCCAAGTAGGCATACTGCGTAGACTTAACGCCTTAGACCGCTCGGCCACTTGGACTGGTTCCAGACCCTTGACAGAACAAACAACAAAATTTGTTAATGAATACTTAACGACAATCTTGTTGTTATATTTATCAAACAAATAATAGAATCGCAGTGCATAAACCTTAAATTTAAATTAGTTAATTTTCCATCACATTAAATATTGTGTAAATGGCATGATGTATGTGCAATGTACTTACATGTAATAAAAATGTAATCGCACATGACTTATAAATTATAATATGCACTGATTTTATAAATTATAATCCATATGTAACATTAACAAACAATTTTTTTACAATTACCAATCTTAAGGATGTACGAGCATTGGAGCTTCAAAAAGATTAAGGCTTAATTTTTTTTACATGTAGTTAAAGAGCATATAAAACAATTATAAAAGTGTCAAAGAGGGCTACGGGGGCCTTGAATTAATTATTTAATGTTAAAGTCCAATTTTTAATGCATTGCTCTTATGGAAAAACCCGTGAGCGTCAACATATTTTGATAATTTTCACTTGGAATAAAATGGGACGAATAGAAAAAAAAACTACGCAATAGAAATATTAATAAAGAGATTGATTAAATAAAATTACGGTATGACGCGCCTAAAAAAAAGATATTTAAGAAAAAAACTAAGATTTCGGGTAAATTTTATTTCTGTCGGCCGTAGTTTAATTGCCGGAAATCTCAAGTTTTTATGACGGACCTAAATTGAATTTTAATTTTTTTTAACTTACGACAGAAACTTTATTGTGGACTTTTATGAATGTACTATATAAGATTTTGAAGAATTTTTTAAATGGACTATGTCTAGTGCTCGTACATCCTTTAATGATAAATTTAGAATATTTGTTTCTTTGCCAAAATTCATTGAATGCACACAATATGTTACATTTATGATAATCTTTGGAGGAAGATGGATACATAGGTATCTATGTATGTGTACTCTATGTTTACAAACACGTGATTGAGTAATTCAAAAACAATTTATCAATTATGATGTGGTTATATTAGTTTCGTTTTGATAGCCTGTATCTTAGGCCAGACAGTGAGTAATATCGCATTGTACTAATTTACAGCAGTTATTTTATTTTTTTATCTGACTTAGTATCACGTACAGAGTATCAAATCATAAAATTCTGACAAATTTTGATACGGGAAAAGTTGACATCATGCACAAACCTTATCGCCTACATTTCGGTACTGTCGAATGTAAACTGAGCCTGATTTTGTAATACTTGAAAATATGGTTCGAAGACAAATATTAACGGACATTATATACTCTCTAAAATGTCATTCTTCTTCCGATATCCAGGTTAGGATATGTCCTTATAAAAAATCCGCTTATTGAATTTCTTCTCCACATAAGTATACAAAAACATATGTGATCGAGATGTATTTTGCAGATTGCGGATAATATCACTTTTCCCGCGCCACTTTTTACTATATTGTAACCAATTATTGTAAGGAAATAATTACAAATTTACAAACTATTGCGAATAATTCATATATATTTATTTGTGTATACTGAAGCGTCAACAATACAATGTTTAAACATTATATTATCGAATGATAATTAGTGAGAATTCTAGGTTTTTGAAATAAAATTTCAAATTCGCCCCCTTTACCTAGATCAGTTTTTTGTATTATTAATACGTATTTCGACTACAATGTAGTCATCATCAGTATAAATTAGCTAGTCGTACTTTACTCTTTGACAATTAGAAATAGATATAAAGTCGAGATCAATAGAAAAAATAAAAATAAATAGAAAATTAAATAGATTAAAATATACTAGATTTAAAATATAATAAATTTTAAAATATATTGAAATTGCTCTTGTTAAAATTTCCTTCATTCACATTTATTCCTGTTAATTTTACTCTTATTAAAATTACTCTTATATTGTCGCAGGATATGTTACCTGTTACTAATTTGGTGACAGTTTCACAATCTATCTTGGTTTTACGCTACTTATATATGTTCGCCCGACTTTAGATGCTATTCTAAGACTAAATTAACTCGTCAACCAGGAATCGAACCTCGGGCCTCTGGATATCTAGTCCAGCGTGCTTACCGCTACACCAAAGACGACTGTGACGTAAGAGCCAACTTTCGAAGTTATTATTCATATATATTTATTTGTGTATACTGAAGCGTCAACAATACAATGTTTGTCCAAATTCCATTTAGGTTACGTAAGACAAATTCTAGAAAGACTAGCGTCTATAGACAAAATGTCTTTGAATTTTAATAATGTAGCTAAATGCCAATTTAAATATGCGACAAAATCAATAAAATGACTTTTAGAAAATCTAGTTGGTTAAAATTACTCGATCTGATGACCATCGAAATTGATATAAAATTAAATTCATGATAAATAGTTGACGTGTTACCCACTTAAATTTTTTCAAATTCAAGTGATATATCTTTAACCTGAAGATTCAAAATATGTAGTTAAAAATTTTTTTGGGTGTCTAGAAACCGAGGTACTCATTAGTCTAAATTGAAAGATAGGGAATGTTAAATTTTGAATTTTATAAAATTTGAACTATGTCATAGGTCCTCAACGTGTGCGATAACGTCCTCTTGTGGCCATTTGAGACTTTTAGTGGGACAGTAGAAGACTCAGAGAAAATTAGGGGGCGTTGAGATGGTACAGAGGGGGTGTGGGAATGTTAAAAAATATAGTCTAAAAAAGACAAAAAAACACGCTTATCACGTAGTAATAAAGTAAAGTAAAGTTTAATATTTATTATTGTATGTATTGAATCATTTTTATTACGTGTGCAAAAATTCACATATTTCGTTAGTTTGGGAAGTGGGTGAAAATTGAACTGAAAGGTTCCATTTCATTCAGATCTAGGGTAAATGTGGGTTTTACTGCGGTTTGAAATTTTTTTAATTGAAATGCGTTTTAATTGTTATCATTGAAACATGCTTATTTAAAAAGAAACAATTGTAAGTTTTAAAAGGGGGGGGGGGGGTCGGGGGTCTTGAATTAATTACTTAATGTTAAAGTTCGAGTTTTAATGCATTGCTCTTAGGGAAAACCCATATTTTTACACATATTTTTACATATTTTGATAATTTTTACTTGGAATAAAATAAGATGAATTATAAAAGAGGTTGATCCAATAACATTCTGATATGACGGGCCAAAAAAAAAGATATTTAAGAAAATATCTGAGATTTCGGGTAAATTCTATTTCTGTTGGCGGTAGCTTAAATATCCGAAATCTCAGGTTTTTTTCTTAAATATCTTTTTTAGGCCCGGTGTGACGGGCCTCAGTGAAATTTTAATTTTCACTTACGAAAAAAAATAATAAACATTATTGTGGACATTTATGAATGTACTATATAAGATTTTGAACAATTTTATAAATGACCTTTACTTACGGACTTTATCAGCGCTCGTACATCCTTAAAAATAAAACATTTTGATAGAACAAAAAGTAAAAATTTAGATGAATCAAATCAAACTTTGATGAAAGTATTGCCTAACTAAATTGATAACGATTATAAAATACAAAGAAAAATTCCAATATCATTGAATAAATTTGAAGTGCAATTGTATATATGAACGAGAAAAAAAGACACAATAATGTGTGCAAATAGGGAAGAAAAACTAGTGGAAAGTATTATTATTATATTTCTTTATTTGACATAAATCAATAGTAAGAAAAAACAAAAAATTGTACATAAATATTAAATAATACCAAAAAAAAATGTAGATAAACAAAATAAATAAAATTAAAATAAACTATTCTAGTAAGAAAGTGGAATGATAAACGGCTCCATCGAATATAGAATTCTCTTCTATTAAGTATGCATGGACTGATTTTCTATTTTGGGGCTCGGACACGTTAAGGCTGTCTAATGCCGTATATAGTTGGAGCTTATTAAGCTCAGGTTTTCCAACCCCTACCATCCCTGGGCAGTCATCAATCAGATGCCTCACACTTTCCACTGCATCACACATAACACACACTCCCACACCATCTACTCTCTTAGTATTCTACTTGAACCGAACATTCGAAAACTTGCAATCACATCTCTCACTCCTCTCACTTATACTTAAATACCTGGCTACTTGCTCGTAATGATCTAGGATTGAGAAGATGCTCAGGCTCTCTTTCATTCTAATATCAGTTTGGTGAAATTGTCACCAAATTAGCAACAAGTAACATATCCTGCGACAATATAAGAGTAATTTTAATAAGAATAAAATTAACAGGAATAAATTAGAATGAAGGAAATTTTAACAAGAGCAATTTCAATATAATTTAAAATTTATTATATTTTAAATCTAGTATATTTTAATCTAGTTAATTTTCTTTTTATTTTTGTCTGTTGATCTCGACTTTATATCTATTTCTTATTGTCAAAGAGTCAAGTACGACTAGCTAATTTATACTGATGATGACTACATTGTAGTCGAAATACGTATTTATAATACAAAAAACTGATCTAGGTAAAGGGGGCGAATTTGAAATTTTATTTCAAAACCTAGAGTTCTCACTAATTATCATTCGATAATATAATGGCTAAATTTTAATTTTCGTTTTTTACTCTTAAAACCAAATTACTTTTTGTGTTACAGTTTCATCCTTCATTATTATTCCAACGAGTAATGGAATGAATCCAATTCTTACCAAAGAAAGTATTTATCGAATACAGCATAGGAAATTTATATCAATTAATTATTTTTTTCTAAATTTTGCCAGTTGGAAATGTCCTTTTTTTATTAAGATTTTGGTGATGGCATTTCTATGGAAACTATAAACTATACTAGCACACTATAAATCATTATATATAAGTTAGAAATATGCTAATTTGTATTTTGGCTATTAATAAATTTAAATTTTTTAATATTGTATTTTTTTTAATTTTTTTTAATATTATTGTATTGTCATTGGTCTTCAATACCACTGTAAAATTTCAGATCATTCAGACATCCGGAAGTGGATGAAAACTGACTTAAAAAATTCCACTACGTTCATACAATAGATAGACACATACAAGTCATGCTAATAAAAGCATGTTAATAATATATAAAACCTATTTTAACAATATGGAAACCCGACTTCAAAAATCAAATATTCAATAACAAAAAATGCACTAAAAAGTAAAAAAATAATTACATATTCTTGTGTCAATTTTAGTTCACCTAAGCAAAAATTTTTTAAATATATATGTACAATTATTGTTATTTTTGGAGTCGGTGTCAGCATAGAGAAATTCACATAACTTTTGGACACCTCATCCAAAAATAACAATAACTGTACATATATATTTAAAAAATTTTGCTTAGATGAACTAAAATTGGCACAAGAATATGCAATTATTTTTTTACTTTTTAGTACATTTTTTGTTATAGAATATTTGATTTTTTAAGTCGGATTTCTATTTTGTCAAAATAGGATTTATTTCTCGCTTTTTAGTGACTTTGAAGTTCTATAACTGATTTTATTTGTCTAAATATGGGTGACATACTAAACGACCAACTTTAGTGCATTGTTTTATAACACTTTTTTTTTATCCGTTTTTTTTTTTAATAATTTTTTGTGCATTTTTTTGTAACAGATTTTCTGTTTTTTTTACAAGCATTTTATTTTTTTTTGGTAAAAATTTTTTTTTTTGGGGTCGGTTTTTTTTTTGTAAAAAATTTTTCTGAAGTCGGTTTTTAAAAAAATTTTCTTATTTTCCCATTATGAATGAGTATACACTTTCAAAATAAAAAAAATTTCGCAAAAATCGGTTATCACATATAAAATGAGGATTTTCCTCGATTACCCGGGATCCTTTCATCAGAATGCGATTTGGTGACAATGGGACCAATGGGAAACCAAACCCTTTAAAACAAAGAATAAAAATTCAAAATCGGTTCATAAATGACGGAGTTCTGAGGTGAGACACATTAAAAAAAAAAAAAATACAGACGAATTGAGAACCATCCTCCTTTTTGAAGTCGGGTTAAAAATAAATGAGTTAGCATTGAGTAAGTATACATGTAAATGAATATTGAACTTCATATTTTTAAAAATATCAATGAAATTAAAAAAGAAAATGTTGCCAAATTTTTCTCACAAGACATTGTCATGTGTTGTCATCAGTCTGGTGTTCGAGGATTTCAATTTAATACGTACACTGTATATTTGATTTAGTACAAATTTTAGACCTTTACAGTGAATCGTACTACTTACAAATCGTACACAGTGTATATTCTAAATCAATTACATATTATACAATAGGTCATATTATTATTATTATTATTATCGAAGTACAAAGAATATTGAAGCCTTACACGGTGAAACACATTGAAAATAATTTTAATATTTATTAGTATTACAATTTGTTTGATCAAAAAAATCAACACAACTAATACAAAAATAACAAAATCATAATTTTAAAATAAATAAATTTACTTTCAAAATGAAAATAAACAAATTCACTTCTTAAATAAATTTAATTGTTATGTAAATTAAAGTGCGCAAACTCATGGAACTATATTTTTTTATTATAAATAAGTGTCATCATTTTCAATATATAAAATAATAAATAATTCCTTATAGTTTTTTTCGTCCTTATACAAAAGAAACACAAAATGGTAAATTTTAAACAGTTTATATCTAAAAGTATATATTTAAAAATAACATTAAATAATATATAAAATAAATTTATGATTTTTTTTTAAAATTATTATGTGAATTAAAATTTTTGGTTTTTTAATTTAATTTTAATTTTTTTGATTTTAAATTGTTTATTGTGTTTTAAAATATTTGATATACAAAGTATATGTATAGAAATGGATTAAATAATTAGTAATATTTATATATTTTTAAAACATATATGTAATATAAAATACCAAGAAAATTTTTCTATTGAAAATTCTCTTACAACAGTTTAGTAAAATTTCTATTGTGGTAAGTGCTTTTATATTGTTATAAACATATTGAGAAAAGTGTAATATTTTTTCCATGTGCACTTCATGAATATAAGATAAATTACTGTTTGTTTACTTTGTAAATAATAAATTTTTCAAACAATTTTCGTCGAAAAATATTTTCATTTTTCATATCTTATGATTTACTCTTTATAAAAAAATGTTTTGTAAACAATTCAATTTATCTTATTGTTCTATTTAAAGTTCTATTTATCTTATTGTTTTAACAGTTTAATAGGAAATAGTTTCATTTAATTGTCCAGTTGAGTATTGAAAAAAAGTAAGTAAAAAATATATGCAAAATTTACTTACGTACCTAAATAAAGATTTGTTATTTTTATTTTGGTTTATCTAGATATTTTTATATTTACTGTAATATTACATCAAGCGTATAATGTTTTAGTTAATATTTTAAAAATGGTCTGAATTCGGAAATTCATATAATTAATACTTATTATTAGAGAAATATGATACAGAAATTTTTCACTTCCGTATTATTCTAATACTCGCTCTACTCACAAGGGGGCTCCACCTCCTCCCCCCGATTCGGCCTCGGCTTCGCGTCCTAGAAAGAAAACAGAACCTACGTTACTACGTAATGTAAATTTGGCAAAGAACACAAGACAGCAATCAATCAAAGAGGATATAACACGAAAATATTTCCTTGAGGGTTCAAATTATTTTACGTCGAATGCAGAAAATCGCATCCTTCTAGCATATATAGAAATAAAGGTATTTGGAGAGTTATACCCGTTTTTGGGGTGGTTTTTTGGGAAAATTAAAGCTTTCCGATTTTTCCCGTAAGTTTGAAGTTATTTCACGTAGAATGCAAAAAGCCGCAACCTTCTAACATCTCTAGAAGTGGGTTTGATTTTGTATAGATGAGTCAGTTAAACAAAGAGCTGTATATACTATAAGGTTTGCTCGACATGTATGTTTGTTGAATTTGGAACTTTAAAATTGTGCTATTCATTGGATACTCTACGTATTTGACAAAGTATATACATAAAAACTAAACTGTTTACAAAGAATAATATTTTATATCCAATTCAAAGTTTTATTAGGTAGCTCTTCGAAAAACATTTATTTTTAAATTAATTGCAAGGAGTGAATGCTTATTTTTATTACTTATGTATAAACTATTATTTATACCAATTTTTACTCATGCCTATCTTTAGTCAGAGTAATTTGGGGTAATTACGGGCAGTGGGTTCGGGTGGGTAAAGACTATAGTGTCAGTATAAGACAAAAAGTCAGGTTAGAACATTTAATATCGATGGTGTGATAATTTTTCTCAAGCCAGTGTACTTCTGGGTAAATGCCTGTGCATTAGTCATCTTGATACTGAACAACATATTACAGCTGTTAATGTTCTAATAACGGAAGGAAAAATAATATGATCTGCGCGAGTCGAGTTGTCACCAGCAAATCTACTTACAGGACAAAATTTAGATGTGGCACTGTTTCTTCTACAGGTTGTCCAAAGCAACATGAACGAAAGAAAGAAGTCTAAAAATTGAAAACTGAACAAAATTTAAAGATATTTGTCATATCCGTCCATTTACCGATTATGAATGCGCACAAAACTAAACCCTCTTTTCAAAAACAGTACTTTTATCTTAAAAGTAAATAGTTTATCCAAATATAGTAATATTGTTTCGATATTCATCTCTATTATTGTTTATAGCTTGAAAATTGAAGCTTAAAATTATACACAGTTCGGAAGAAGAAAAGTCGACTAAATTCAAAAATATTTTTGAAATATAGTTTTCAACTTTTTTTTAAATGGGAGTGGTTCGTTTATAATTGTAGAATTGTTTATAACGCAATAATTGAATTGAATTATCTATTTAATTAAAGTATACTGTAATTGATTAAAATTTTAATCGATTTTGATTTTTAACTACAGTTTTATAATTTTAAACACTTAATTTTTCAAATTATTATTCCTATGAATAATAATAACCAATATTAACCATTATTCCTATGAATAATAATGCCATTATTAACCATTATTCCTATGAATAATAATACGTACTATTCCCATGAATCAAAGGAATTTTACGATCAATTATACGTATCTATATATGATTCATAAAACATACATATGCCATATGGCATATACCATAATAATATAATTAAACTTAAAAAATTATTCACAAAAAAGACCAGCGAATTTGCTTGATATAGATATTGGCAATTGGTAGATTTACAAACAATTTATCTTTGAACATTTACTATATTTAAGGAGTATACAGTCTTTTTTCAAAAGCATTTCTAATAGGGAATCATTGTTAAATAAATAATTAAAATATTTACTATAAAACCATACACATACATGCATGCATCTAGCAATAAGCTTGTGGTGTATGGTGTTTGTTTGATGTCATTTAAGAGTGGGGATTTAGTGATGCCCACTTAGTTTATAATATTATTATTCATTATGAATGCACACACACTACAGACAAGTTATATAGTAGTAAATAATATTTAACATTGATTCTCTATTAGCAAAGCTTTCCAAAACAGACGGTATATTAAATTACCTACCCCTCCTTTCGCCGTTTTTAGTCAAAACTAATCAGTGTTTGAAAAATTTTTTTAACAAAACTAGTTTTGTTTTAATTAAGTAAACACTTTGGTATTTAACTATTTGCTCTCTCTGTCTCCCTCTTCTCTCTCTCTCTCTCACCATTTAAAAGTTCTGGGTCCAACTTCCGCGTGACACGGATACTTAGAACTTGATGTTACCTGGCTTACGACTATACGTTACCCGGAAAAATTATCTACAAAAATTATAGTTGGTTTTTTGGCATCTCATGTCCAATATACAAACCGATTTTTTGAATATTTTGAAAATATTTTCCATTTATAGAAATAAACCTGCCTACAGTTTTGTAAAAAGTGTAGATATTGATAAGCTCTTCCATAAGCGATGATTACAAATTCAATTTACTTTAAGGCAAAAAATACTAATAAATATTCGATGTTCGCTTATAATATTTAAGATACAACATTCTGCATGTGAGATATTTGACGAGTTATTATAAAAATCATTAAGGTTCTATTCTGATATGTAACGGACTTGTAACGTTTCCCCAAGCATCCATACATACATACATAATTTACCGTCCAAGTAGCCGAGCGGTCAAAGGCGTTATGTCTATTTGGAACTGGGAGGTTATGCAGTTTGTCAATTATTAAGAAATAAAAGCGGGGTGGTTCATTGACTAAACTGTCGGCGTATGGACAAGAACGAAGTAATCGGCTATGCTTGTGAAGGTTTTCTGCAGTTTCCTTCACCTACTCCAAATGAGTATGGGCATAGTCCCTACAGAGTCGGCTGCAGCCACACATCCTACCCATTCCTATTCATAAAAATTTCATTAATATTGGTGGATTCCCTTTTAATATAAATTTGAAGTACATCCCCGCATCGATGTGATCCAGCCTACTAGTACTTAGTTCTACCAAAGAATACAGTTGGTTGTGCTGGTAATGGCACTAAATACCAAAATCGAACAGCTATTGTCATCTAGTGGTCAGCATACACACTAAAAATTTCAAGTGACACAAAAATCGTACTTATACGCTTCTATGTATATTTTATTCTTTGATTATTGTCACGGAGGCTACAGATTATAGTTTGCAAATGTCCAACAGACTGCAGTTGTATTACGGAGATCCCCTTTTACTCCTTACTGCGCATGATTGTATGTGTGGTGTTACGCAAAAAGAGTTAACCCGCAGGTGGCTGGTTTTGAGATTATTGTCTTCAAAATCAGTAATATAGCTGATAAATGTAATACTACCTTAGAATTTTTATTATATTAGTTTGGCAGTTGATTGGGCTTGAATAATTTTTGCACATTGTAGGGAACAACGTTTTCTCCCACTTGGCTGGGATAACTCTAATTTTCATGTTTTGTGGGTTGAACGCTTTTTGCATAGCATCATCCATATATACATAAGAAAGATTGGAAGCTCCTCTACAAAAGCAAGATAGTAGCCATCTAGCGTATGCAACTATATGTGAACTAATTTTTTTAAACCGTTAGAGGGATGGTATTCGGTACTATTTTTATTTTGTTTTTAATATTTTGTTTTGTTTTAATGAAATAAAAAGAACAGGGTAGTGACTCTGTAACTGAAACTTGGTGAAAATACTAAATGTGAGCACTTCTCTTGATTCCGTAACTTTCCACTATAGTGAAAATGTGAACCATCTCACGTGAGTTTGTTCGACAAGGAATTTCATAACGTATAAGTGAATTCCAGAGAGAAACGAAAGAATTAGAGAGAGAGAAATAATCGATGGCTTAAAACAACGAATGGTAATGTCCATGAAGAAGAGATAAATATTCTTCATGATAATGTCATGAATGTATATATGTATTCTTTGGTTATTTATCTATCTCGTTCAAAGTCGGAGTCGGCGCGCATGAAATTTAAAATTATTTGCTTTTGTTTATCAGTCACATTTATGTTGAAAAAGTGAAATATTGAAAAATTAAACAATCAAAGCAAAGCTGTTTATTTTTACACGGATGCCAATGTCAAACACTACTATATTCATAGAGATAACTACTATATATTATCTATGATCCAAATCATCTCACCCAGTTATTTCGTATTTTCACTACAACCTTACAGAATCAGGCGTGTAAACTCACGTGAGATGAAAATGCGAGAAGTGAGCAATCTCACTTAAAATACTGAATCGGGTACCTGATTTTTTAAATATAAATTTATTGCCATTACTAGAAATGTTGAAATTGATTTTATATACAATAAATATCTTATTTGTAACAGTAAAATACGTATAATATAAAGTACTCATATGATAGTATGTCTTATCACACAATTAAATTGTTTAAAGAATCATAAATAATAATTAAGAATATATATATATATATATATATATATATATATATATATATATATATATATATATATATATATATATATATATATATATATATATATATATTTAATGAGAAATTTGATATAAATTTAATAGACGCAGAATAATCATATTTCAATTTTTACATTTTCAAAACTAAATTTAAATATACCACTAAATTTACCACAAAAATTTTACAGCACACAATTTACAAGATTATCAGTTTCCAAAGAAAGTAAGTAACAAACCCGAGATTGTTTTAATTCAATATCACTAATGTTATTAATTAAAAAAAGTCTAATAGGATTTTTCCATAATTGAAATTTATTTTCATTTTCTGGGAAACGATGATTAGGAATCTTTGACGAAGGTGGACAATTACGTACAATGCACAAGTTAGATCGATAGATTGTAGAGGCTGCCCTAAACGAACTACACTTCGACCATAAGGTTCAATTTGATGCCTAAGGAAGTGTGGATATGAGTGGAGTGGAAGGAATTTTTGTGTACAGACTAGGAATTGGTAAGATATGCGGCTGCAGCCGACTATAATAGAGACTATGCCGATATTCATCTGGAGTTCGTGAATGAAACTGCAGAAAACCTTCTCAAGCATAGCCGGTTACTTCGTTCTTTTCTATACGCCGACTGTTTAGTCAATCAACCGCCCCTTTTTTTTTCTTAATAATTGATAAACTGCCGATGTCGGGATTCGAACCCATAACCTCCCAGTTTCCAAGTAGGCATACTGCGTAGACAAAACGCCTTAGACAGCTCGGCCACTTGGACTAGTCTACAGAAGTTAATCATTTTTATCAACAATTAATAATTCGCCAATGGGTTTACTTTCACTTTATAAGTTTTTTATCCCAGTTTTACACCATCAATCCCCCATTCTTGACAAATTGTGGCATTAAAGACTAAAGCAAGTATCTTAATTGCTCGTGATATTTATCTTAATACAATAATCACGAAGGCTATATTAAAGGAGACCGATCGTAATGTTTAACTCATGGTATTAAAACTGGATACAGACTGTAGACGGCATCATTGTCTCATAGGTCTGCTCGAATTCAAAAAATGTTAATAAAACATAAAGTTGATATTTTATAATTGTAAACACACATCTTGATCTTTATTTAATTTATTATTAATAATTATTAATTTTTTTCGTGCTGATTTTCTCTTACAACCCCTACAACTGCACAACACTTCACCATTTTTTGTTTGTTAAGTAACTAAGTACGAATTCATAAACCACTTAATATTGTTTAAAGAATGTATTTTATTAAAACTATTATAAATTAAAAATAAATTATTATAATTTTTTTAAATAAATTTTATTATAACCTCCGGAATAAATATTTATTAATAAGGATTTGAAATTGTCATGCGCAGTAAGGAGCAAAAGGGAATCTCCGCAACACAACTGCCGTCTGTTGGATATTAACAAATTATAATCTGTACGCTTTTTTTAGTACGCGAAAACAGCAGAAACTCCTATACCGATCATTCTCCTTTTATATAGTCTCGTGGCAATAATATATCTTCTATGTTTATAAGCCAAACTATATATGAATTGTCAAACTATATATGTTATGTGAAACTGTGAGTTCGACTAGTAACTACTAGATGGCCTCTAGATATGACTGTCAAGTAGGGCCATCAGGACAAAGCTATCAATCTGTCTTAGGTATATAATATGTGGCTTACCACGACCAACATAATTGGATCAGGCTACATCTACTGGATGGGGATAAAATACTATAGTGACCTTGTGAAGGTGCTGCTACTGGCTGTATTTTAATACCCGATATATATAACGTATGGTCTAAGATTCGGCATTAGAAAACCTTCCCTCATCTGTTGATTGAAATATTATTGAAAACGCTTATTGCAATATAAACAATTTGGCAATGTAATGTCTGCCAGGGTAGTTCTGCTGCAATTAACATTAATTAATTAATTAAAAATTGATTTTTTTATAATTAAATCCCTCACGTGTTAATTGAATTTTGCTTGTTAAATAACATAGTATACGATACGACAAATCTTGTAATAGCAGGCAGCACTGCTTATTACTGCTACGGTTACCTGTAGCCAGGTGTTCAAACTTAAAGTAAACTTAGCTTACTTCCCTCATATGTTAATTGAAAAATATTTAGAATATTTTGAAAGTTTAGAATAATTAGAATACATCCATAACTGGCAGCCATCTTAAAATCAATTAAAATCAATTGCAGCCTATATAAGAAAAATTTTTAAAAATAGAAATTTAAAAAAAAAAACCTTGTAGAGAGAGAGACAATTGCATTATTCAACGTTGCGACATTTGGCCTTTCCATAATGTCACCCATTTGGTCCATCGCTCGTCTGTCAGTCTCACTACATGCCCTGCCCTGCCCACTTCCATTTGAGTTTTTGGGCATAATTTAGAGCATCGATAGCTTTAGATATAGCTCTTATTTTTGTATGTCGGATTTTTTTAATTCTTTTTATTTTTAGTATACTTCGTTCTAAACCCCGTTGACATGTGATTATTTTTTTCTTTATTTTTCCTGTGTACTTCCAGGTCTGACAGGCATAAGTAAGGCATGGTAAGACGCAGCTCGACATGACCTTTGTTTCAATTTTTACTGGCATATTACTTTTAAAAATTTCCTTCAGGCTCCAGTATTTGTTCCAAGTAATTTGAATACGCCTCTCAATTTCTGAATAGTTGTTCTAAAATATAACAACTATATATAATATATACCAGGATATATAAAGTTTAGTTTCGACTTTGTAGCGGTTGAAAATGTTGATCGCAGAAAAAAATTTTGATGAAGGTGTATAAAATAACCTAATTAGTCCATTTCCGCCCGTTTAGTTGTCCGCCTGTCCGCCCGTAAACACGATAACGCGAAAACGAAAAGAAATAGCGAGCTGACATTTCGAATGTGTGTAGAGCTAAAATGTAAGGTCAAGTGTGTGAATGAGCAAAATCGGACCATGTTTAGGCAAAGTGGGCAAAGCCACCTATCGTTGAAACCGTAAAAGATTTAATGAAAAAAATGTTCCTTTTTTAAAAATAAACAACTTTTGTCTTTTTTTCATAAATTCAGTATATACTGGGTATTTAAGCAATAACGTTAGCTGGTATTTTCACTTGTTAACTTGTTAATATTTAAATTACAAAAATTCTTAAAATTCAATTTTTTAACGAAATTCCTTCTAAAGGAAATAGAGTTATTTTGGTCTTCTATCGATGTCAAAATTTCTTCAAATGTTAATGAATTGTAGTAAACTTGATTTTCTACGACTTTACTCCTCATACATTTTTCGATTGTTTTAATATTTAGAGAGATTTTTGTACTTTGTGTTTTCTTCTTTCTTTATGACTCCCTTTCCCCTTGACATATGCCTTTTATTAATAAAATTGCAAATACCAAAATCACATCAGATACGACATTTCATTTTGATCACACTAGTATTGTGACTGCTAGAGAGTGATGTATATATTCTAAGAAAGTTGACGCAGCTCCTGCGTACTGAATTTTGTAATTAATTAAACTATTTTTCTGGTACGTAAAATTATTTAAAAAAAAGATATTACAATACAATTTTATACTAAACTTTAACGTAAAGAAATAGAGCTATTGGTCTTGTACCGATGTCAAGATGTCACATTGAAATTTTATACTAGACTTTAACGTCAATAGAAGATCAAATGTGATGTCAAATGTGATGCCAAATTAGATATCCTTCCAATAATAAACCAATAAAAATTCGTTACGCAGGAGCTGCTTCAACTTAGCGAATTTCCTTAGATTACATAAATCACTCTCCAGCGGTCACAATTTTAGTCTGATCAAAATGAAATGTCGTTATTGATTTTAGTATTTGCAAGTCCAATTTTATTAATAAATGACACACGTCAAGGGGAAAGGGGGGCAAAAGATAGAAGAAAACACAAAATATAAAATATCTCTCTTAATATTAGAATAATCGAAAAATATATAAGGAGTAAAGTTGTAGAAAATCAAGTTTGCTACAATTCATTACTTTATCATTTTTCTCAAACTCTAATGTGAACAGAGGTATTTAGAATTTTAACTTTCAATCTTTAATTGTAAATATTTCTGTAAATATTAGTGTAACAGAAAAATGATAAGAAACAAAATTACAGTAAAACTTAGTACCTACAACTTAACTCCTGATAAATTTTTCGATTTTTCAAATATTCAGAGAGATATACCAAATTTTGTGTTTCCCCCTTCCTTTAAACCCCCCTTCCCCCTTGTCCGATTTTAGCCATTAACGAACCTTTTGAATACCAAAACCGCCTCAAATACCAAATTTTATTCCAATCAAATTAAAATTGTGACCACTAGAGAGATTACAGACACACACACACACACACACACATATATATATATATATATATATATATATATATATATATATATATATATATATATATATATATATATATATATATATATAAATTTTACAGATGGTGATTTTCGACATCTACTTGGTAGGATCGATGGACATTTCAAGAAATTTTTGCAAAATTTTAAAGTCGATACGGGACCAATAGCTCTATTTCCTTTCAGGAAATTCGCTAATAAAAATAACTGATGATCAGATTTCCCAAGTGTATCGCTAGTACTACAATTATTGGTATTTAATTTGAATATTTAAAGTGTAACAACTTCTCTCAATAGAATTTATTTACTTTACAAAATCATTAATCATTCATTCAAAATAATATTCGTTGTAAAATATGTTACGTTATCTGCAATTCTTTTATTATCACATTCATAAAATAGTTCCCAGAAAAATATATTTTTAAATGAATGAATATTAGAATTAAATATTGACTGAATTTCATTACACAAATAAAGTTGATAATAACTTACATGATAACACAAATATCTAGAATTATTAATTATGATTATAGTTTCGTATGTCACACGTTCGTTCTATCCTTAGTTCAATAGAACTTTCTATTAATTTGTTTTAATCTACATTATAGAATTCATTTAAAGTGTTAGATGTCGAAGGCCGGATTCTGCCTTTTCTTCCGAGCTCATTGGATTTTGTTACTTTTAGAAAGTATATTATGTCTTAAAGTAACAATAAAATAATTTTCAAAATACTTCCTAAATTTAAACTTTAAATTCAATTAGCTTGTGAATTGCCAACAGAATCTACAGCAAGCTTTAATTTAAATTCACTTGTACTATGGACCGCACAAGTTCATGTCATTGATTTTTGCCTTATTAAATCGGTTTTCGAAAAAATGCTCTGGATAAAAGTTGTTAATTAGAAATATAGTAACATGGGCTAGAATTTAGAAGGCCTAAGCTGTAAACTATTTGTAATCTTGAATGCGTTTTCTACATATAAAAGTTTTTATTATAGTTTTTTTTTTTCAAAATATATACTTTTTTTTTAAGGCAACAAATTTATTTAATTTATCATGCTCCTTATAAAAACTAACAACTTTTGCCCCCCCCCCCACACCACATGTGAAAGCTATAGCCACGCCCGTATACAAGGGTATTTTAAGTTCTAATTCTGTAACTGTTGAAAATATTGATCCCGGAGATAAAATTTTGATATAGGTGTACATAAAATGTCCTAATTACTCCATTAATTAGCCCGTAATCCTCCCGTTTATCTGACTGCCCGTAAACACGATAACTTGAAAAGAGGTCACGTACTGAAATTTCGCATGTTTGTTCTAGAGACAAAACGTCAGATCAAGTTCGTGAATGGACATAAAAAATTTAGAGCGAAAAAATTTCTCTTTTTTAAATAAACATTTTTTTGTTAGAAATTTTTGTCATCAACCGAATAGTTTGGCAACAATTTCAGCTCAAACATCTGTAACACTTTTGAGTACAAAGCCATAAATGTTAGTATCTTTTACCCTACTACACATTTTTAAATATGTGTGAGTGTGCAAACAGAAAAATTAAGTTCGTTGTTATTTTCACTTGTGTTTTTCTCATGTTCATTTTTTTATTGGAATTTATGCACATTTGTGTGCATTAGGTTTCTATGTCAAATAAAAATGCATCAAAACTGGAACAAATTGAAATTTTAATAATATCAATTTCGATATTATTATTATTTGAAAGGGAATGTGGATAGTCCTCAGGATTCTAATGACATTAAATTCTATTTAACATATTTTAAATTATAAATTAACTTTCTCAAGAAAATTCCAAAAAACATTTAGGAGTTAATTTTATACAACTTTGATTTATTTTAAAGTAGAATATTCAATGTAATTAATCAATAATGAATATTCCATGAATGTTTTTTCGTTGGTAAGATTGTTCCATGCCATAAGTAGAACAACTTTACTTCCCATACCAAATATTATCATATTTTTAATATTATTTATATTATTTACTTTGTAAATATATATATATATATATATATATATATATATATATATATATATATATATATATATATATATATATTTATACATATATATAAATATATATATATATAATAATAAATATTAGTCAATATTTATAGTTTTTTCAATACATTTGCGTCACACTATAGTTATTTCTTTAGTTTTCATAATTAATGTTTTCCGCGGCAGGAAATAGATTAGGCTAATCATTGTTCCCACATCCATATTGATATGGAGATTTTTAGAATCACTAAGAAGGATTTTACTGATACGAAACGGCCGAATGACAACACAACATAGCGGTCTTATCTATAAAAAAAATTAAGCCATAGCATGTGTGATACACCGAAAGAATACGACTAAGACGAGAAAACGAGAAAAAAAGTACGACTAGCTAATTTATACTGATGATGACTACATTGTAGTCGAAATACGTATTTATAATACAAAAAACTGATCTTGGTAAAGGGGACGAATTTGAAATTTTATTTCAAAAACCTAGAGTTCTCACTAATTATCATTCGATAATATAATGTTACAAATCATGATATAAATGTATATCTTGATTCCGTAAACTCGTGGTATACGGAATCCAAATCTATCTATATAAGAAATAATTTTAAATAAAATCAATATTGACATTTTCAGTCCTATTTTAACAATTCATACTGAATAATCAATAAAAATAGTAAATATTATTAATGTTAAATTGAGTCTTGGTTTTGTTTACACTTCAATTTGTACAGCGTTTACATTTCAATTTATTTATACGTCAGTACCAACAAAATTATTTGAAATAAAATTATAATTTGTACGTCATTAATAAGTATTAACTGTACAAGTACAAGCGGCGATAAAAGTCGCGCTATCACTGCAAAATTTTATAATTGATTTGTGCCTGATATATTCCAGCTTTCGGAAAAATGTTTCGAATAAAAGTTGTTATTTATAACCCAAGTGTATTTATAACCCTACGCAGTTGCATCCTGTTCAGCTTCAGTGCATCGAGAGATAGCCTCAAATATACATATAAGGGTGTACATATCTTCGTTCATCGGTACAAAACCAATAGCTCCTACATTTTCGTCGAAAATTCTTTAAAGTGTATAACATCTTTAATTAAAATTATATAACGATGTATACTCAAAAGTCGCGATATCATTTCCAAATTTTATAATAGGGAATATGCATGAAAATTTTTTTTCACATTTATTTTCAGAATATGAAAATACTGTTAATACTGTAATAATATTTAACAACGAAATTAAAATCCGACAAATATCAAGGAAGCTATAAGCTTTTTAAGATTATTATCTGTCTCTTTCTTGCAAAAATACTAAAAACGGAGTTTTACGCGTATTTTAAATGGTGAAAGTGTAATATGACGTCACATAACATATTAAGAGGGCTATCACCCTCTTTGTCTAAACGGGAATTTCAATCATTCATATCTCGCTTATTTTTAAAGTTATTTAAAAAGTAATTTTACCTTGATATTTGTCAAGTAAATATGCTTCAATTCAAGTGAAAAAAAATTTTCATGCATATTCCCTATTGAGATTCTGCAACAAATCGATAAATGTCTAACTAGCATTGTTCCAAGGCAAAGGAACAGCGAGAAATATATTCTTATCTAATACATCTTTTGGATATGGAAGGAATGTTATTTTATTTGTTTACTATTTGCAATCTGACCAAAACAATAAGCCAAAAATATGGCAAATAAACGTAAAATGGCATGTTAATTGGTATCCATTGATAGTAAATTTAAATATTTACTTAATAATATGCAATAGAATATTTTAAAACACTGAGTATAATAAAATACTGTTTTAGCTGATGCAGGTATTTAACTTAAATAATTGACTGAAAATAATTACTTATATATAATTGCAATATGCACTGAATGTCACTCACACAGGGTGGAAGACTAAAATCTAAATGGTAATTGGAGTGGCTGAACTCTTTTTAACCTGACTTCAAAAAGGAGGATGGTTCTCAATTCGTCTGTATTTTTTTTTTATGTGTGTCACCTCAGAACTCTGTCATTTATGAACCGATTTTGAATTTTTGTTTTGAAGGGTTTGGTTTCCCATTGGTTCCATAGGCACCAAATCGCATTCTGATGAGGGGATTCACGAGAAATCGAGGAAAATCCTCATTTTATATGTGATAACCGATTTCTGGGAATTTTTTTTTTTTTGAAACGGTATACTCATTCATAATGGGAAAATAAGAAAATTTTTTTTAAAACCGACTTCAAAAAAATTTTTTACAAAAAAAAACCAACCCCAAAAAAAAAATTTTTACAAAAAAAAAAACAAAATGCATGTAAAAAAAATTCGTTACGCAGGAGCTGCTTCAACTTAGCGAATTTCCTTGGAATAAATAAATTACTCTCTAGCGGTCACAATGATAGTCTGATCAAAATGAAATGTCGTATCTGATTTTAGTATTTGCATGGCCAATTTTGTTAATAAATGACATACGTCAAAGGAAAAGGGGGGCATAAAGATAGAAGAAAACACAAAATCTAAAATATCTCTCTTAATATTTGAACAATCGAAAAATGCGTAAGAAACAAAGTTGTAGAAAATCATGTTTTCTACATTTCATCACCTTATCATTTTTGCTCAAACTCTAATGTGTACAGAGATATTGAGGAATTTAATTTTCAATCTTAAACCGTCAATATTTTTGTAAATATTAGGGTTACAGAAAAAATGATAAGAAACAAAATTACAGTAAAACTTATTACCTACAACTTTACTTCTTATAAAATTTTCGATTTTTCGAATATTAAGGGAGATATGTCAAATTTTGAGTTTCCCCCTCCCTCTAAAACCCCCTTTCCCCTGGTCCGATTTTACCCATTAACGAACTTGACCTTTTGAATACTAAAAGCGCTTCAAATACCAAATCTCATTCCGATAAAATGAAAACTGTGACCGCTAGAGTGATTACAGACACATATATATATATATAAATATGTATATATATATATATATATATATATATATATATGTCCATAGATATATATATATAAATTTTACAGATGGTGATTTTTGACATCTACAAGGTAGGATCGATGGACATTTGAAGAAATTTTTGCGAAATTTTGACTTCGGTACGGGACCAATAGCTCTATTTCCTTTCAGGAAATTCGCTAAAAACTGAAAATCTGTTATGAAAAAATGCACAAAAAATTAAAAATAAAATAAAAAAATTCGTTACGCAGGAGCTGCTTCAACTTAGCGAATTTCCTTGGAATAAATAAACTACTCTCTAGCGGTCACAATGTTAGTCTGATCAAAATGAAATGTCGTATCTGATTTTAGTATTTGCATGGCCAATTTTATTAATAAATAACTTACGTCAAGGGGAAAGGGGGGCATAAAGATAGAAGAAAACACAAAATATAAAATATCTCTCTTAATATTAGAACAATCGAAAAATGCGTTAGAAACAAAGTTGTAGAAAATCATGTTTGCTACAATTCACCACCTTATCATTTTTGCTCAAACTCTATTGCGTACAGAGATATTGAGGAATTTAATTTTCAATCTTAAACCGTCAATATTTTTGTAAATATTAGGGTTACAGAAAAAATGATAAGAAACAAAATTACAGTAAAACTTAATACCTACAACTTTACTTCTTATAAAATTTTCGATTTTTCGAATATTAAGGGAGATATGTCAAATTTTGTGTTTCCCCCTCCCTCTAAACCCCCTTTTCCCCTGGTCCGATTTTACCCATTAACGAACTTGACCTTTTGAATACCAAAAGCGCTTCAAATACCAAATCTCATTCCGATAAAATGAAAACTGTG
The DNA here is from genome assembly GCA_963920215.1 of Nineta flava. Taxonomy (NCBI): domain Eukaryota; kingdom Metazoa; phylum Arthropoda; class Insecta; order Neuroptera; family Chrysopidae; genus Nineta; species Nineta flava. The sequence continues at coordinate 30,940,830 of OY986044.1, read as the reverse complement.
ACCGCTAGAGTGATTACAGACACATATATATATATATATATATATATATATATATATATATGTATATATATATATATATATATATGTCCATAGATATATATATATAAATTTTACAGATGGTGATTTTTGACATCCACAAGGTAGGATCGATGGACATTTGAAGAAATTTTTGCGAAATTTTGACTTCGGTACGGGACCAATAGCTCTATTTCCTTTCAGGAAATTCGCTAAAACGGATAAAAAAATGTGTTATAAAGAATGGCACTAAAATTTAGTAGGTCGTTTAGTTGGTCTACCCATATTTAGACAAATAAAATAAGTTATAGAACTTCAAAGTCACTAAAAAGCGAGAAATAAAACCTATTTTGACAAAATGGAAACCCGACTTAAAAAATCAAATATTCTATAACAAAAAATGCACTAAAAAGAAAAAAAAAAATTCGTTACGCAGGAGCTGCTTCAACTTAGCGAATTTCCTTAGAATAAATCACTCTCTAGTGATCACAATTTTAGTCTGATCAAAATGAAATGTCATATATGATTTTAGCATTTGCAAGTCCAATTTTCTCAATAAATGACATACGTCGAGGCGAATGGGGGGAGGTATCAAAAAAGAAGAAAACACAAAATATAAAATATCTCTCTTAATATTAGAACAATCGAAAAATGCGTAAGGAATAAAGTTGTATAAAATCAAATTTGCTACAATTCATCACTTTATCATTTTTGCTCAAACTCTAATGTGTACAGAGATATTAAGGAATTTAATTTTCAATATTAAACCGTCAATATTTCTGTAAATATTATTGTTACAGAAAAAATGATAAGAAACAAAATTACAGTAAAACTTAGTACCTACAACTTTACTTCTTATAAATTTTTCGATTTTTCAAATTTTAAGGGAGATATCTCAAATTTTATGTTTCCCCCTCCCTCTAAACCCCCCTTTCCTCTGGTCCGATTTTACCCATTAACGAACTTGACCTTTTGAATATCAAAAGCGCCTCAAATACCAAATCTCATCCCGATAAAATGAAAACTGTGACCGCTAGAGTGATGACAGACACATATATATATATATATATATATATATATATATATGTCCATAGATATATATATATAAATTTTTCAGATGGTGATTTTTGACATCTACTAGGTAGGATCGATGGACATTTGAAGAAATTTTTGCGAAATTTTGACTTCGGTACGGGACCAATAGCTCTATTTCCTTTCAGGAAATTCGCTAATAATTGCATATTCTTGTGCCAATTTTAGTTCACCTAAACAAAAATGTATATATATATATATATACAATTGTTATTTTTGGAGACGGTGTCCAAAAGTTATGTGAATTTCTCTATGCTGACACCGCCTCCAAAAATAACAATAATTGTACATATATATTTAAAAATTTTTGCTTAGGTGTACTAAAATTGGCACAAGAATATGCAATCATTTTTTTACTTTTTAGCGAATTTCCTGAAAGGAAATAGAGCTATTGGTCCCGTACCGAAGTCAAAATTTCGCGAAAATTTCTTCAAATGTCCATCGATCCTACCTTGTAGATGTCAAAAATCACCATCTGTAAAATTTATATATATATATCTATGGACATATATATATATATATATATATATATATATATATATATATATATATATATATATATATATATACATATATATATATATATATATATACATATATATATATATATATATATGTGTCTGTCATCACTCTAGCGGTCACAGTTTTCATTTTATCGGAATGAGATTTGGTATTTGAAGCGCTTTTGGTATTCAAAAGATCAAGTTCGTTAATGGGTAAAATCGGACCAGGGGAAAGGGGGGTTTAGAGGGAGGGTGAAACACAAAATTTGACATATCTCCCTTAATATTCGAAAAATCGAAAATTTTATAAGAAGTAAAGTTGTAGGTATTAAGTTTTACTGTAATTTTGTTTCTTATCATTTTTTCTGTAACCCTAATATTTACAAAAATATTGACGGTTTAAGATTGAAAATTAAATTCCTCAATATCTCTCGACGCATTAGAGTTTGAGCAAAAAAGATAAGGTGGTGAATTGTAGCAAACATGATTTTCTACAACTTTGTTTCTTACGCATTTTTCGATTGTTCTAATATTAAGAGAGATTTTTTATATTTTATGTTTTCTTCTATCTTTATGCCCCCCTTTCCCCTTGACGTATGTTATTTATTAATAAAATTGGCCATGCAAATACTAAAATCAGACACGACATTTCATTTTGATCAGACTAACATTGTGACCGCTAGAGAGTAATTTATTTATTCCAAGGAAATTCGCTAAGTTGAAGCAGCTCCTGCGTAACGAATTTTTTAAGTTGGATTTCCATTTTGTCAAAATAGGTTTTATAGTTTTTTCTTCACTGTTGTCTAATAGATTTTTACTGGCAATGTATTTGTGGGTGATTCTAGTCTTTCTAATTACTTCGCACTAAATTTCACTATCTTACTTTTCACTGTCTACACTTTTAGGTCTTTCACTATTAAATTTCACTATTCGGAATGAAATAGGAAGCATCTGTGAAAGCACGAAGTATTTTGGATTGGAATCATTCAAGAATCTCAATGCTCGAATTTGAAGTTGTACCCCAAAGTTGAATTTCATTATTGCGCGTCTTATGTCTTCAATACTCGTAGAATGATGCATATTTTTGGGAACCATCCTGTATGTTTTTTCCTCGTCAAGACTATACGTATTTCGTGCGGCGTTATTTGCATCTATATACTAGGATAGATATCAATAATTTGTAATCATCAAGAGTGCTGACTTGTTTTTTAATTTCATTACCATTCATTAATTGTATATAATAGTTTTTGTTAATATTTGATACAATTAATTTAATCAGTGGCTTTAATCAGTGGCAACATTTTTGTGACAAAGCATAGGAATACCAGTCCAAGTGGTCGAGCGGTCTAACGCGTTATGTCTGCGCAGTATGCCTACTCGGAAACTGGGAGGTTATGGGTTCGAATCTCGACATCGGTAGTTTGTCAATTATTAAGAAAAAAAGGGCGGTTAATTGACTAAACTATCGGCGTATGGACAAGAACGAAGTAACCGGCTATGCATACGAGGGTTTTCTGCAGTTTCCTTCACGAACTCCTGATGAATATCGGCATAGTTCCTATCATAGTCGGCTGCAGCCGCATATCCCACCAATTCCTAGTCCATACACAAAAATTCCTTCCACTCCACTCACATTCTCGCATCCTTAGGCATCACAATGGACATTATGGTCGAAGTGTGGCTCGTCCAAGGCAGCCTCTACAATCTATCCATCTATCTAAGCATAGGAATAGGATGAATGGTGGTATAGGTTGCTTTAATTTAATTTTTTTACTTTCCGTGTTTAATTCACCTGATGATTCCGCTAATGCTTCGAATTTATTTGAGGTAGTCATTGGATCCTTTTTGTTGTTTCACTGCTTGCTGGGTTGGAAAAGTAATGATAGGACTATTACGTTTCCTTTTAGTGATAACTTCTTGAAAATCATTAATTTTTTATAATTGTGACAAATCACTTGACTCTGGTCTTGTATCATCAATTTTATGAAAATCCATTTTAGGAACAGAACGTGAACGAGCTCTTTGCTTCAGCAGTTCCACTTTTTCTAACCAACATGAATTTGTTTGGCTGACATATTGATTCAACTTTTGCTTTAGTACTATTAAATGAAATGAAGTTCTTTGTAATGAATAAGTATATAATTCGCAGGTGGAAATTTCATGAATGGCTCAGATTCTCAGAGTGATGAATGATGAGTGATACGAAGATGTTTTTCCCGAAGCGGTTCGGACGTCTGCCAAAGATGCATACCTTGTAACTTTTATCACAAAATAACATGCACATCAGCACCTACACGAAAAAAAAAATGTACAAACCTTATATTATATAGTTGCATATTGTGTTATTCTCACAATTTTGTTCACGCATGTGACTTGTGAGAGACGATTTTCAGCGCTGAAGCGCATTAAAACGAGGATTCACGCTCTATTGAGGCAAGAACTGTTGGATTTGTTTATTATGTTAAACACAGATCGAATCTTATCAGGGATGGCGAGAATAGTAGCTTTTACGAGTTATTGACAGCTAAAACTTCTCCTCTTTAAAAAAAAATCGTTACGCAGGAGCTGCGTCAACTTAGCGAATTTCCTTAGAACACATAAATCACTCTCTAGCGGTCATAATTTTAGTGTGATCAAAATGAAATATAATATCTGATATGACTTTAATATTTGCAAAAATTAAATTTATTAATAGCCAAAAAAATGGTATAACGATTATAGTTTATAGTTACTACGGAAACGACAATCAAAATTTTTTACAATAAAATATATTTTATGTATTCGTGTCAAACACAATATATTAAATATCTCTCTTAATATTAGAATAATCGAAAAATGTATAAGAAGTAAAGTTGTAGAAAATCAAGTTTGCTACAATTCATTACCTGATCATTTTTCTCAAACTCTAATGTGAACAGAGATATTTTAACTTTCAATCTTTAATTGTAAATATTTTTGTAAATATAAGTGTAACAGAAAAATGATAAGAAACAAAATTACAGTAAAACTTTACAGTAAAATTTTGTGTTTCCCCCTCCCTCTAAACCCCCCTTTCTCCTCGTCCGATTTTACCCATTAACGAACTTGACCTTAAGAATACCAAAAAAGTCTCAAATGCCAGATTTTATTCCAATCGAAATAAAACTGTGACCGCTAGAGAGTCCACAGACATTTAAAAAAAGTACATATGTTGTATATATATATATATATATATATATATATATATATATATATATATATATATATATATATATATATATATATATGTATATATATATATGTATATATATATATATATATATATATGTATATATATGTAAATATATATATATATATATATATATATACAAAGGTAGGATCGATGGACATTTGAAGAAATTTTTACGAAATTCCAACATTGGTGCAAAAACAATAGCTGCATTTTCTTTGAAGGAAATTCGCTAAAAATGTTGCTTGGCTAGCTTCCGATTTGTTATATTATTGTTATTGTTAAGTAATTGGAACTATATTTACCTAATAATATAATATATAGGATATGATTAAAAAATTTGTATATTTCATTATTTTCCGATAGTATCCCATTTACCATTATCCCGTTCCGGGCCCCGGGCTTGTGTGGAACCACCCGAGCCCTTTAGGCCCAGCCCGACCCTCACTTCATGTACCCTGCATTACAGGTGTTAGATTTTATTACACTTAATACACAAATAAAAACACTCGCCACGTAAATTATGAAATACCCTGCACCTGACAAAACATATAATTAATAAATTTATTAAATAATTTGACCCTCACATACATTGTACTAAACAAACAGATTAAAAAACCAGTAAAAAAAAAAAAGCAGTAAAAGCAGATTAAAAGTAGCTTTGTGTAAGCGAAAATTTAGACAGTAAAAGTCTCAATCATTCGGTGAAAACTGCATCAAAATCAGTTCAGACGATCATGCAAACATATTTTCAAATATTCATATTTATAGTATAAGTGAGTTAAAAAAAAATTAAATAACTTAAAAAAAGTCGACTGTATATTAAATAATAGAAAAGTATTAATATCTGTAGTCGTAGGCGTTTAACTAAATAAAAATTGTGTTCACAAAATACAGTACGCAAGATCTCCGGCAGCTAGTAAAACATCAATGTTTTACTAGCTGACCCAAATACTTCACTTGTTTTACTGTAGTCGAGTTTTTCTAAATGATTTAATTTTTTTTTGATGATATAAATTATTTTTTAAATTTTGTCTATCTTCCACCGTTTGAAAGATAGGTAACGGCCAATAGGACAAAAAATGTATATAGCTTTGACACTCTTGATATTGAGACAAATCCAATGACACCTCATTTATTAAAATCGGTCAATTAATTTGGTCTACTAAATGGAACATCTAAGATATACTCTACATGCATTAATTGCAAAAAGCATCCCTACCTTCTGTAATATGACAAATAACAAATTTAATATAAAATCTAAAGTTAAACAAAAATAAGTTTCTATTAAAAAAACTTAAAATTTTTAAAAACAAGCTTTTTATAGTAAAACTAATTTTCTACAACTTTACTTCTTATGTGTTTTTAGATTTTATCAATATTAAGATATATATATCAAATTTTGTGGTTCCTTCTCCTTCTAAACCCTCCCCCCTTTCCCTTGTCGATTCTTGCATCTATAACAGGCCGGGGCAGACTTTGACTTTTGTAGAGTACCAGCAGGAGACTGAGAGTATCTATTGTTCGTAATGCAGGGCAAAGGAGCTAAGATTTGTATACTATGAGTGAGAGTAAACAAGAGAGGTATGTTTCGAAGTGAGACGTACCTCGAAGTGAGATTAATTTGTTACTAATTTCTAAATGGTTAAATTTTACATAAAGTGAGAACTTTATGTTAGCTTACTCAACCTGACTGAGTTTCTTCGAGTTAGTCTACTTTAAATTAAAAAATTGAAAAGTACTATTCGTGCTAATGAAAATTATTTTTGGCATAATTTCTTTAAAAAAACAAAATAAAAGTAGTGAGTTAAGTGAAACGGAAATTTTACAATTTAATAATCGATTTAAAGATTTCGAAAATATAAATGTAATGAGTGATTTTTTAGTGGCGCCTTTTAATAGAAAATTTAAAATTCCCGCTTTAAGTGAAATTTTTTCCGGAATCCAATGATTGCGCGTTATTAAACGAAATTACCCTTCCAACAAATTATAATTTATTAGGAGCCATGAACACGAGCATAAAAAGTATTTGGGAAATCGTCGCAGAAAATCCATCTTCGTTTGAATATCCGGAATTATTAAAAATAAATAAATAAATAACTTAGTTGGTTTTTGCAGTTGTTTCGCATGTTCTTATCTATGTGAATCGGGAATTTCACATATGAAACATATAAAATCAAATAAATTATTGGGCAATTATCGGTAGCAATCTGTATTGAAACATCGTTCCGTCTTACTTTAAAACATACCTTTCTTACTTACTGTCACTCAGCTTATGGAGCTCTCACCCAGCTTTGAATTCTATAATAAATATTATTTTGTACGCATAAATATTTCTCACTGACCAACAACTTTAAATTGATATTCTCGTTGTTTTAATTTAACTAAAATACATATTTGATAAGAATATGATGATATTGAGGTTTTTTTTTTTAGAATTTATTTATTTATTTAAATAAAGAGATTGACTGACTGCAGTCTTTTCACTACTAAATTATAAATATAGTCAAATAATTCAAAGTAAAATTCATACCTTTTTGTTTTGCTTCTCTTTAACTGTATCAATTGTTTTGCATGTCATTAATCAAAGCTTTATAATATCTTTTGTAATCTATGCATTGAAATAACTGTTTAAATAAATATTAGAGTACAGCAGTACTAAAAAAAAAAAAATTAAAAATCGAATGGTTCAATTCTTTTATCGACTTTAAAACAAAAGGATGACATTGTTATTCGACTGTACGACTTTGGCCAAACTTTTGTTTAGAACAAAAATTAAGCAGCCGCGGCGACGTCTGGCAGATGTGAAACATCGGAACTATTTTGTATAGAAAATAGGCATGAAAGGATGGTTTATTAATTAAAGGAAATAAATATGACAAAATAAAAAAATATGGCATAATCAAAAACAAAATATTCAGATTTTTTGTAGAAAAATTTAGAAAAAATAGTAGCACTTAGGTAGACAAAGCGAATTTTCTAAGAGAAAGAGGAATTATATTATCAAGTATAAGAATATTGAAATTCAAAATATTTTTGTAAATATTGGGGTTACCTACTATGACCTGGAAAGAAAGAAACGTTGGAATTTATTAAAATTTAGATTACAGTTTGGAAATTTGTTCACATTATGTTTTGAAGACAATATCTTTCAAATGGTGTCCTTTGTTTGCTTCGATCTGACGTGCTCTTTCCAGATCATTTTCCATAACTTGTCTTAGCATTTCAGGTCTCAGCTTCTTCACTTCTTCTCGGATATTGGCCTTATGCTCTTGCATGGTTCTTGACTTATTGGCAAACATCTTACCCTTTAGGTAGCCCCAAAGAAAAAATCGGGAGCCGTTAAATTGGGTGAATGCAGTGGCCAGTTAAAATCAAAAAAACGCGATATTATTCGATCAACAAAAATTTCGCGCAGAAGTGCCATAGTTTGGTTTGGTTAACTCGTGAACCAATTGAATCTTATATGGAAAAAGGTGTAACGTATATAAAATTCTTTTCAAAGACCGTCTAGACATCACCAACTGCTGAGAACGGCGCCTGGTGGAAGTTTCGGGGTTTTTCTTAACACTTGCTTGCACCCGATCAATGTTCACATCATTTGGAACTGCACGAGGTCTTCCAGCACGCGGAAGATCACAGACAGTCCCATGTTGCCGAAAACGCTGAACCAATCGGTAAATTGTTGGATCGCTAGGTGAATTTCGATATTTGTGTCTGAATAATCGAATGCTGACTTTGGTTGACAACTTTGGTTCTTTGTTCTATGCTGAGTCTTTCTATCATAAATTTTCCAAGTTTTTCTGTTAAGTTAATCCTGAAAAAAAAAATTACAAAAAACGTAAACAAAAAATGAATTCACTAATTAAATCATAACATTTCTTAAATGCCCCATACCAGTCCAAGTAGCCGAGCGGTCTAAGGCGTTATATCTGCGCAGTATGCCTATTCGGAAACAGGAAGGTTATGGGTTCGAATCCCGACATCGGCAGTTTGTCAATTATAAAAAAAAAAGGCGGTTAATTGACTAAACTGTCGACGTATGGACAAGAACGAAGTAACCGGCAATGCTTGACATGGTTTTCTGCAGTTTCCTTCACGAACTCCAGATGAATATCGGCATAGTTCCTATCATAGTCAGCTGCAGCTGCATATCCTACCAATTCCTAGTCAATTCACAAATTCTTTCCACTCCACTCACATCCCCACATCCTAAGGCATCACAATGGACCTTATGGTCGAAGTGCATCCCATCCAGGAAAGCCTTTACAATCTACCTCTACCTCTAAATGCGCCACCCTATATTAGATAGAGTTTGAGAAAAAATGATCAGTAATCGAATTGAAGTAAAATTCAATTCCTACAACCTTACTCAAATATTTTTCGACAATAATCGAGAAAGTTGTTTAATAAAAGTAAGAAAATGATTCGTATAAATTTATTGTGTAAGTTTCTCAGGTGCAGAGTATTTCATATTATACTTGGAGAGATGGTTTTTTTATACATCTATGCATGCATTAGAAGTAAATAAACAATTCACGCATTGATAATGAACTGAGTTTATGTTACTATACAAGAAATAATAACTAATACAAGAAATATTCTTCGCGTAGTTCTTCTACTATGACCTGGAAAGAAAGTCTAGTAAAAAATGTTTTCTACTATAAAACATTATTTTTAATTGGTAAACATTACATTTTCGTTTACGACATTGGTTGTAAATTGTTGTAAAATCGTTTTATCGTTGTATCCACAATAGCTGAGTGCGTTTGCACCCGCTGTACAAGACACAATTTTTGTTTGATCGTAATGAATTTGGTATGTGATAATTTCTGCATTTAAACATTTTGACATCTCCCAGGATGTACCAATGGACATTTGAAGAAATGTTTGTGAGATCGTTTCATCGATGGATACAGCCACAATCACGGTTTTATTAGTAGGTAACGCACTAAAAAGTACAAAGTAAGGAATTATAAAAGCGTAAAGCCCTTTGTGTTGAAATGAAACCATCATAGACTTTCAAAACATTCCCCCACAATTTTTGGAGTTTTTCCTTCAGAATCGATTTCAATTTAAAACCCCCGCTACGACATATTTATGGGTAGTGAAATCAAGTGTAAACTAAAAAAGCGTTATGTTTTCTTTTTCAAGCTAACACTTTATAAGCTATGATATTCAATTTGAATTTATGATGTTTTACAATATCTTTTCAGATTGATTTTACATTATAAATATTCCTTTTTCGTAGGTCATTAATTTATTTTAAGAAAAAAAATATTAAAATAAATTTTTATTATAAAATTTAAATAATATTTTGAATTGTATATTAAATGTTAGCTTCTAAAAAATAACTATAAAATTATTTTATTAAAATTTTTTTGATTGTCATTTCCATAGAAACTATAAACTGTACTAGCTATAAACCGTTATATATAATATGTATTTATATATGACGATTATATTAATAAATTTAAATTTTTTATATATGAATTAATGTTAGCGCCATCTAAGCAGAATATTTCAAAATTAAATAACATTTCGTAACATAGTAATATATATTCGTAATATGGTAAATAACTTATAAGAGAAAACTCCATCGCGCGCCATCGAGCGAGATATCGAAAAATTGTATTCTTATTTTTCATCTTATTTCGTCGAGTTCTATAAGGATCTGTCATCAAATCTTGGCGCCGTACGAATCGTAATCCCCCCGCTTCTTTAAATAAATAGAATTAGTGATCTAAATTTTTCATTGTTATTTGTACTTTGTGGAATTATTTCTTTTGCCAGAATTGACAGCAGTGGTGGAAAAACTAGCCGTAATTAATTAGCTATGTAAAATGAAAACTTTGAAGAAAAAAATCTAGCTGCTTTAAACACATGATACATTTAAACAACTATTTTAATAAAACACTCTTACAAATAATTTCCATATGAACAATGCTTTGTGAAATCGTCGCCAAACATATTGTTCGAATTTTTAGCGTTTAGTTCATTTTTTAAATATATATTTCTATAAAAAATTGTCTAGTCTTTAAGGTAAATTTTTAAAAGTATCAGTTATAGACACGCAAAAAAAACCTATTTGAATAAACGCGGACCCGTTTTATATTAAAATGCATTGCAATGATTTGCGCAGCATTTTTGTAACAATTGATTGATTGCAAATAAATGCATTGATTGAAATATTTAGCATACCTGTAAACGAATATTATTTAAAATATGATTATTAATGAATTATTGAACTCACATAATAAATTTTTACATCAATTTTAGGTATAATTCGTATAATATTATCCAAAATTATTGGATACATGCCAAAGAAAAAGATGACAGTATGAAATGCCCATACCCTACCATAATAATGCAATTTTAGTACCCCTGTCATACATAAAAGTTGTACATACGAATTTCAGTTGAGGGGGGTCACGCCACCAAGTCTTCTACCAGATAGATCAATAAACGCGCGCGCTTTGTATACATACACACACATACATACATAACATTATAGAAATATTGTGGCGGGGGATGCTTTTTAACATGAAAATTTAAATGTCGTTCCTTAATAATATAAGCGAGTCCACATTACGGGAAGAGCTACTATCTTGTAAACATTAAAACTTACAAAATATTGCTATCGAATACAGTTTTTACAAATACCTTGAATATATATCTAACAACTGCAATCGTTGTCAAGAAATTACCATAAAATAAAAGTGAATTTAATAAAAAAATATTTTTGAACGTCAAGTTTTTTTACAAAACAACATTGAAATTAAATTTCGCTAGTTATACAGCGAATATTTTTTTATTGCTACTAAAATATTATAAATTTACAACTACCAAAACGGCAAAGAAATCGGAAAAATTATTTTTTACTGATTTTTTAAATAATCATCATCGTAATTACTATTTAACTTTATTGGAATTAAGATGGAAAAATCGTCACGTTTTTCAGAGTACTTGTTTGCGAAAATGGCCCCGGCTAGTGGCCCAGAGGCCGGCGAGGGGACGCAGCTCCCGCGTAACACCACGGTGGACAGTTCAGCGCCCAGGGAGTTGACCGGTGTTCGACAATGGCTATCAGAAAATTTATTGTTAATTGTTACATTATCTGGAGTTTTAATTGGAGTTATTCTTGGTAAGTAGTTTTACATTTCTTATTTGTAGTAAAATTTATTGTTGCTATCCTGATTGAATTTTGCGAAAAATAAACTTGACACGAATTGGGAAAATAAAAATAAAAGACCAAGTGTGTGTTTTACGCTTCGACTTAGGGTTCCGTATCATGTACTAAATTAATTACATTTCCTTGCATATGCGCATGTACACTTTATTGTATTGTTTTAAATAATTTTCCTTGATAGTATTAATTACGTTAATAGTATCTCAGTTTTTTTTACAAATTTTTTCACCACGTGGTGGGAATGTTTTGGATAGGGGGCACATTATTCATCTCCCGAAATATTTCCCTGAATAAAGAGGCACTTATAAGATTGCATTTTGTTAAGACCAGTGCCTGTGCAACAATACGCCCACACGATGGGATACGCAAAATAATTGTCATTCGTCATTTTATCTATAAAGATATAGACAATATTTCATCGTGTGTGAATTTCTGCATCAAATACTCAATCAATACATGATTTTTTTTCCTAGTATCCAAATGTCATTTTGAGCGATATGGTGAAATTTGTAAAAGTCACATATTTTTATGCACACGATACAATGTAAACGGTTTAATTTATTTCTTTTGGCGTTGATGAGCGGACAATAATAAATATAAAAATTGTGCCTCGTCAATAAAATCTATAAATTTTTGTATAATAAATTATATCTTAACTGTCATGGTAAAACTATTAAACTAAACTTGATTTAAGATTGTATCTCCGAAAATTATTTCATGAAAAAAATGTATATTTGTTATATTGCCAAACATTACATGTTTTTATATTATTGGAATATTTTTATATTTTTAAATACGTAAATTGGCAAAAAAATCAAAATAAATAGTACGAAAAAATATCTTACTCCCTTCAGCACGTGTTTGTGTCTAATGTAGACAATTGGATTATAGAATTTATTTTTAATAGTATATGAATACCAATTTATGAAATTCAATAAAAAATTATTATGATTTTTTATTTAACGTCTAATTTTAACGTTACATTTAAATTTATATATGTCTAAAGTGTCGATTTGTTTTATACGTCTAAAGTTTTAATTCGTTTTAATTTTCTTCAGTAAAATATGTACCCATGTATTGAATGAAAATATTGCGAAAATAATAAGTATTCCTTGAAATATAATTTCTAAATTTTATAATCAATTCGCTATTTTGATCTAACAACAAGAAATTTCCTCGTGTATGAAAATTCCAAACCACCGTGTTTGTTTATTAAGAGATTAATACAAGGCTTTGCAGTACAAGGTTATGTTTGGTTCTTTTTTGATACACTTTAATACTATTTTAACATAACAGAATGATTGATATATTACTAATTTCAAGTTTATGCATCGGGTATCAAGTTTAATAGCAAGAGCATATATTTTAAGCCAAAATTTTTTGAAAACCATAATCAATTTGATTGTTTGACATTTTTGAATGTACTATGTCGTCATGTTTGATGAAATTTGGGTAAGACGGTCAATTCAAATCGTATCGGATGTTCGTATTGTATTTTATATTTTTAGCGAATTTCTTCTACAGGGAAATAAAGTTATTAGTGTTGTACCATTTCCGCAAACAAAAAACAAACAAACAAACAAAATATATATATATATATATATATACCCTGTATATATGGGTGACCATTGTTATATGCTCCACCCACTTTTTTTTAACTGACGTAAAATTTTGGAAAAATTAAAAACACTATTTAATTATTTTTAGCCTAGTTTATTTTCCGTGATTTACCCCTCTTATAAAACCCCAATATTAGGAGATACAGCATGCAACTTTTGTTATTCAAATGTAACACTATATATTTGTTTTCATATTTAAATAGAGTTTGAGTGAAAAACAAAAAAAAAATGTATTTAAATCGGTTAAGGTTTTCAGAAATTATGGTAATATTAAATGTGAATAATAAATAAAATTTAGAGTTTAAAAAAACATGTAAAAGTAGAGCCGTTATGAAAACGTAAGTAGAGAGCACCCCATGCTATTATTTACATATATATATATACATATATATATATATATATATATATATATATCCTTTTCTAAAAATAGTCAACTTTTGTTTGAAAATAAATTAATACTCAGTATATACTGAGTATGTAAGCAATTATCTCAATTAGTTATTTTCACTTGTTTTATACTTAAAATGTGTCAATTATTCTTGGAGATCACTCGTTTCTTCTTTGAATTTGTCAAATTATGATTGTTTTATTAGGGAGTATAAAAAAAGTCCAAACTTAGTATTGTAGCAAATGCTTTGAAATTAGTATTGGTTTGTCATTGTATACAAAGTCTTTATAAAATCTACGTGTAATTAATTACATGGAGAACAGGATAGCCTAGAATAACGATTCCCAATTTATGTGTAATAATTCAGAATATGCAAGGCCTTTATTACATGGTTTGGAGCAAAGGCTCAACTTTTAATATGTAGGTTCATCAAATATGAAAACTATGTATAATATCTGTCGCTCACATTAAATTAGAAAAAGCGGAGTAATGCCATGTAATTTAATAGTAATAAAAGAGGCGTAATAAATGTGTAAAGAAAAAGATTCAAATGGGTTCTTCAGAACAGAAAAAAAAAATGTTCATAAACGATTTAATTCAGAATTAGTTAGAGTAAAGCTGAAAATTATTTTAATAGCACAGAAAAAATTTAGAAAGAATAGTTTATTACGAAAACAAAGGGGTAATTGCAATGATCAAATGTGATTTTAAGACAAAATAATGAACTAACCATCGCCATTCCCCATCCCCAAATTTTATTTTAAAAACGGTTATAGATAGAAGACCTTAAGTTTTTCACTACAAAATATTAATTAATCATTGTTTTCGAAAACCGAATGGATTCGGCACAAATCAACTATGCAAAGATACTTAGATCACCGTGTAACTGAGAAACCGTGTTTTTATTTAGTTATTATATTTTTAAATTATATTATATATATTCTTTAAATTTAAATAAATTTCTTTTTTATAATTAAATAATAGATTTTTAATTTAGAATACTTTTTTTTTTATGTAACATAAAATCTCTTTTAACTAATATTTACAAATAAGAATTATTATTTTAAATTCATGAAAACACGGTTGCTCAGTTATACGGTGTATATAACGTTTTTTTATATTTTGCATGCAATTTGTACCGAATAATATTCGCAATTCGAACAAATGTTTCGAAAAAAAGTTAGAATTTTTATAAGGAACAATTTGTTACACTTTTTCTCAATCTCTTATCTTTTTCAAAATAAAATTTAGGTATTAAATTGTGTATCAATATACAATGAAAAAAAAAGATTTCTCCTAATTAATTTCTAATCAATCTTGTAATCAAAATTGCAACTTTTTCTAATTGAACTAGAGCATTTAAATTTTGCGCACGTGTATAAGTTACGTGATAATACAATATGGTATACTGTATTGTATGGTATATTGCATATACCATAATAATTTTAGTATAAACTAAACCTATCTTCCCCGAATGACAAATAGGGGACTGCAAACAAAAGCTTGGGATAGAGTAGATTGTAAAGGCGGCCCTGAACGGGCTACACTACGACCATAAGGTCCATTGTGATGCCTTAGGATGTGAGGATGTGAGGATGTGAGTGGAGTGGAAGGAATTTGTGAGTAAACTAGGAATTGGTAGGGTTCCCACTATGATAGGAACTATGCCGATATTCATCTGGAGTTAGTGAAGGAAACTGCAGAAAATCTTCTCAAGCATAGCCGGTTTCTTCGTTCTTGTCCATACGCCGACAGTTTAGTCAATCAACCACCCCTTTTTTTTTAATTTTTATAATTGACAAACTGCCGATGTCGGGATTCGAACCCATAACCTCCCAGTTTCCAAGTACTGCATACTGCGCAGACATGACGCCTTAGACCGCTCGGCTACTTGGCTGGTAAAGCTTGGGATGCTCTTAAAACTTGGGCGAACATATAAAAGCTAAGCTTTTGTTTGGTAATTAGGGGAAAATTTTTCTTTATCAGTTTAGTTCTTTAAATAAAAGCTTGTTAAAAAAAAATTTATCAATTCTATTATTGTAATCTTCAATCTTTAAGCTTATAAGTAAAACACTTATAGTGTTTTAGAAGGCCTAGGTATAAGGAAACACTTATAGTGTTTTAGAAGATATAAAACTAAACCCTTGAAATCAGTCTCCACTCCATTTTACAGAAATAATTTTAAAAGTTGTTTCGTATATTGATTAATTTATGTTCTTTCACACATTCTGAGTCACTTTGTACATATTTTACTAATTTCACCGATGACATAAGTCTATAAGTTAATTAGTTAATGGTAGTAAATAAATACCCCAAACACATAATGATTGTGTATATGTTACAGTAAAAGTGAATAATTGATGTATATGATTAATAACCGGTCAAATATTAACACACTTACCAAATTAAAAGTCCAAAACTGGGAATTATTATAATCTATGTTAGTAAAATGTATAACCATTTAGGGTACTTTTAAGGACGTTCATTTGCTACGCTAAAGTCAAATGAGTACTATCTTTAATAAAATTTATTTAGGATTTTAAAAAAGGTGTAAAGCAGAGGTGGGCACAGACAGCTCGTCTGAGTCTTACGAGCTCTCCATAAGCTGGGTGAGAGTAAGTAAAGAAGGTATGTTTTGAAGCAAGACGGAACGATGTTTCAATACAGGTTGTCCTACCGATTATTGCCCAATAATTTAGTCAATCAATTTAGAAATAGTTTTATAAAATATTTATTGTTTAAATAATATCTTTTACAGTATGGAGAGATACACGAAAAAACATAATAATAATAATAATAACAATAATAATAATCTGAACTTATCCAAGACTGCTTGCGATGTCTTCTCCATTATTAAATTCACTACTTTTATTTTTTTTGAAAAACAAATTATGCGAAAAATAATTTCCACTACTACAAATAGTACTTTTCACTTTTTCAATTCAAAGTAGACTAACTCGAAGAACTCAAATTCCCACTTTATTTAAAATTTAACTTAATTCATCAAATTCCCATGACACTATACTGAGCATACTCCATACGAAGAAAAAATAATTAAATCAGGTAAATAATTCTTTATTAGTTCTCGGATATGAATAGTAAAATATTTAGACAAATCATTTGGAATTTCCAAAACTTTAATTCTATTTAAATTATCCTTTGCAAAAATTTCCCTCTTTTATTACAATGGTCCAGCGGTAAACTTAAAGGTTCAAAAGATTTATGTATATTTTTTATATATTTTTATTTTATTCATACACAAATATGATATATACTAAAAAGGTACATTTTATGACCCTAATTACCAGCCCAAAATTCCAGAGTATGTATTGAATGATTGCTTGTATTATTTACTTTGTATAATAGTGACCATAAAAAAGATTTGGTATTATTATATTTTTTTCAGAATATGTTTTAATTAAAAAAAGAAAATATTAATAATTGGTAGGTTACCCTGTATTAACTCTATCTCTCTTCCCTACCTCTCACTCAGAGCTTGGCCGAGTCATCTCCTGCCCACCTCTGGTGTAAAGTATGTCAATAATCTTACAACGATTTATAACCTTTTTTATTTGTCCTAAATATTTTAAAAGTATTTATTGGAAAATACCAGGAAATTGTAAATTAGAAATTAATTTGACTTAATGTGACAGATATGATAGTAAACTATGTTTTATATTTGTGTGTATATTATTTTAGTATGTGTGGTCGCCAGTTTTCAAAATATGGTGGCAAAAACAAACCTAACAAAAAAGTTTTAATTTTATTAAATAATTAATTCAAATGTTCGGCAACACCATTTTTTTAATGCAATTATATAAACTGCATATTTTAAAGAATATTTATAAACATTATTTATTATCCTGTCTACTTTAATAATATAGTTATTATAATTTTAAGTTCAAAAAAATTATGTTCTCCATAAGACGCTGTGTTAAAAGTTTGATTTTTAATCGATAATTACTCTTTGAAATGATCGGCAACAGGTGTTAAATTTTTGAGGGAGGATAACTACTGAATTGAGCTATTCAATTCACTAAAAAAAAATTTTTTATCTACTATCAAGCTTCATGGATGAACGTCCTTAAGGAATTTGTTTTTTCAAAATACCAAACATATTTCACACCCCTTATGTTTCATAATTATAAGTAATGCTCACAACATCAATGTATAAAAAATATTTATAAATTTTAGACTTGTTCCAACCCACGAGCTTTGTGCTTAATTTTATCAAATTTTGTTTTTAAACCGAGTTAGTCGGGTTTGTTGTGGACTCGCTACTAAATGTCAATATAATTTCATATTTAGATAACTTTGCGAAATCACTACGTATGCCCCTTGTTATTTAGGTAACTATATGCTGTTACCTCAGTAACTATCAACAAACATACATATTCTGACATTTTTTAAATGTGTTTATTATTTATTCTAGAATTAGGTTCTAGGCAATTGGAATCTCCATACTTATACTTCTTACAGGTTAATTTGGTGAGATTCAGAGGTTTTTTGGCCTTTAATTACTTCAAATTTTGTAGTCAAACCGAGTAGATCAGATTAACTTTGTCAAATTAGTTTATTGGCCCTTGATTACTTCACTACTATAATTCACTTTTACTTTAACAAATATATCCATAGAGAATAAATATTTTACACTGATATTATTGGTGTGTTTTTAGAAAAAAATGAATAAATAATGTAATGAGTAACTTTTTCATTAGGATAATGGTTTTCACATACACTAACTAACTAATTCATTGTTTTCATTGACATCCGAAGTAATATTGGCAGCAAAACTTGATGTTATACATTTTAATTTTATAATTGATTTATGTCTTACTAATTCGGTTTTCGAAAAAATGCTTCGGATAAAAGTTGTTCACTAGAAATATAATAACCAATTGTTATCGAAATTTTTTTTCGAAAATTGAATGAATAAGGAACTAATCAACTATAAAATTTAAAAAAATAACATCAACTTTTGCAGCCAATATTCATATATTAAGGATGTCCAGCACGAAACCACTTTTCGACAGATTATGCTCATTTTTTTCACAGGCTAAAAATAACGTTAATCCAGAAGTTTCAGAATTTTTGACCGTTTAGTACGCGAGATAATTAATAGCAAAGTTTTCATTCTCTCTCACTCTCTCTCTCTTTGGAAGCATGTAAAACTTCATGCCCGCCCAACTATTATCTGTTATATTTAAAAAAATAATCGACAGAATTAAAAAAAAAACTATAATAGTAAAGATAAATATTTATTAAATAATTTTTTTTTTTAATCGCATTTTACCGTTTTGTTTCCGAAAGATACAGGTTTAAAATTATTATTTTCTGAAAATTACATTAATTTGTATATATGAATAAAAAAGTTGTCTATGTATTGTGTCTGTGTATATTTGTATTTGTTCTATAATAAAATCAAACCGGTTTTTTATCCTGATTATATAACACAGTGCTGGAAAGTCTTCAACGGAAATATTTTTATTACAACCAAATAATCAAATGATATTATATATATATTCGATTCAGCCCGGGGCTATAATACGTTAATAAATATTAAAGGAATTCCATTGCCTGGATTAGATTAAAATTATATAATTTTAAAAATTCTACAAATTAATTGCATTTAATATTTTGATCTTGTGTCACACTTTTATAAAAATCATTCATAATTCAAAATATTTAACATTAATTAACCTCAATTTATTATAGATCAGTAATACATTAGTTGAAAAACGTGATAATACATTTTTATTTATTTGTTCTTTTAAACTTACTTTTAATTCTATAGTTGATAAACATATATATAAAATACAAATTTGATGTAAACACTCCATCTCCTCTATATACAAACAAGACTGTCAGAATAGAATTTTTTTTTGCGGCAGGGAGGTGGGAAATGCATTGCCGCACAGAGTGTGGGACTCCTGGCCAGCCAGACAACCCACTAAAACCCACCCCCCTTTTGGGGCTTCGACTACTTGCTCATTAGTCCCACAGGTTAAAAAAATAACAATAACAAAACATAACAATATCACAGAATATCACAACACTACCTAGTTAAATGAATTGACTAGGTAGGAATTTAATAAGATATAAACTATATATAAAAAAAAGAACAATAAAATATCCTCACCGCAGAGAAGATATGCATGCGAGATTTGAGTGTGGCCTATTCGAGTTGAATATTGATTTTTAATATAAAACCAAACAAATTAAAAATTTTTTTGCCTTTACTGAGAAAGAATTCCACGACGTATACAAGAGTATTTATGGAAAACAAGTGAAAATAGCTTCTAACTGTATTAAATATCCGGTATATACTGAATTTATGAAAAAAAGTTTCAAACCAAAGTTTTTTTTTTTTAAAGTGACATTTTTGTTTATAAATTTTGTTCTATCTCTTACGGTTTCAAAGGTAGACAGTTTTTTCCATTTTGCCCAAACTTGGTCCAATTTTGCCCATTCAACTTGATCTTACTTTTTAGCTCTAGAACACACATCACATACGAAATTACAGCTCGCTATGTTTTATATTTTTTAAGTTATCGTGTCAATAGACGGACGGACGGACATGCGGAAATGGACTAATTAGGTCATTTTATGAACACTTACAACAAAAATTTTTCTGTACGATAAATATTATATACCTTGGTATATATTATATACCGGGTATAAAAAGTGGACAAATATATTATCGATTTATTCATTGTAAAACTTAAAATTACTCTAGAAAAGTAAACATCATACTTAGTGTAGCGAAAAGGTGCGTTTGATAAAGAAAATACTTGAAATGTATATTTATATAAACTTCAGAGAGAATCGCATTGAATATTCTTTACATTCCAGAACATACCTATAAAGTTAATCTGTTTTTATACGTGAGTATATCAATAGAGCCAAAATATGCGCGTATACGTAAATGTATCGTTCAGATCGTTCTGTGTTGTTGTTTGGTTTTTTCTAGAACTGTACAGTGTTAAATACAATGTGTACTATATCGCAGGTTTAATTGCAATGTTGATATGTGTATCTGCCATGGGTTCGATATGTGTATCTGCTATATGAATGTGAGTCACTACAATAGTAACTGTAACTATATCTAGAGCACGGTAGTGCGCAAGGCCGAGTTTTATACAATCTTAATGCATTATATTTTTTCCTGCTCTCGATCAATTGTGTTGCGGGTTTTTAGAATATCAATTGTCAAGAATATTATTATTATTATTACAAGTCGTGTGCCCGACGCGGTTTCCCATCGACAACATCTCAGTTAGAACTTCCACGTTTCTAACTTCAAAAATGTCTCGCCTTCGGGTGACAGGTTGTTATCAAAGAGGGCACAGAGGACCGCTTGGTCTAGATGCTAGAGACACATTTGCGGTACTCCTCTTGCTAATTATTATTATTAACTACAAAAATGACGCTAAACGCTGATAGAACTGAATTTTATTTATAAACAGAAGCATAATCACCAATTTCCATATTTCTTATTTAAAAAATGACAAACTTTCATACAAACTCCATCCTTTATTTAACCCCCTCAGATGACGAATGTCCAAATACGCTGATACAACTGACTTTTATATATGAACAGAAGTCTAAACACCAATTTCCATATTTTTAACTTCAAAAATGACGAACTTCCATACAAACTTTCCTCTCCTTTTTACCCTCCTTAAGTGATGGATTTTCAAAAAATTCTTTTTTAGTACTCTCCTACATTATATAAGGAACTCCTGTGAAAATTATATTCTTCTAGATTCACCCGTTTAGGCTGTGCGTTGTCTATCAGTCAGTGAGTAGAGTTTTATTAAGATGACAATGTAGTTTTATTTTAAATTAAATTTAAATATGCACCTTCAGCTTCTAAGTATTGTAAAACAAACTGGCGGAGAGAATTGACATTTATTTTAGTGTACAGTCTGACCTTACATAAAAATCCAATAGATTTTTTTTTTAATTCGCACATAAAAATAATTTTTTTCAAAACATTATTCTATATCTGAATATATCGGAATATTCCATTAATAAGGTAATGGAGAAACCGTGTTTTTAATTAAAATAGGCGTTAACTCAAACTCTATGTATTTTTTGTAAACTTATTGTATTTTTAAATTATTTTATATTTATTCTTTTAATTTAAATAAAATGCTATTTTATAATTAAATAATAGATTTTTAATTTAGAATACTTTTTTTTAATGTAACATAAAAATCTTTTAACTAATATTAACAAATTAGAATTATTATTTTAAATTTATATAGTTTTTTGTTTCTTATAATAGCATTTATTTATTAAATTAATTGTATTGTCTCCTCACGTATATAAAAACACGGTTTCTTCGTTACACGTTCATATTCCCAAACTCTGAACTAAAAAATTCAAAATCGGTTCATAAATGACGGAGTTCTGAGGTGACAAACTAAAAAAAAAAATACAGACGAATTGAGAACCATCCTCCTTTTTGAGGCCGGGTTAAATAGTGTATAGTTTAAATACTAAATTGAAAGTGAATCATTTTATTACTTCCCGAATCCCTAAAAATTATGTAGGTACTTTTATTCGGTTTAAATTATGTAATTTTAATTTAAACCATGTTACTTTTTATTAGTTAAAAATAAAATTAGTTAAAATTATGTAGGTACTTTTATTCGGTTTAAATTATGTAATTTTAATTTAAACCGTGTTACTTTTTATTAGTTAAAAGCAATTGAAATAAAGTTAGTTAAAAATTAAAAGTAAAATGGCTTGATTGGAAATTATGTACATAATAATAATTCAATTCTTTTTGTTGTTAATAAAAAATAAAACAGATTGATATAAAATAATGTACATAATTTTCATTCAGAACGTTTTGCTTGATTAAAAAAATCTACTAAAAATTTTTTAGGTAATTTTATTTCAAGCTGTTTATCTTTTTATTAGAAACAAAAAATTGAATTATTATTATGTACATAATTTTAATTCACTGCATGTTAGCTTTTAATTCAAGCTAATAAAGTCAAATGAAAAATCGAATTAAAATTAGGTAAACAAATTATTTTCAATTTTTTCAAAATAACAATTTTGTATAATTTAAACTTTTATAGGCTTGATATGTCTCTTGATATGATTTTATTTTACAAAAAGAAACCATAAATTACAATATATACAGAATCTTATACCATAAACATGCAATAATGGTATTAGGTTAATTACAGACTGAGTGTATAAAGATGGAATGTGATTGATATCAGGCGGTAAAAAAACCTATTTTAAAGGACCCCGCATAACTGCATATGGAAAATGGTTTACGGTCAAATGTCGCCAAACTTTGGGAAAATATTCTTCTTATGTATAAATTATTCAAAAGGAATTGGAAAAAAGATAACTTTGTTCTTGAAACACACACACACCTACACGGACACATGCGCACGAACACACGCGCAATTTTTACTTCGCAGAAGAATAATTTCGAAAAATTGCATTTTTGGGCTGTCCGGTTGCCATAACTCAAAACTGGAAGATCCAAAAAAATCGGAAAAATTCAGAGATACTCTGCGAATATTGGGTAACTTAATCTGATACTTTGCTAGTAACCGATTCATTCCTGTCATCGTTTCAGGCGTAAATTATGCGATTGCATAGGATATTGATTGATTGATTTTATATTGGGGTCTAAAACTATTGCACTTTGACCTTATGGTCCATTGTGCTCCCCCTTCAACTTCAATCCGACGAGATTTGCTTCTCCCAAATGTTGGCAATAGGCAGGAGCAAGCATAACTAACACCTCTTTAAATTCAATGAAAATCGGGAAATTTGACATGGAATATCTCGGAAACGGCACGTGGGCGAGGTTTGTGCCCATGGAGATATTTGTTCAGAATGGCAAGAGAAATATTTTCCCAAGGTTAGCGACATTTGACCGAAAGCAATTTTCCATATGCAGTTATTCGGGGTCCAAATTTCTTCGACATAAACATTTGTACAAATTTTGTAAATTGTACTTATTTTCATTTTTATACCCGGTGTATATAATATACCCGGTGTACACTAAATATACACCGGGCATATTTAGTCCCGACTTTATAACGCTTGAAAATATTGGTCACAGAAAAAAATCATTGATATAGGTGTTCATAAAATGACATAATTTGTTCATTTCTGTCTGTTCGTTGGTCCGTTCGTCCGCCCTGTAACACGATAACTAAAAAATAAAAAAGGATAAAATTTTGAGTATTCATTCTCGAGTTAAAAATAGGTATAATTGGATCGTGAATCTCCCCGTCAGAGGGAAAAATGTCTTCGAAACCATAAGAACACAAATTTAAAGACAAAAATGTTACCTTTTTTAAAGGTAATCAACTTTTGTTTGAAACTCTATTGTACAATTAAAAGTTAGTTAGTTGTTACTTTCTCTTGTTTTACATAATTACTCCACCGCACCACGTTAAATGGCCTCACTCGAATTCTTGAACTAAATATCGAAAGTACTCATAGAACCAGAACATTTTTATTTTATACCCACCTCAGTAAGTTTCATAGCAATATTTCTTTTAATCAAGATATCATGCCGGAAATAACACTTTAGACGTTTTATACTTTCGCTCCCTTCAAAGATACATAGAGAGTTAATATCACACAAAAATTTTTAATTTAAAATTTTAACAAAAAATCATTTACAAGAAAATTTGGAATAAACAAAATAACGCTAATATTTAAGTGGCATTTTGGGTAAGATATTTCGACCAAAAGCTTATTTATGCATATATGTATGTATGAGCAGTGATTCTCACCTTTTTTTTTGTCGCGGCACACTTTTAACGATTTAAAAATTTGACGGCACACAAAGAAAAATATAAGTTTAAAAGTTGATTACTTACCTATAATAAATACACTGTGTAAAATAGTTGATGATAATAATAGGGAATATGCATGCAAATTTTTTTCACATTTATTTTCAGAATATGAAAATACTGTTAATACTGTAATAATATTTAAAAACGAAATTAAAATCCGACAAATATCAAGGAAGCTATAAGCTTTTAAAGATTATTATCTGTCTCTTTCTTGCAAAAATACTAAAAACGGAGTTTTACGTCTATTTTAAACGGTGAAAGTGTAATATGACGTCACATAACATATCAAGAGGGCTATCTCTTTGTCTAGTCGGGAATTTTAATCATTCATATCTCGCTTATTTTTAAAGTTATTTAAAAAGTAATTTTACCTTGATATTTGTCAAGTAAACATGCTTCAATTCAAGTGAAAAAAAATTTTCATGCATATTCCCTATTATGAATGTAAAATAAAATAATATGTACTACAAAAACAACAGTACGTTTATTAAGGGATTAATTACAAGTTAATAATAAGAATACTTTTAATGAGAAATTTGAGCTTGATGTTTTTTGATAATTTCATTTATATTTGGTCGTAAAAATGACAATGCTACTCTCATATCATCTTCTACATTGAACAGTCTAGATTATTTTTTTCGTTTTTATGTTGGTTAATACTTTACTATATACATTTCTAAAATTTGGCGTCACACTTTCAGAATTTGGCGGCACCAAAAGTGCCGCAGCACAGTGGTTGAGAATCACTGGTATAGAGTATACTCGTATATGTAGTATGTATATAGAGGTGTTTCAATTGATTAACTAAATGTAGTTAAGAATGTATATTCATTTTGACAATTTAATTTATTTTAATTAGTTTCCTTATGAAAATTAATCATGTGTATTGTGAAATAATGATTTTGATTGAAAGTTAATTATCGAGAATTGCTTTTAAGAAGGCTTGTCAAATAAGTGCAAAAAGTGGTGATAGAACTCATTAAGGATGTACGAGCACTAGATATAGTCCATTTGTAAAAGTCTTCAAAATCTTATATAGTAAATTCATAAAAGTCCACAATAAAGTCTACAATAAATTTAGGCCCGCAATACTGGGCCTAAAAAAAAGATATGTAAGAAAAAACCTGAGATTTCGAGTAATTAATTTTTTAGGCCCGTCATACCGGAATTTTATGGGACCAATCTCTTTATTAATATTTTTATTTTCTATTGCGTAGTTTTTTTTTATTCATCTTATTTTTTATTCCAAGTGAAAATTATCAAAATATGTCGACGCTCACGGGATTCTTAAGAGCAATGCATTAAAACTTTAACATTAAACAATTAATTCAAGACCCCCGTAACCCCCCCTCTCTGAAAATTTTATAATTGATTTATATGCACTTCATCTACATTTAAAAATTCATTACGCAGGAGCTGCGTCAACTTGGCGAATTTCCTTAGAATACATAAATCACTCTCTAGCGGTCATAATTTTAGTGTGATCAAAATGAAATATAATATCTGATATGACTTTAGTATTTGCAATAATTAAATTTATTAATAGCCAAAATAGAACGATGTATAACGATTATAGTTTATAGTTACTATGGAAACGACAATCAAAATTTTTTACATTAAAATATACTTCGTGTATTCGTATCAAACACAAAATATTAAAGTTGTAGAAAATCAAGTTTGGTACAATTCATTACCTGATCATTTTTCTCAAACTCTAATGTGAACAGAGATATTTAGAATTTTAACTTTCAGTCTTTAATTGTATATTTCTGTAAATATTAGTGTAACAGAAAAATGAAAAGAAACAAAATTACAGTAAAACTTAGTACCCACAACTAAACTCTTGATAAATTTTTCGATTTTTTAAATATTAAGGGAGATAGTCAAATTTTGTGTTTCCCCCTCCCTCTAAACCCCCTTTCCTCTCGTGCGATTTTACCCATTAACAAACTTGACCTTTATAATACCAAAAGTAACTCAAATACCAAATTTCATTCCAATCGGAATAAAACTGTGACCACTAGAGAGTCCACAGACAGTTTTAAAATGTGTTTATATATATATACAAATTTTAGCGATAGTGATTTTTAACATCTAATAGGTAGGATCGATGGACATTTGAAGAAAACTTTACGAAATTCCAACATTGGTGCAAAAACAATAGCTGCATTTCCTTTGGAGGAAATTCGCTAAAAAACTCAAGTCTAAATCTTTTTCAAGCTTCAGTGCTCGTTCATCCTTAAATTGTTAATCACCGGTATACACATTTTTATTTAAAAACATTTTTTATGTGAATTGTTTACATTGAAAAATATTTCGCGTAGGATTTAAGGGAGGTGTTTGATTCATCACATTATTATAATAAATTACTAATATACACGCAATATTAATGAGAAAATTCAGACAAAGAGGCATACACATCTTATTTCAATTTACAAATAATATTCACATAATATTTTCAAAGACTGACATAATTAAAATTAAAAACTAATAAAAGTAATTATCTTTATTTCTTCCTCCACCAAGTTAGTACTGTGCATTTATTCTACGTCATATTTTCAACCAAACGCAAGTTATCGATTATATACCACCCTATTCTTTTGCACTATTTTACCAAAAACATGACTATACGTAATATTGCGTGTAATAAATATCAGAGTATTATTGCCAAGGTCACACGCAAATTAATTATTAACCATTTCAGATTCTGCAATATTTTATTTAAAGTATTTGAAGAAAATACTTTTATTTAATACTTCAAAAACTTTCAATACTTTTTATATATATAACTTTATCTTATTTATATAATTTTAATATAAATAAATCAAAACAAACTTTATAACAATTAAATACTTTCTTAAATATCACACGAATCAAACTTATTGATAGCCACTGTTCGATTATTTAACACAGTTTAATTGTCTATATTAATATCTTAACCTCAATAACTTAGAGTTTAGACTACTTCTATATTAAATGCATTTCTTCGCCGGGTAATTCCTATCACTATACTTATAATTTTGACAAATAGGCTTTGTGACGTAATATTAAATCCAACATGCGGATATGGGTAGTTTTCCAACTACAGAGCATAATGCGACTCAGTGGCGCACAATGCTGAAGTGTGCTAATGCTTAATTGGAACGTGCATTAGTTTTCAAGTGCACAGGCAGAGTGCACTAGGTTCAGTGTTGAAAGACAAAAAACATTTATGGACTTAACCTCATTAATGTATAAATAAAGTGGTATACAATAACAATTGGTCGAAAACTTTTTACGGTTATTTTAAGTAATTTCGATTTTTATTATTTCAATTAAATTATTGTGTGTTGACTAATACTTTTTAATTGAATCATCTTATCCAGATGATAGTGATGCTGATGATTTATCAACTACTCCAAGTTTAAATCAATGAATTAGTTCATCATCAAGTGATATATTTATTGAAAATATTAAATATTTTCTGCTACTGAGTTGGTATCCATTGCGCACATCACGCGAAAGCAGTACTTGTCAAAGTGCTCGATTGAGCGAAGCGTTGCTGTAGTTGAAACATTCAACGTTGAGCATTATTCCGCATAATGCGCTTTAGTGCTGTAATTGGAAAACGCATCATGACTTGCATAAACGCTAAGCAACTGCAACAAAATGTCACGAATGTGTCAAATTTGGTATCAAATGAAAGATTTTATTTCACAAATTCCGACATTTATAATTTATTTTTACCCGACTACGGAAGGTTATGATTTTAGCAGTCTACGTATGTATGTTAGTATGTTCATATGTTCCTATGTAGCTCCTAAGCTACTTACAATATTTTGGCAATTGATGTGTTCTTAGCTTCGCTTGAGAGTTCCACATATCAAACGCTATGTGTGGTCGTATTAAATCCATTATGGCGAATATGACTTGCATAATATTCTAAGCAACAACAAACAATTTCTCAAATATCTCGAGTGTGGTTCCAAATGAATGATTTTAATTAACAGATTCTTAGCACAATACTAAGATGTTTTAAATAAATAACTTTAAAAAACTAAAACCCGACTACGCAAAAAGTTTGAAGAGCCTTGTAAATATTTCTCGTATTCGAAAGCCCAACTGCGATGCGCAAAGCAAAATTGTAACAATTCCCGGCCTTCGATACGAAACATCTTTACAAGGCTGTTCAAACTTATTTCGTGCTTTTTTCGTAGTTGAGTTTCAGTTTTTAAAACTTATTTATGTATATGAATTTTGATTTATTTTAGTATATCGGTGTATAAATTGTCGCAGGTTAATAACTCTTAATAATACACATTTGTATAGACTTCAATTATGCATATTAAAATAGTATTGCTGTTCATATGTAAACTGTTTTTCCAATGAATTGAAAAAGAATAGAAAATCATACATTTTCTATTTTCTTCAGGACGAGGTCATAGGTCAATGTACTTGCACTATACTGTAGATAATACGATCGTGTTTAAATAATGTTTTCATAACTTTCGACGCATAATTAATATAGGTACCTGTAATGTACAGTTAAAATGAATAAAATATTATTTCCGAAAATATAATTGTTTCGTCTGATTTGGGTTCCGTACTTATAGTACCCAAACATAACCCTCTTGGGTACTATAATTGTACCCAAGAGGGTTATGTTGTAGGGTTGTTTAGTTGTAGGATTGTAATAACTACGCCCCATCCATTAATTAGAAGCTAATAGTAAATCGCTTTTATTTAATACATTATTTGGAAAAACGGAATGAATTCAACTCAAAAAATGTTTTAAAATCATTGTTTGTATTATTTAATATTTGTTTATTTGTGTATACTTTCGCGTCAACATAACGATGTTTGTCCACATTCCTTTCGGTTACGTATGACAAACTGTAGAAGATTTTAGCGTATACTCCGACAAATTTCATTGTCATTGAATTTTTAATTAAATTAAATACTGATATGAAAAAATGAACTCGTCAACCAGGAATCGAACCTCGGGCCTCTGGATATCTAGTCGAGTATGATATCCAGAGGCCCGAGGTTCGATTCCTGGTTGACAAGTTAATTTTTTCATATCAGTATTTAATTTAGTTAAAAATTGTTTATATTACTTTGTATCATTGTATGATAGAGAATCCAACCTCAAGAAAAAACCTCTTGTTTATTACAATAGAATTAAATATCTCCAGTTTTTGGGCCATCTCTAAGCATGATATATGAACTAAATTAATTGCGTTGGAAAAATGGGAGCTACCTGCTACGTAAACTACACAAATTTTCTTTGAGGAAGGGAATATAATGTTGATACTCATTCACCAAGTTATCATGAGGACGGCTGAAATATTAATTATTATAATTCATGTAATTACATAAGAAAATATTTTTGTAAATATTATAATTACCGAAAATATGGTCAGGTAATAAATTTTAGTGCAATTTACTTGTGATATTAGGTCTACACCTCCCTCTAAGTCCACCTTTCTTCTAGATCGATTTTGCCCGATAACGAACTCGGCTCTTCAAATATAGAAAATAAGCTACATAACAAATTTCATTTCAAGCAGACTGCGAAGGTTCCTTAAGGGCTTTAAAGTGCGTAGAGGCACACACATGTGGGAATCTTTTGTAGGGGACGGAACTTAATATTGAACCTACCGACAGTTGTTAATCAATTTTTCACCAGAGTGTGACTACGAAGTTTGTAGGCCGAAGGGTATGTCAGGGGTTGGCACAGCAAACATCGACCTTCTAGCTATATACAGATTATTAAAATAATCAAAGAAAACTCTAGGTTTTTTGAAATTAAATTTAAAATTTTGCCCCAATTCCAAGAAATACGTATTTACAAAATACAAATATAGTTGTTCTAGGAATTGGGGCAAAATATGAAATTTAACTACTAGCTAGAGTTTATAATTTACCAACCAGACCAGCGTATCCAAGTGCAAGAGTTCCCAATATGCATAAATTTTAGTGAAACGGGATGGAAAAACGTATAAAGCCATTTTGTTAATTTAATTTTTGACAATTTCAAAAATTAAATGTTTTTTATTTGACCAGTTACGACATCGCTACAAAGCCTAAGAAGTTTTTTACACACTTTATTACACAACCGAAACAAAATTGTAATTAGACCCTATTTACAAATAGTAAAATTATTTACATTTTATTCAGACTACGAAGCCATCGATGCATAAGTGAAATTCACACTTAGACAATTTATCTTTCTATAAATATTTAATCCATCCCTTTCCAACTACAACGTATGAATGGTTATTGACCTGTTTTTTACACATGTAACTATGAATGAAAACTGAATTGACATGTGTTATCCTACGTGTTTATCCAAATTTATTGCTATTTGTAATATACTATTATTGATATATTGTCAAATACAGATTTTGATATATCGTTTTTTATAGAATCTAGTGTCGCGGTATCTTGGCTCTCTTTATTCCTCAAAGGAGCGCTGCCCGAACCTTCAACAGATTCCGATACACGGTAAAAACAAAAAAAAAATATTAGTGAAAGGTTTTACTAAATATTTTCTAATTGGAATGACACGCACAATTTTTTTAAAGAAAAGGAAAAAACAAATTAAATTAAACAAAAGTTTTTACGAAACAAAAAAAACCTGATTTTATTGCTTTTTAAAAAAATGAGAATCCAATTTCTTTTTCAAAAATTTTTTTAACACAATGTCAATTTCCAAACTTTGAACTTTGAAAAGGAAAAAACAAATTAAATTAAACAAAAGTTTTTACGAAACAAAAAAAACCTGATTTTATTGCTTTTTAAAAAAATGAGAATCCAATTTCTTTTTCAAAAATTTTTTTAACACAATGTCAATTTTCAAACTTTGAACTACTAGTACAAATGCCAACTTTAACTTAATCTGAATCGAACAACAGTTAAGTATTTGCTTTTGAACAAAATCATACTTGATTTTTTTATTTAAATTATATCTGATTTTGATTTAAAAAAAAAAGAAAAAGTTTGAAAAATCAAAAGCATCTATTAATCTCTTTTCAATTTTCCACTTCAAAAAAAACTTTGTTTAAGAAAAAAAATAAATCCTTAAAAAAAACTCCTTTTTCCAAGGAGAAAAATTTTGTTTTCTTCAATATTTTTCGTAATATTTTACTAAATATTTTTCGTAATATAATTACAACTAATTAATTATAACATGTGTTTGATCCAGAAAAATTATTCTCAATAATTTTCAATACAACATTAGTGTATTAAGGACGTTCATGCGTGAGGCTTGATAGTAGATTTTTTTTTAAATTTTAGTTAATTGAATAGCTTAATTATGTAGTTATCCTCCCTCAAAAATTTAAAACCTGTTGACGATCATTTCAAAGAGTAATTATCGGTTAAAAATCAAACACTTAACACAGCATCTTTATGAAGAGAATAATTTTTTTTACTTAATTTTTTTTATTAAAGTAGCGACCATAATAAATTTAATGTTAAATATTCATTGAAATATGCAGTTTATATAATTGCATTAAAAAAAAAGGTGTTGACGAACGTTTGAATTATTTATTTAATAAAATTAAAACTGTTTATTGCTAGGTTTATTTTTGCCATTATATTTTGAAGCGCACAGTAAAAAATATACGTATACACGCAAATATACAACATAGTTAATTGTCAGATCTGTAACATCAAGTCAAATCAATTTTTAATTACATTTTCTGATATTTTACAATAAATACTTTTAAAATATTTGCGACAAATAAAATAAGGTTATAAATCGTAATATTATTGATACATATTTTTTTAAATTGCTTTTTGTAAACTAGCGTCTATTTATTTCCATTGTTAGTATGGTTGCCTTTCGGTTATATTATACCAACGGAAGCGACTAGCGTTTACTTACTTTGACATTTAAGTAATATGTCTGAACATTGATCGCATTTTTTTGACATCAAATGCTTGATATAAAAGATCATACACATCTAGGGATGGGGATCGAACCCAACTGAGCTACCTTAAATGTTATGGTAGTGCTATGCATATGATTTCTCACTTTCATTTTTGATGCCATGGAGCATTGGTCCAGAATGCCAGAGGTCGTAGGTTTGATCGCCATCCCTAGATGTGTATGATTTTTCATATCAAGCATTTGATGTCAAAAAAGTGTTATCAATGTTCAGACATATTACTTAAATGTCAAAGTAAGTAAACGCTAGTCGCTTCCGTTGGTATAATATAACCGAAAGGCAACCATACTAACAATGGAAATAAATAGACGCTAGTTTACAAAAAGCAATTTAAAAAAAATATTTTAATAGTAAATCAACAAAAGTAATAATACAATGGCATCGAAAATGCTAGTGAGAGATCATATGCATAACACTACCATAACATCTAAGGTAGCTCAGTTGGTATAGCATTGGTCTAGTATGCCAGAGGTTGTGGGTTCCATCCCAATCCCTATATGAGTATGATTTTTCATATCAAGCATTTGATGTCATAAAAATATTATTGATATACTTTACAACTTTTTAAAAATGCTAAATAAATTTTATTAAGGATAGTACTCATTGGACTCTAGCGTAGCAAATAAACGTCCTTAATGTGTAATGTGAATTGATAAACATCTATGATTGTACCGCATTGACTCTCGCGGTATTCTTACCTCGTATGAGTATATTACTATCGACAGAAATTGACGTTCTTTTTATGTGAAAGCATCTATAATCAGAATATTCAAGATTTTATTTGGGGAATGAAATGAAATTTCAGATTATACAATGTAACGTTTTATGTAACGATCGGCTATATAACAGTCGACAATCATCGGCATTGATAAGATAGAAAACATCAATTCGTGTTAGTCAAACAATTTCATTGCTCACAATCAATATGACATTACCGTTTATGTTGTCACATACTACCTGAATCCCAGACTCTAAGCTTTTTTGGAGTTTACTCCTTAAGAAATGATTTTACATATAAGCACTCGGTATGAAAAAAATATATGAGCAGTAAAATATAGTGATAGAATGACCTCGTTACGATTTTTCATTTATTAGATATTTAATTAATAGTGTAGTTTATTTATATAAATATTTTAAAGTTTCCATTATTAATATGATTATTTTGGATTATGAATATTGATAATTATAGTCACATAAAGTGAAGTAAAAATTATATAAACTATGGAAGAAACTGGTGTAGATAATAGTACCGGAACATCCGATATACTGTGGGTGCTAGGTAGGTTATAATGTACATATGAACATGTGCGCTTTCTATTTATTGGACATTTAATTATTAGTGTAGTTTATATAAATTTGTATGAGCTATACCTATAATTAAATATTTAATTTAGTATGGGACAATATATATGGGGCAAAGACAATCGTTCTTAAGGAATAAACTCCAGGGTTCGTCGGAGCTGACACACACACTTTTTCTTTTATTTTACAGTTGATTTGTATCGAATATATTCACTTTTCGGTACTCTTTAGAACAAAAGTTTTCAGTATTTTTGTTACGAACAACTTTTGTACGAAACATTTTTTCAAAAACAAAATTTCAATAATGAACGCTACTTTTACTGCCAATTATACCTCCAATGACAGAAATTGATACAAAGGTTTCCCTATTTGAATGAAAATAAACTTTGTGTGTAATGTAAATCAATAATTGTTATGGGTAAACTAAGATCATTTTCATTTTTACTATTTTCTTTTTCAGGTTTTGGCCTTAGACCGTTAAATTTAAATGCAAATACAATAATGTTAATATCCTACCCTGGTGAATTATTTATGAGATTATTA
Organism: Nineta flava; assembly: GCA_963920215.1. Taxonomy (NCBI): domain Eukaryota; kingdom Metazoa; phylum Arthropoda; class Insecta; order Neuroptera; family Chrysopidae; genus Nineta; species Nineta flava. The sequence goes on along the minus strand of OY986044.1, from coordinate 30,906,190 downwards.
AAACTGATGATATTACCATTGGTAATTGCAAGTTTAGTTGCTGGTTCAGCGAGTTTGAATGCACGATTAAATGGTCGGATAGCGTTAAGAACATTAATTTATTTCTTTTTGACATCTTTATTCAATGCAATATTGGGTGTTGCATTAGCTGTTATGATACATCCTGGAAATCCTGGAATGAAAGATGCATTAGGTGAAGGTACTGAAAATCGTGAAGTTAGTTTATTGGATAGTCTACTTGATTTGGGGAGGTGAGCAAAATACAATTTTAGACTTTTTATTTATTTTTATTTTATTTTGTGTTTGAATTGTTAATTTTTAAATACATTGGAATTGGTAAGATTTCATATTAGATCTATTCATCTCAATCATTTTATCGTTAATGTTCAGAATGATTCAAAAGTTACTATACATTTTCAAGTTTACACAAATTTTATTTAACTCTATGCTATTTTAGTAAAAGAAATATATCACCAGAAAATTCAGAAAGAAATTTCAGAAATTCCAGACAAAATATTACCCGATAAAATTTGTTTAATGTATAGTGACTCGAATTTTTCCTATACTGTAAGAGTTTTTTGAATGTGTTTGTGTCTGTCTACTTGAAAAACTATTCGTTATTTCACTTAAAACATAATATACTTTAGACATTAATATAAGCCTACGAAATGAATTTGATCGTAACGAAAAACTACGTTATATCGAAAATAGTGAAATGATCCAAAAATTTCAATTTATTATTTGCGAGCCGATTTCATCAATATGTCATCAAATTACACTTTCGTAGCATATAGTCGAATCAATGTTTTTAAACTTTTGAAATGTTCAATAAATTAATAATGTGAAAAATATTCTGTCATCAACAGGACCCATAGACCGGTACTCGTCTCTAACCAGTACGGTACGCAAGCTATTACAACACATTCACTTAGTAAATTACATTGAAAACGCTTTATGGAAAACGCTTATTGCAATATAAACAATTTGGCAATGTAATGTCTGCTAGTGTAGTTCGGCTGCAATTAACATTAATTAACACTAATTAATTAAAAATTTATTTTTTTATAATTAAATCCCTCACGTGTTAATTGAATTTGGCTTCTTAAATAACATAGTAAACGACACGACAAATCTTGTAATAGCAGGCAGCGCTGCTTATTACTGCTACGGTTACCTGCAGCCAGGTGTTCAAACTTAAAGTAAACTTAACTTACTTCCCTCATATGTTAATTGAAAAATATTTAGCTAAATTAAAAGTTTAGAATAATTAGAATACATCCATAACCGGCTGCCATCTTAAAATCCATTAAAATCAATTGCAGCCTGTATGAAAATTTTTAAATAATAGAATTTTAAAAAAAATACCTTGTAGAGAGAGAGACTATTGCATTATTCCACGTAACAAACAAGGAAAGTATATGATTCATGCGAATGTAGAGTGTACTCCATTTATAAGTGTATTTATACTAATAGTGGTGTTGTATAGAGAATGCAGAGTTCAAAATAAATGGAGTATACTCTACATACGCATGATCATATACTTTCCTTGTTTGTTACGTGGAATAATGCAATAGTCTCTCTCTCTACAATGTTTTTTTTTAAATTAATTAATTAATGTTAATTGCAGCAGATCTACCCTGGCAGACATTACATTGCCAAATTGTGTATATTGCAATAAGCGTTTTCAATAATATTTCAATCAATTAACAGATGAGGGAAGGTTTTTCTAATGCCGGATCTTAGACCATACAGAGCGTTTTCAAAAGCATTTCTAATAGAGAATCAATGTAAAATGAATGAATAAAATATTCACTATAAAACCATACATACAAATACATACTGAAACTTAATGTCTGGACTGGAATATTGGGTGACCATATTATAGGTCCATTATTCATTGACGGATCTTTAGATTCTTAAAAATATTTGAGTTTGTTACGAAATAATATTTTGCCAACTGTTAGAGCTCTTCCTAATTTAGACCTGGAATCTGTATGGTTCCAATAAGATAGTTTCCCTGCACACAATGTCATGATAGTAAGGCTGTTACTGGAACAAACCTTCCAGGAACGTCTTATGAGTGGTTTTGGAACCTTCAAGTGGTCAGCCAGACCGTCAGATGTATCTTCTAAAGACTTTTTTTGTGGGGTTTTCTCCAAACATAGATCTATTCGCGGCATAGGCCAGAAAGTTTGCAACAATTGAGGCAAAGAATTGTTGAAAATTGTGCGAATATTTCTCCTCAAGTGCTAGAAAATACCCGGGTAGATTTCTACAACCGACTCGGATATTGTTTAGCAAATAATGGAGGCATATTCGAACCGTTGGTTTAACTTCTCTTTTGTCGGAATTCTATTTTTTTTCTTTTTGGGGTTTTATTTTCCTTTTAATTTGTGTGGATTGTTGTTTTATGTTATACCGTTCATAGAATACTATCCTTTATTTTCAAACATTCCACATACAAATAATAAGGAATATTCAAAAAAAGAATTTTCAATTGTTAGAAGTAATGCTAAGCTTAAGAAACATTCCAGCAAGCATACACAACAGACATACTAAAGAGTACCCCCTCTATTTTAATTTCTTTACTAAGCATATTGTGTATAGTTATTATAGTAAATAATATTTTACATTGATTCTCTATTAACAATGCTTTCCAACACATACGATACATCAAATCTAATACGGTTGTTATGCATTTTATTTGAAACAAATAATGATGTCACTATCACTAAGATTAATCAATTTATGTTTTTAATTAAAATTCAAAAAAAATAATGTAACCACTACGTCTAACCGGGACGGTGCGCTAACCATTACACTACAATTACTTTAATACCATTTTAGACTCATGTCATGAAATCGAATGGTTTAGAAGATACATATTTTGATTTACGCTAACTTTAATTTTACCTCTTATTTTGTTCCCGGTGCTAAATTAAACTTTTAACTCGAGAACCCTGCTATAATAATCAGAATAAATGCATTTAATAAGCGAGATTTAGTTATTTCGAGTTAATTATATCCAATAACCAATCGTTAATGGACATATTTGTAGGTCCTGTCTGTCTCTTTTATTTAGAACTCTATTGTAGACATGATTTATGAAATATTTTTATATATGATTGAAGAGATATTTCTATTGGTATTCTACTTACAATCCATAAGGAATATTGTCAGTACCAGGTAAGTTCCGTACCTGGTACTGACAATATATATACAGGTCCAGTAACAACTCAATAACTTTTATTAAATAAAACATATATTTGAAATATTGAAACAAATATTTGAAATAAGTATAATTGATTTTCGTCAAGTAACGAATTAGACCTTTTCATAGGGTGTTGTGCGCATGCGATTTTCGTACTGTCTACAATAAGATGAAAAAAGACGAGAAGTATTGTTTATTCATTTCTTCACATTGATTTTTTTGACATCTGTCCGAAACAAAGACAAATCGTGATTTGAAATGAAAAGGTCTATACACACAAAAATAAATCACTTTTATTAAGGATGTACGAGCACTAGATATAATTCATTTATAGACTTCTTCAAAATCTTATATAGTACATAAAAGCCCACAATAAAGTTTATTATTTTTTGTCGTATAAGTTAAAATATTAATAAATGACGGGCCTTAAAGAATAGGTATTTAAGAAATAAACTGAGATTTTGGGTAATTAGGCCGACAGAAATTAAATTTACCCAAAATCTCAGCTTTTTTTCTTAAATATGTTTCTTTTAGCCCGTCATACCGGAATTTTATTGGATCAAACTCTTCATTAATATTTCTATTTTCTATTGCGTAGTTTTGTTTTTATTCGTCTGATTTTATTTCAAGTGAAAATTATCAAAATATGTCGGGCTCACGGGTTTCTCCATAAGAGCAATGCATTAAAATGCGAACTTTAACATTAAAAGTTAATTCAAGACCCCCCTAACCCCCCCCCCCCTTTTTAAAACTTTTATACTTGATTTATATGTACTTCAACTACATGTAAAAAAAATCAAGCCTTAATCTTTTTGAAGCTCCAGTGCTCGTTCATCTTTAACTATGTGGTTCAGAAAATTAACAATTATAATTTGAATAAAATTTAGAATGATTTTATGGCAGATAGTTTAATATAATCAGCTTTCCGATTAGAAATCCTTAACTTAATTAGAAATCCAATGAATTATCAATGAATTAACTGAAATAACGAATGGTTTTTGTATGATTTCTATGAAAGGTAAATACTCTCTAATGCAACTTATAAATTTCAAAGAAAAAAGTAAAGAAACCATTACACAATCCCAAATTATTATAGGCGACTTAGTAAAAATAAGTTAAATTTCAAATGTTGCCCCAATTCTTAAAACAATTATTTGTATTTTATAAACACGTATTTCGACTGATAGTCGAAATTAACTAATCGTAACTTTATTCGGGAGTCAAAGATATGTTACTCGTTGCTAATTTGTTACGTGTCTCGGTGCGTGAATTGTTCTAGGAATTGGGGCAAAATTTGAAATTTAATTTCAAATAATCAGGAGTTCTCTTTCATTATCTTAATAATCCCTATATAAAAAAAATGCGTTACGCAATAGCTGCGTCAACTTAGCAAATTTCCTTAGAATACATAAATCACTCTCTAGTCACAATTTAAGTCTGATCAAAATGAAATGTCATATCTGAAATCATTTTAGTATTTTCAAGGCCAATTTTATTAATAAATAGCATACGTCAAGGGGAAGGGGGTTGGGAGGGCATAAAGATAGAAGAAAACACAAAATATATCTCTCTTAATATCGGAGCAATCGAAAAATGTATTGCAGTAAAGTTGTAGAAAATCAAATTTGCTATAATTCATTTCCTTATCATTTTTGTTATACTCTAATGTGAACAGAGATATTTAGAATTTTAACTTTCAGTCTTTAATTGTAAATATTTCTGTAAATATTAGTGTAACAGAAAAATGATAAGAAACAAAATTACAGTAAAACTAAATACCTACAACTTAACTCCTGATAAATTTTTCAATTTTTCAAATATTAAGGGAGATATACCAAATTTTGTGTTTCTCCCTCCCTCTAAACCCCTCTAGAATACCAAAAGCGCTTCAAATACGAAATTTCATTCCAATGGCCGCTAGAGAGTCCAGAGACACATAAAAGTACATATATACATTTATAAAAATTTTAGCGATAGTTATTTTTAACATCTAATAGATAGGATCGATGGACATTTGAAAATTTTTTTACGAAATTCCAACATTGGTGCAAAAACAATAGCTGCATTTCCTTTGGAGGAAATTCGCTAATAAGTAATTATTAAAAGCACGATTAATAATTTTTGTTTCTAATAATAATGGTAATGATCCCGTATAATACTCCAGACGGAACAGAACAAACTCGTTGGAATATACTGTACATTTCGAATTAAAGTATTGTTATAATGAACATCTTTTATCCAAAGTATTTTTTCGAAAACCGAATAAATATGTCACAAATTAATAAAAAAATTTTGAAATGATAGCGCGGCTTATGACGCCAAGTATACATTTTAATCATTAGTATATATAGTAATTACTATGAAAGGTTGCCGGATTCATCACCGGACATTATCACTTACGAAAGCATCTGCACACAATACTCCACAATGGATCCACTATATGCAGACTGTGCGGCAAGAAAGAAAAAACATACAGCCTCATCCTCCTTATCTGCAAATCTGTCGATGACATAAGATACTATATATGCGGTGCCCCGAATATATGAACCTTCAGGAAAACCTGATAAGCAAGCTCCTGCTATTGCCAAGGTATAGGAGAAGCGAACCTCCTCAGACTGAAGTAGAAGAGGGAGCACAATGAGCCATAATGCCGAAGTGAAACACTTTTCATACCTCAAGACTTATTTATCTAAATACTATGAGCCACAAATGTATCGCTCATTTTTCCAAATTTTCTAGTTGATTTGTACCTCATTCATTCGGTTTTTGGGTAAATGTTTCAGATAAAAGTTGTTCGTATATTTATAATGAAAAACTTTGATCCGAATAATTTTTTCGAAAACCGAATGAATATAGTACAATAAATTATAAAATTTAAAAAAATGAGCGCTATTTTAGGACCATTTGCACTTCTAATTTCACAGTAGTACTTCACTCAGAACTGAAGCATTAATATAGAAGTAATCGGTTTAGGGTCTATTAAGCTTGGGAATGCTCTAGTTCTGCTCAGCGTTCCCGCGTGACTACGTAGTGAATTCTACCAATCGTTATAACTTCTGCTTAACATAAGTTTCTTTTATTTTTTTAATCGATCTTCGTTTCTAACATATTTTGACGTGCTTGGTATGAAAAAATCATACACATCTTGAATAGGAATTGAACCCACGACCCCTGGCACAATAGATCAGTGCTCTACCTGTACGGCACCAGATGTTATAATGATGGATAGCGGATAATTGTTCACTATCGTGATGTCGATGTATTATTCCTTTGTTTTTTGGCTATTAAAATATTTTAATTGTTTCTTGTAAACTTGCGGCTATCCATCCATTGTTAGCATGGATACTTTTCGGTTAGCTGATTATAATGGAAGTGGTTAGTAGTTATTTACTTTGACATTTAAGTAATACATCTGAACATTGACAACATTCTTTGGCATCTTATCCTTTATATGGTTTCCATTTCTTGATCGAAATTTTGCATTTTGTATTCTATTTATACACTCTTCGTCAGTTTCGGACTGGCCATAAAGTCTGGGTGGCGATTGCCACACGAGCCTTAACCTGCGTGGGGCCCCAGGCTTACTACCCATATGCAAAATCGTATATACACGGAGAAAAACAGAAATAGATCTATGAATATGATTTTGATCAAACAGTAAACAATACTTTTATTTGTCTCGAATAGATTCGTATGTCTGTCGAAGCTGCATACCATGTGCATGTGAACTTTTGTTCCAATATAACCTTCTTATACGTCGCTTAATATGTAATCCTCACAATCTTATTTATGCAATTAACTTGCGAGATGCGATGAAGCGCATTAAAAGAGACTTTGTTCTTTGCGAGGGGACAAGAATTACTGAACTCGTTGATTATCCTAAACATAGAATCAGATCATATCAAGGATAAGAACGATAGCAGCTTTTTTTACGAAAACAAAAACTTCCAAAAACTCTGGCCTATTTGATTATTATTAACGTTAGGTTTGTTGGTTGACCTATTTGTGTCATCTACCATGAGTCTAAGGAATGCGAGTGAATGGCAGGCCCTTAGTCATGATGCCACCCGGGCCCATTAGGCCCAGTCCGACGTTGCTCTTCGTCAAAAATATTCTTGAACCGAGGTATAAAACTCTATAGAATTTATATTATCCGGCAATTCTTTATTTTTTCACAACAAACTGTATTTCATCAAAGTTTAACTTATAAAGCAGCGTTGTAGTCATATGCTTTGTTTCAGCGAATGCAGACGATAAGAATTCTATTTCTCATAAGATGTTTTATAAATTCGGATCAAAATTGTGGACTGTGTCGTCAATAATGTCGTCTTTTCGTTAAAAGTATAGACAAGTGACTGGTTCAAATTCGTTAATTTGTAGGGTTACCAACTCTCCAGTTTGAGACCGGAGACTCCGAAAAAATTAAGTTTTCTCCGGACTCCAGGTTAAAAAAATAATATCCGGATTTTTTCATTCTTATGAAAAGAAAATACCAATAGTCTAAGATCCGGCATTAGTGAAAACCTTCCCTCATCTGTTAATTGAATGAAATAATTTTTAAAAGGCAGATAACAATATTATAAATGTAGGAGTGCAATGTCTTCCACCGTAGTCCTGCTGGCTATATCATATTATTTAATTAATTAATATGATATAGTGTCTTTGTTTGTTGCTCGAACAAATATATTTGTCTCTCTCTCTGCGTAGAACACATTTTTTGAAAATTTTATTACTGTGTTATTATAAAATATATTTTGTATAATAAATTTAAAATTAAATTATTTGCAGCCTAGATAAAAAAAATTTTAAGTAATAAAATTTTTTTTAAATGTGTTCTACGTAGAGAGAGAGACAAATATATTTGTTCGAGCAACAAACAAAGACACTATATCATATTAATTAATTAATTAATTAATATGATATAACCAGCAGGACTACGGTGGCAGACATTGCACTCCTACATTTATAATATTGTTATCTGCCTTTTAAAAATTATTTCATTCAATTAACAGATGAGGGAAGATTTACTAATGCCGGATCTTAGACCATAATTCATTATGAATAATTATTTAATTTATTACAGTGAGAAATGTATTTATATTTATAATGTTCTCACTGTTGACAGTTGCTCATAATATAGTTACAATATTAACTTTTTACACATGTTTACGCTTGCGCATACGTATATAAACATGAATAATTAAAATAATTAAAAATGAATAAATTCATTAATAGCTGATAATAATAGTTAATAATAATAATAATAGTCTGATTTTTGTAAATATACTCATCGAATGAGTTTTTTTTTTAGTAATTACGTACGTCAGTAAATATCTTCAGACTGATGAGATCAATCACAGGATTATCTAAAATTTTGAGTCGGTAACCCTATTAATTTGTATTGACTTATTGATTAAAATACACAATCAATATGAATTCAATCATTAATCATTAAAATAAAGTAAATATTTTTGAATGCCAAAAGTACATTTGTGATGGTAATTAACTTTGATATAAATTGAACTGTGTATACGACAGATAAAGTGTAGACATGCAAGAATTATCATATTACAAAACTATTTTTAAAAACAATTTAATGCCAATTTATATATTTGAGTCTATTTATATAAAAATGTATAATAAATTGTTAATATACATAGATCTATATACCAATCACGCAGGCATGACTTTTAAAAATAAAACTTACGATCGTATAGGTAACTAGTACGCGATTATAATATTTTCAAAATGTATGGCATGAAAATTTTACCCTCATTTAAACTTCTATGAAGTCGAAAATACTTTGTTTACATCAAGCATGAAACATACTGGATGGTCGTATGGTGGTACACTTGGCCACAAATGTTGATGTCATTTTTTTAAATTTTACTTAATTTGGGCCATATTCATTCGATTTTCAAATAAAAGTTGTTACAATATTTCTAATGAACTAGTTTTATCCGAAGCATTTTTTTCGAAAACTGACTCAATAAGGCACAAATCAATTATAAAATTTTAAAAACTAACATCAACTTTTGTGGTCCATAGTACGTAGGTACCAAAAACTAACCCGGATGAATGTCTGAAACAACGGGAATATTTTTCAAGCGATTTCACAGAAACATAACACGAAAGAAGATGCGCCGGCTTAGAAGATGCGCCGGGTACATTGCCGGGTATACGCCGGATACAGTGCTTAGATACAGTGACTAGGCGCACGCCAATAAAGCTCCCAGTCGGAATGATTTTTTCCGACTTCTTCAACTATTATCGGCATATTTCAGCAAATTTACACGAAACCTCAAGGAATTAGACACCTAAACCTTCCTCATGAATCACTCCGTCCATTGGTGAAAACCGTATGAAAATCCGTTCGGTAGTTTTTGAGTTTACCGCGTACACACAGACAGGCGTGGCTAGGGTACTTTATTTTATAATATGTAAGGATAAGGAAAGGATATTGATTACTATGTTACGAGAAGTTAATTTTAAAATATTCTGCTCAGATGGCGCTAACATTAATTCATTTAAGAAAAATTTTAATTTATTAATAGCCAAAATACAGCGATACATAACGATTTATAGTGTACAGTTAGTACAGTTTATAGTTTGTATGGAAATGACAATCAGAATTGACATTTCAAAATTGAAACAAAATTTTAATAAAATAATTTTATAGAAATTTTTTAAAAGTATAGTTTCTGTGGAAATGGCAATCAACAAAATTTTAATAAAATATATAGCTCACATTTTCTTTCTCTCTACTTTATATCTTTTTTCTCTCTCGGCATGATTTTTTCCGACCTTTTCAACTATCATCGTCATATTTCACCCAATTAACACAAAACCTCAATGAATTATACAGTTCGGTAGTTTTTCAGTTTACCGCGTACAGATAGACAGGCGCGGCTGAGGGACTTAATTTGATAATATGTAAGGATAAGGATAAGGATCTATTTGCATAATTCCGACAATTGTAACTTTATTTGGATTTTAGCTAACCCTTTATTCTTAATTACCAATATTTCTTTGTTTTCATTCACATAATGCTTTATTATGCAATTTAAGTACCTAAATATGTTTACTTTTTTGTTTAAATTTGTATATTAATGTCGTTATCATAACTATTCTGATGAAGGAACAGTGTTCCGAAACTAGTCAAAATAAAATTATTGTTACGAAAATCTCAAATATTTGTTTTATTTAATAATTATTTATTAATTAATGCATACCTACTGCATGATAATGCATACTACTTACTGTTCTTTTTTTTCATCGATTAAAACTACTTAAATTTAAAGGTTTCATGATCAAAAAGGAGGATGGTTCTCAATTCGTCTGTATTTTTTTTTTTTTACTTTTTTTTTTTTTAATGTTTGTCACCGCGGTGTCCAAAAGTTATGTGAATCTCTATGCTGACACCGCCTCCAAAAATAACAATAATTGTACATATACATTAGAAAATTTTTGCTTAGGTGAACTAAAATTGGCACAAGAATATGCAATTATTTGTTTACTTTTTAGTGCATTTTTTGTTATAGAATATTTGATTTTTGAAGTCGGGTTTCCATTTTGTCAAAATAGGTTTTATATTTCAAAAACTACGCTGGTCAGGACGAAGATTCATATGAACTTTTCTTTATCTGAATTGTACAAGAAATTACATCTGTGACTAAAAGAACACGTTTTAGTATCACTCAATATAATTTCCAATACTACTTATTTGTTTCTGCCAATCACAGAAACAGTTACATCAATTCTATTTTTAACTATACTACATGAAATAAAATTTCCAATAAGCCCATCAAAAAATAATAATTAATTAGATTTTTACCACATCAAAACTTACTTCATAAATAAATTTTTGAGTGGCAATTTTATTCAATAATATTTGCCAAAAGTAATTGATTGAAATAAATCAGGACCGGATTTAAATTCGTAGCTATCCGCAGCAAACCGAATGATGAAATTTTTTCCCGTTTCGACTAATCATGTTTCATTGAAAAGACTTTAGAAAAATTATATATCTACAGTTCGATAAACCAATCGTATGTATAAACCGTGAAAATCGTCAATTCTTCTTAATGTACAATAATTTAAAATAATTTTTCAAAGATCTCGATACCGATATACATTACGCCTAACATAAATTTTTTGGTTATATTTAAGAATACACCCATAAAATTGGAACTACATACCTCGACGATTCAAATAATTTTTGAGATCCCCGTTGTAAATTTGGTGTGTAGACGGAGTTTAGCATACAAATAGAGAAAAATTTTAAGTCTAGTACTATCCGCTTCTAAATACTCAAAAAGGGGTATACAGATTTCTATAGGCAAAACATGACTACGGTACTTCCTCTAGAAAGCTAAGACTACTACTCTCTTCTGCGTATGCATTCAAAAAATCAATTGGAACCTCACAAAAAACTGTTCTTAAAAAAAATAAGACCAAATTTCTTGATCCATGTGAAAAGTAATGATATCTAACGGACCCAAGTTATGGTTGATTCATTATATATTTTTTATTACGATTTAATTCTATAGTAAGCTCAAGCGGGACAGCCCGTCCATCCATAAAAACAGACGAAATCGTGTGATCATAGCACATGGTCTAATAGTATTGAATTAAATTAATTCAAGTCTCAGTTCATTTCAATGCAAATTGCTGTTTACTTTTATCATTTTTGTGATCCATCATTTTGATTATTTGTTTGATTTTTTTTTTTAAATATTTTTTTTAGTTTTTATTGTTATATTTGTTTTTGTTATTATTTTTATAGTTTTCATTCATTATATTCATATTTAAAACAAAATAATGTAAATAAAGAACGAAAAGGATAGGACAAAGTCGGTCTCTTTTGACATATATGTTCACGTGTTCATTGAATGTATTGGTCACAACGGTGTGCTCTCTAGTTTGAGTGGACTATAAAAACTTGGTTAATTTGGATTTGGTGTAATTGTTCTATATAGTACAAAGCACTCAAGATATAAGAACTCAGTTCTAATAAAAATTCTGACATTTGACTGTACCTGATATAATAGAATGGCATTTAACAGTCACCAGACTAATCCTTTTTAATTAAATATTGATTAGAAAAAAATAACTCATCAACCAGGAATCGGTTATCTAGTCCACCATCTCCTCTGGTTATCTAGTCCAGCGTGTTTACAGCTACACCAAAAACGATTCTGAGTATACACAAAAAATAAATATTATGACCAGTTTAAACTGAGTAATGTGATATACAACGGTCAATTTGTACTAACCTTCGATATAATTTTGGCAGTAAAAAAATCAGCAATTCAAACATCCAAAAAAAGGTTTAAACATTACAAATTCATCTTCCTTCTCAAAAAAAGCTGATAAATAGTCCCTCGTATCGGGTTCCGAATAAGAGATGGAAAGAGACGAAAATCTAATAATTTTTTCCAAATATCTCAAAATTTATGTGATATTTTGAAGTAATATATTATATTTTTTAATAAATGAGATCTTAAATATTTTGCTGAAATCACAGGTTTTGAAGATATAAAGGATGGCACATAAGTAATGTTATGATTGACCATATTGAATGCGTATTTGTGCATCATTTAGTTTCATCAACTCGTGAACCAATTGAATCTTCATATATATTTATTTGTGTATACTAAAGCGTCAACATTACGATGTTTGTCCAAATTCCTTTCAGTTACGTAAGACAAACTGTAGAAGACTTTAGCGTATACTATTTAGACAAATGTCATTGTTATTGAATTTTTAATTAAATACTGATATGAAAAAATTAACTCGTCAACCAGGAATCGAACCTCGGGCCTCTGGATATCTTGTCCAGTATGCTTCCGCTACACCAAAGACGACTGTGACGTAACAGCCAACCTTTTCATATCATTCTTGTTTTTATTTATTTAGACAGTATACTTCTGTCGAAGTTATTATTCATATATATTTATTTGTGTATACTTAAGCGTCAACATTACGATGTGTGTCCAAATTCCTTTCTAAATAAATAAAAACAAGAATGATATAAAAAGGTTGGCTGTTACGTCACAGTCGTCTTTGGTGTAGCGGAAGCATACGGGACTAGATATCCAGAGGCCCGAGGTTCGATTCCTGGTTGACGAGTTAATTTTTTCATATCAGTATTCAATTGAATCTTGTATAGAAAAAGGTGTAACGTATGTAAAATTCTTTGCAAAGACCGCCTAGACATCACCAACTGCTGAGAACGTCGCCTGGTGGAAGTTTCGGTGTTTTCCTCAACACTTGCTTGCACCCGAGCAATGTTCAAATCATTTCGAACTGCACTAGGTCTTCCAGTACGCGGAAGATCACAGGCAGCCCCATGTTGCCGAAAACACTGAACCAATCGGTAAATTGTTGCAGCGCTAGGTGTATTTCGAACATGAAAGAAATATGAATAATCGAATGCTGACTTTCAAATTAAAATTGAACAACTTTGGTTCTGGCTTCTGTGCTAAGTCTTTCTAATTTCCCAGGTTTTTCGAAGTTAATTCTGAAAAAAAAAATTTTTTTAATACGTAAACAAAAAATTTATTCACTAATTAAATCATAACGTTGCTTATTCGCCACCCTATTTAAGTCATATTTATTTAGGAGTAATTGGATTATATTAAATATTTTTCACACAATTTTCTCTAGAATGAACAGAAATATCGAACTTTTTCTATAATATTTATTCGGAAATTGTTAGGTATAAAGAAAATAGTTGGCTAAATTTAGTTTCAAAAAGGTTAATGAACCTATTTACTTCACCCCGGAACCAACACTTACCAATTATTTGAATAATATTATCTATATATGTCGTTAAGAATAAGTGTGTTTTCGTATTGGATTTTTGAAGAAAAAAAAAAAACATTTCAATAAAAGTTATTCGTATTTTTTTAAAGAACAACTTTGTTATTTTTAGAAAGAACAACCCAATCGGAATCCCAACGCGGCAACCTCTAGTACTTTTTACCGCTTCTTATAACAAGGATAATGTACAATTTGTGATAGGTTTCATCTTAGATGATTTCTGTAACTTTAAGTGAGACTGCTCACTTCTCGCATTTTCATCTCACGTGGGTTTACTCGCCTAATTCTGTAAGATTGTAGTGAAAATACGAAATTACTGCGTGAGATTATATAGAATATTTTTTTCTCAGAGTGTACAATTTGACATCATAGATAAAATATAGTAGTTTTCTCTATGAATATAGTAGTGTTTGACATTGGCATCCGTGTAAAAATAAACAGCTTTGCTTTGATTGTTTAATTTTTCAATATTTCAATTTTTCAACATGAATGTGACTGATAAACAAAAGCAAATAATTTTAAATTTCAAGCGCGTCCACCCCGACTTTGAACGAGATAGATAGATAACCAAAGAATACATATATACGTTCTTTGACATTGCCATGGAGAATATTTATCTATGCTTCATGGACATTACCATGCGTCGTTTTAAGCCATCGATTATTTCTCTCTCTCTCTACTTCTTTCCTTTCTCTCTTGGATCCACGTATACGTTAAGAAATTCCTTGTCGAACAAACTCACGTGAGATGGCTCACATTTTCACTATGGTGAAAGTTACGGAATCGAGAGAAATGCTCACATTTAGTATTTTCACCAAGTTTCAGTTACAGAATCACTACCCTTTGAACTCTTTAAAAAAAGTAAAAGTAGCGTGCAATATATTGCACATGTGCTACCAACTGGTATTATTAACTCCACCAACGTAAAAACAATATCGTTTTATAATATTTATGTTACCCGGCGGTACCATCAACTTATTACGTAATAAAATAACATTGAGTGCCTTTAGCTTGCGTGACTAAACCATTATTATGTTAATAAACTTTATTCATTTTAAAGATATAGGTAATGAATAATTTATTTAAAGCATCATTTACATTTTTTGTGCAGAACAATTGTTTCCGTTTTGGCAAAAAAATTTATCAATCAATTTTCGCTATTTAAATAGAAATCTGGGTCGTGTCTGAGTAGATGGCCGCTTACGTACCAGTGTGTATGGCCCATAGAGATAATATATATAGAGTAGACAAGTCATAGGCACGCGTGTAAGTGGAAACGTCCCGTCAACTGAAAAAGAATGGCGTAGGTTGAGTAGGTAGCTATCTCTTTTTAATGACTAAAAATATAACATAGCGATAATATATTCTCTATGATATATTATAATGACTATATATCATAGAGTATATATTATCTCTATGCTATAATATTAGTCATTAAAAAGAGATAGCTCAACCTACGCGTATCCCTTTCTATCTGTGGGACAACTTTTGATTTTTTTACAAATTACATATTTTAATCTCATTAAAAAAAAAAGATACAAATTTTTATTTTTATTTCCCTGGCGATTTATCCGGCTTTCAATTAACGATTGCCAGGCACGGCCTTGATAGAAATGTAGTATGGATGCCACACAATCTCATTACTCAACACAAGCGACGTGACATATCACATCAGATATGTTTTCTACATACATTTTAGTAACAACAAAATTAAAAAAATTTAAAAGCTGGACCATATTTAAAATACAAAAACGGTATTTGGTGCTTGTAGAAATTCAAATCCAGATCTTTTCCAGAAACTTCTCATTTTCATTGGATAACGGTTACGATTACATGCAGCCAATAAGTCAAGAACGACAGCTAATTTCAGAAAGTCTCCATGTGTAGAAATTTTTAAAATAATATTATTCGTGAATTCGAAATTGCGTTTGTGTGTTTTAAACGTAAGTGAACTGTTTTTTGTCTTGCATATCTCAAGAACAATTAATAATGATATCGACTCCAAATCAATTTCATTCGACATATAATTGCATAATGAACACCTGTTAATATTTGAAAGAAATTTAATTTGGACAAAAAAATTCCTAAAAAATTCCTAAAAGACGTTTTTTGTCTCGAATATCTCGAGAACAAATAATTTAAATCCTTATACAGGTATATAAATATATAGATAGATTGTAGAGGCTGCCCTGGACGGGCTACACTTTGACCATAAAGTACGGAATAGACGCAGAACATTGTTGCAGCAACATTGAACTCCGCCTATAAAATATTTTCAGTACAGACGTTGCAACCAAAGTTTGGGAACATAAAATTTAATTTTATTATTTTATGACGCTAGTCATAAAAATTCAATCATTTCTCATCATGTCTCTATCTATCTCTTTTAATTTGTATAGTTTATTTATTATATACTAGAAATTCAATCACTTGTCATCTTGTCTCTATCTGTCTCATTTAATTTGTATCTAATTTATTTATCTTAGTTTATGTATCTACAGTGACATACCTATAAAACTATAAAAATAATAAAGTATTTAGTTATTAGTATATGCTTATATAATATATATACTATATATATATAGTTAAATCTATGTAATAAAACAAACAAAAATATTAGGCAAACATGACATTTTAGAGATAATATGCTGCAATTTCGCTACAGACGACGAATTTGTACAGGAACATTAAACTCCTCATACAAAATATCAAATAATTTTGATTTTACTGCAATCGTTCAATGACATGTTTTTTGTTGCTGCAACAGCTATACACACACAGCGACATCCTAGGTTCCTGCATAATGTTCCCCGTTTGTAGTGCCTATAAGGTCCATTGTGATGATTAAGGATATGAGGATGTGAGTGGAGTGGAAGGAATTTTTGTGTATAGACTAGGAATTTGTAGGATATGCGGCTGCAGCCGAGTATGAGAAGAACTACGCCGATATTCATCTGGAGTTCGTGAAGGAAACTGCAGAAAACCTTCTCAAGCTTAGCCGATTTCTTCGTTCTTGTCCATACGCCGTTAATTTAGTCAATTAACCGCCCCTTTTTTTTTCTTAATAATTGACAAACTGCCGATGTCGGGATTCGAACCCATAACCTCGCAGTTTCCAAGTAGGTATACTGTGTAGACATAACGCCTTTGACCGCTCGGCCAACTGGTTTTATATATATATATATATATATATATATATATATATATATATATATATATATATATATATATATATATATATATATATATATGTATTCATAATTGCATAGTGAACACCTGTCGAAATTGAAACATACGAATTTTTCAACATCAGAGATACTGAAATCGTGAATTTTATTTTAAAATTTACCAGTTGAATTAGACTAGAATTCCAAAAACTTCTCTACATCTGACTAATTTCAAATTGTGTATATATAATACGGAAGGGTTGGAAAAATCAATAATTTTTAAATTATCTGCCATATCTGAATCTGCCGATGAAATTTAATTCATCCTCGTAAAAATTTAATTCATGACGGTACTTTGGGGATCTTGAATTTAATTCTTTTAAATTATTTGAAACACCAGTCTAAAATAACGAATAGAATTAGGCTACTAATACTTTTATCTTTAAAAATGAATACTTTGATTGAATTGTGACATGTCGGAATATTGGAACCAATTAAAATATATTTGTTGTAAATCTTCAAATCAATTTACCACATTTTATTCTAATCAGTTTAAATTGTACTAATATATATATATATATATATATATATTGAAATCGATTCAATTGATCCAAAACTAATTGTCTGGTAACAATTGGTAACGTATACAGTATGTGTTAGAAAGCATTGCTAACAGAGAATCAATGTTAAATATTATTTAACTAAATATTATAACTATATATAACATGCTTTATAAAGAAATAAAAATAGTGGGGGTACTCTGTAGTGTGTATGTTGTGTATGCTTGCTGGACTGTTTTGTACTCACTTACTAGTATGCATTAACATGAAATGAGAGTGGGTTAAATTTGTTCTTTGTTGTGTTCATAAGCTTAGCATTACTTCTAACAGTTGAAAATTCTTTTTTGAATATCCCTTATTATTTGTATGTGGAATGTTTGAAAATAAATGATAGTATTCTATTAGCGGTATAACATAAAACAACAATCCACTCAAATTAAAAGAAAAATAAAACCCCAAAAAGAAAAAAAAAATAGAAATCCGACAAAAAAAAAAGTTAAACCAACGGTTCGAATATTTTTCCATTATTTGCTAAACAATATCCGAGTCGATAGTAGAAATCTACCCGGATATTTTCTAGCACTTGAGGAGAAATATTCGCACAATTGTCAACAATTATCAATGTGTCAAATAAATTGACACATTCCTGTACCGAATGTCCCCCAAAGTACCATTTAATAATTTGCACTTTTTCTATTATTGTATAATAACCCATTATTGAAATACGGTAATGCCATTAAAACACACAACAAAATATTTCCCATGCATTCACCTCCGTAATGATAAATATTATCAATTAATATGTGCATCACAATATCCCCACTCTTAAATGACATCCAACAAACACCATACAGGCATACACCACAAGCTATAGCCAGATGTATGTATATATGTGTATGTATGGTTTTATGGTAAATATTTTATTTATTTATTTAACATTGATTCCCTATTAGAAATGCTTTTGAAAACGGTCTGTATATAATTTGAAATTCGTCACGTATATATATTTGGAGTACAAATTTTTTTTGAGAACTCCATCTTTCAATTTTAATAATATCAACGGTTGCTTTAAACCCACTATCGCATATAATCTAAAATTTTATGAGTATCATACCGTGCGTTAAAAGTTTATGGCATTATATGGATTCAAAGATGATAAAGAATAAAGAATATTTCTAAACTAAATCACTACACATCTAAACATATTATTACCTATCTAAATAATCAACTTGTATGTAAATTTTATTGTTTTGTTTTGACGTAATTGTTACTAATTGGCTTACAAAAGAAAGTATAACATGAGTGAAGCTTTAGCATTATTAATTCGTGACGCAATTCGTACAAAGATTTACTATGGTATTAAACTCTAAAATTTTAGAATTCAAAATAAATTTGATATACTTATTTTTTAGGAGCAAATAATTATCATGACCCAGAGTTCTCAATAAAATGTTTTTTGACAAAATTTTATCAATAAAATTTGTTTCATTTAATAACAAGTTCATTTCACCCCAAACAATTTTGAATCTTTTGGTCCGTTGGAGCAAGATCATTATTTGCACCTTTAGTATATAAATATCAACCTTCTTCGAATTCCACCACAAGCAATTAGTTGGAATAAAGCAACTTTAAGGATGTTCCAGCATACCACCATTTTTCGACAGCAATTTATGTGAATGGAAGCTCATCAGTGACTCTCGGGTTTTTAGCGAGTCGGTGGAATCCAATATTTGAAATTTCTTTCTTAAAAGAGTTCCAGCATGAAATCACTTTTTGAAAGATTTTGCTCATTTTTTTTCACAAGCTAAAAATAACGTTTTATAATAAATCCCGAAGTTTCAGAATTTTTGACAGTTTAGAACGCGAGATAATTAATATCAAAATTATCATTCTCTCTCATTAGACGCATGTAAAACTTCATGCCCGCCCAAATATTATCTGTTGTATTAGAAAAAATACTCGACAGAATTTTTAGAAAAACTAGGAGAGTAAAGCTAATTATTTAGTATATAAATTTAAAAAAAAAAAATCGTGTGTAACCGTTTTGTTTTCGAAATATAAAAGTTTAAAATAATTTTTTTTCTTCAAAATAACATTATTTTGTATATGTGAACAGTGTATATGGCTATGTGTTGTATATGTGTGTTTATCTATTTATGCTATAATAAAATCAAACCGGTTTTTTGTCCTGATTATATAACACAGTGCTGGAACATCCTTAAAAAAATATACTGTGCTTATAACAATTTTATCCCCATTTTAATGTTGTCCTAAACTATTTTCATTAAAATATTTACGAAGAATGAATGGATAATTTTCCATAAATAAACTTTTCATTAAAATATGTTCGTCATCATAAACAAACACCACAACTAATACCTACCTATTATAATATCAAAAAAGTGTGTTTGGGAACGCTAATAAAAAAACGAATGGGAATGTGTAGGATTTGATAAGCATAACTTTTTGATTTTATTTCAGAAATATATTTCCGGATAACATATTCCAAGCTGCCTTTCAACAGGTTAGTGTTAGAATTCAGTTTCGTTTTACTGAATTCGAAAAACGAAAACCTATACACACACTCTAAGAGAATAAGTCTGTCTGATTCACAAATTAAACAAAAACAAAAAAAAAAACGATGCTTCAACAGTTAATTTAAAAATAGCCACATTGAAAATTTCTCTAAATTTTTTTCAATTGCCAACAATTTTTCAAGTAGCATGTAGACCAAATTTTTCTATTAAAGCAAATAATTAGAGCATGATGAAATTTTTTTAATATGCTTTTTAAAAATGACAAAACTGTTAACTTATTTACTGTTTTTTTTTAAAATGAATTGAATTGAAACATAAGGGCTACAGCATTTTTTTAAAAGAAAAAAGAAAAACAACAAAAACGCAAAAATTCAAAAAATTTAATAAATTCTCTTTTTCAGGCTCACACCGTATACGTACCAAAAAAGAATGTTTTTCGCAATGACAGTCTCAATGACACAACTTTAGGAAATACAGAAAATTCGATTATGCCAAACGATGATAGTTTAGAACGAGAAATTCGATATAGGTTTGTTTCAAATAAGATTACAAGTTATTTATTTAATATAATATATTATTCACTGTTATTTTCACAGATCTGGTACAAATACATTAGGAATTGTATTTTTTTGCCTTGTTTTTGGAACAATATTGGGTACATTGGGACAAAAAGGAAAAGTTGTAATTGATTTTTTTACGGCAATATTCGAAGTAATTATGCGAATGGTGTCAGGTGTTATGTGGTTAACACCATTTGGGATAAGTAGTGTAATAGCTGGTAAAATTTTGGATGTGAGTGATCTGGGATTAGTCATGTCACAATTGGCATGGTTTATTGCAACTGTTTTAATTGGGGTTGTGTTTTACCAATTTATTGTCATGCAGGTAAATATTTGTGTAACGTTTTTCTCAATAAGCTAATATATTAACTTTTCTAACGTGGCAAAACAAACAATTGAATTTTTTCCCGTATGAACAAATAATTATTCATATATATTTATTTGTGTATACTTTGTCCAAATTCCTTTCGGTTACGTAAGACAAACTGTAGAAGACTTTAGCGTATACTATTTAGACAAATGTCATTGTCAATGAATTTTTAATTAAATACTGATATGAAAAAATTAACTCGTCAACCAGGAATCGAACCTCGGGCCTGGCCTCTATATATCTAGTCCAGTATACTTCCGCTACACCAAAGACGACTGTGACGTATCAGCCAACCCATTTAATTAAAAATTCATTGACAATGACATTTTTCTAAATAGTATACGCTAAAGTCTTCTACGGTTTGTCTTACGTAACCGAAAGGAATTTGGACAAACATCGTATTTTTGACGCTTAAGTATACTCAAATAAATATATATGAATAATAACTTCGACAGAAGTAATACTTTCTAAATAAATAAAAATAAGAATGATATGAAAGGGTTGGCTGTTACGTCACAGTCGTCTTTGGTGTAGCGGAAGCATACTGGACTAGATATCCAGAGGCCCGAGGTTCGATTCCTGGTTGGCGTGTTAATTTTTTCATATCAATATTTAATTAACAAATAATTATTTTATTTTCACCTTACAAAGCGACATCTTTATGAAAACCTTGTAGCTTTTTAAAAATATAGTTGGAATAATATATGATTTCGAGCGTTCATATTGTCTTTTTAATGAACAAGAGAAAGCTAACAGAACAAAAAAGGCCAGTTTTAATATAATATAATATAATATAATATTCATGTTTCTATTGGTTGAATAAAGAATTTCTAAATAATGTTGATTTAGAAGCTAAACCACTACTGTCAGAAACACAAAATATTACAAAATTATTATAAAACAACAAGGTCCCGACTAGAAATTTTCGTGTACACCCGCTTGGGAACCAATTGAGTTGACCATTAGTGATCCCAAATTGGCATATAACAGATACAAGTCTTGGGACCCGATCGGGAAATCCCTATCTGATCCTGATCCACTAAAAAATAATTATAACCATTGCTATTGTTATTACTTTATCTAGAACACGGAAGTGCGTAAGGCTGAGTTTAAGGGGGTATTACCATTACTAATATTATAAATGCAAAAATGAGTTTGTTTGTTTATTTATTTATTTTATATATTACTGTTTATTCAACTACGAGTATATATACTATTACATAGTAACATGTCACATGCGAGAGTTTATTCAAAATTTTGATTTATTTTTGAAAAACTATTCAATATCTTTATCAATAAGATTTTGGTCTGCTGATACGTAATTTATATAAATTCCCACAAAATAGCTCTACCGAAATAGCAAAAAAAATTGAACACATTTTTTTTGTTTGCTTTTAATTAACTATTATGTGAGGTTTTCTCAATAATATTCCCAACATATCCCAGTTAGGCAAAACTTATATCAGATTCGTAATTTCCCATTGGGTTTTCCCAATCATATCCTAAACAGATCCCAGTTGGGCAAAACTTAAACCAAATTGTTAATTTTTATGTTTCCCAATAATTTCCCGAAATAATCCCAGTTAGGTAAAATTAATGTCAGGTCGTTGATTTCTACATTGGGTTATACTAATGGGTTCCAAAATAGATCCCAAGTGGGAAAAAATAATATTACTTCAAAAATTTTTACATTGTGATATCCAAGTTGGGTTTTTATTGAGTCCCGATTGGGATAGCCTTTCTTGGCATACACTCTTGATTCCTTATTGGGTCAGGCATATGTGTAGGGGCAATTTCTAGTCGAGGTATTGTTTGGGCATGATCTTTTCACTTCGCAGTCTCCTTGTCTTAGAGATTGAGCTAAAGATTAACACAGAGAAAAGACTTACTTGGCTTGAGTACCAATATTTTCAAAATGATCATAATTTAACAGTTTTTATTCTCAATTTCAGTTAATTTATTTTGTATTTATACGAAAAAATCCATTTAAATTCTATGCAAAATTGGTTCAACCATTATTAACAGCATTTGCAACAGCGTCGACAGCTGCCGCCCTTCCATTAACATTCCAGTGTGCAAATGAAAAATTAAGAATTGATACCCGCATCACACGATTTGTATTACCAATCGGTTGTAATATTAACATGGATGGTACAGCTTTATTTGTAGCTATTGCCTCAATTTTTATTGCTCAAATGAATGGTATTTACATTGGTTTTGGTGAGATGATCACTGTTTGGTAAGTCAAATAGGAGAAAATGTAGCCTTTCGTTAGCAGTTAGCTAACTCCACATATCCTTACATAGTATAAAATAAACTCCCTCAGCCGCGTCTGTCTGTCTGTTCGCAATGTACTCAAAAACTACTGCACCGATTTTCATGCTGTTTTCACCAATGGATAGAGTGGTTCTCGAGGAAGGTTTTAGTATATAATTTGTCAAGTTTTTGTATACATTGGCTAAAATATAATGATATTTGTTCGAGGTGTCATATTATAAAACAAAGTCCTCCGCCTTTTGATAGATGGCAGTAAGCAACCAATGTGTTAAATATGCTATTCATAGATAGCGATGCATACAACAAATACGTTTTAAAAATTTGCCTATAGATGACAGTATACACAACATAAGTACTTCAAAAATTTTGCCAATAGGTGCAGGGGATACAACAAATGTATTTCAAAAATTAAACGCATCAGTCTTGATAGGAGAAAATATTATGTTACTTGGTTATAAGGACGTTACAAAATTTTTGCGGGTGAAACCGCGACGGGTAATACTATTATGTATAACGAGGAAAGATGATTGATTTTTTTGTTTGTTACGATTTAACTCAAAAACTACTCAACCAATTTTACCGAAAGTTACATCTCCTCGGAGTAACATAGGCTGTTTTATATTTTCTGTAAAGTACCCGTGCGAAGCCGGGGTCAGCTAGTCTAAAATAATTAAGGATGTTCATGTCTATATATATAGTTCATTAAAAAAACTCTACAAAATTCAATATAGTATATTCATAAAATTCTACAAAATTCACAAAAAGTTCATTAGTTTTTGTTGTAAATTAAAATTAAAATTCATTATTTTAATAAAAATGCTTTTTTCCAATATATTTGTATTTAAAACTGTGTACAGTTTTTTATCGCGAAAAAACAAAATCATTTCAATTATGCTGATTGAAATAATTAATAATTAATTCGAACGTTCGATAACACTATTTTTTAGTTCAATTAAATAAACTGTGTAATTCAAAGAATATTTTTAAATAATATTTATCACAGTGTCTACTATATTAACATAAATTTTACAAGTTTACGAGTAATTAATTGAGATTTATTAATTTTTTCAAATGATCGATATGAGGTTTTGCATTTTTGTGGAAACATAAAAACGTGATTAAAATTGCCAAATATCAAAGATTAAAAGCTTCATTTAATATCAAGGGTCACGCATGAATGCCGTTAGGTAATATTTGGAAAGTTTATAAAATTGATGTAAAAAACATTTTTATTGGGCGATTTTAAGTGTACAATAAATTAATACTTTTCCTTTAATAATAATTATTTGAAAGATATTAAGTAATTGATTTATAATTACCTGCCAAAGGAGAAATACAATTTAAAATCAAATCGCCAAAAGGACAAATAACAAATCGTAGGTCGTATGGCAATGTGTCTAATGCCTTCCAACGTACAGCCGAGCGGGAAGGGAAAATCCTTTTAAGCGGGCGCCTTTACCGACAACAGCCGGAACGTCTTCCAATGGCAACGTTGGACGCATGACGTTGGACACTCGTAGTTCGAGCATCGGCCACACGATGCGTCCAATCATCATTCGTCCAACGTTGGAAGGTGTTCGTCACCGTATCAAACGCTATCAAATGTGTTTACAAATCAGAAATACAGTGCCAGTCCAGTCCTCAAAGTTATTAGGTACCAACTTGTACAATTTTATGTAAGAAAGTATTATGTCAGTACATAGATAAAATATATGCTGGGTGCATTTTGACATGTACGGAACGCCTAAATTTTGGTGAAAACTTACCTAATGGTCTAAGATCCGGCATTAGAAAACCTTCCCTCATCTGTTAATTGATTGAAATATTATTGAAAACGCTTATTGCAATATATACAATTTGGCAATGTAATGTCTGTCAGGGTAGTTCTGTCAGGGTAGTTCTGCTTGAATTTTGCTTGTTAAATAACATAGTATACGATACGACAAATCTTGTAATAGCAGGCAGCGCCGCTTATTACTGCTACGGTTACCTGCAGCCAGGTGTTCAAACTGAAAGTAAACTTACCTTACTTCTCTAATATGTTAATTGAAAAATATTTAGCTAATTTAAAAGTTTAGAATAATTAGAATACATCCATAACTGGCAGCCATCTTAAAATCCATTAAAATCAATTGCAGCCTATATAAGAAAAATTTGAAAAAATAGAAATTAAAAAAAAAATACCTTGTAGAGAGAGAGAGACTATCGCATTATTCCACGTAACAAACAAGGAAAGTATATGATTCATGCATTTGTAGAGCATACTCCATTTATACTAATAGTGGTATTGTGTATAGAGAATGCAGATTTCATGATAAACGGAATACACTCTACGTTCGCATGATCAGATGAGGGAAGGTTTTCACTAATTCCGGATCTTAGACTATAAATGGGATTCACTCTCATAGACGCCTATTTACATCACATGCACACTGAATTTTTTCCCTGACGTGGACCCATTGCAAGTCGGAGTTAACTCCTGGGGGGTCCATATGGATCACTGTGGGAACCACTAGCCTAGCGTATATACTATAGAAATGTATAGTCTTTATTCTATAACAATGTGAAATTTGTTAATATAGTTTGTGTTCAACGGCTGCTTCAATGTCATCAGCAAGTGTTCCTAGTGCAGCTTTAGTTTTACTATTAATGGTGCTTACGGCTATAGATGCACCAATCCAAGATGTATCTTTGTTATTTGCCGTTGATTGGTTTGTGTGAGTATTTTGCTTTTGTATAACTTTATAGTTTTAATAATATTTAATCGATAATATTTATTTGTTTACATTTCAGTGATCGTTTTCGTACTACAAATAATATGTTAGGCGACTGTTACGCAGCGGCTGTAGTTGAATGCTTGTCTAAAAAAGAATTAATGGCCTGTGATGCTGCTGCTTATCAAGTTAGCCAGGTTAGATTTTTTGGTTTTCCTTTGAATTTTTTCTCCAAAAATAGGATTTGAGTATATCCATTGAAGAACATCTATCGAACAATGTACTATATGTCTAACCGGCCGTACCATAATCATTATAGTTTCAATTCAAAGTGTATTTTTCTGCTTTGTGTTTCCGTAAAAAATGAGTAGGGGAGAGTGGGGGAATAGGGAATATGCATGACAAATTTTTTTCACTTGAATTGAAGCATGTTGACTTGACAAATATCAAGGTAAAATTACTTTTTAAATAACTTTAAAAATAAGCGAGATATGAATGATTGAAATTCCCGATTAGACAAAGAGGGCGATAGCCCTCTTGATATGTTATGTGACGTCATATTACACTTTCACCATTTAAAATACACGTAAAACTCCGTTTTTAGTATTTTTGCAAGAAAGAGGCAGATAATAATCTTTAAAAACTTATAGCTTCCTTGATATTCGTCGGATTGTAATTTCGTTTTTAAATATTATTACAGTATTAATAGTATTTTCATATTCTGAAAATAAATGTGAAAAAAAATTTTCATGCATATTCCCTATTGGAGCCATGTAAGGAAAAGTAAAAAACTACCAGTTTAGGTTATACACTGATTTATTTTTTTGGACACTAATCAGTCTTTTAGTTATCAGTCTTTCAGTAATTATACTGACAAATATTCAAAAAATATACCCTTAGCTATAGTTAAAATCACCTTGTTTATAAATTTTACTTTCGCTCCCATTACCCCGCACATTAAGTAATGAGAGCCAAAAAAACTTGATATGTGTAATGAGAGCCATCACATGATATAAAACAAAATTAAAATTATTTTTATCCACATTACAAGAACTTAAATCAAAACTATAAAGAAATCAACGAAACATACTAAACAACAAAAATAAAGCATTTTTATCCGAAAGCTCGTATTACCCGAATGGTAACCATCTCGAAATTATGAAACTAACTTAAAAAAACATCGCTAAATAATTGATCTTTCACTGTTATAAAATTTATGAAATAATGCATATAATAGACACAAAATACAACAGAATAATCAAAGTTTAGGTACTTTTATTACTGAGCCGGCCGAATGTTCCCGAAGCTGTTCTTGTCATTTTGGCGCGACTTGTACGATCCTGTCTGTGTATATTGAAGTGCAGGCTCCCATTACCCGCTAGCCCCCATTCCCCCACTCTCCCCTAATTGTAAAACTTTTAATGAGACAACTGATGTATAATGTTTTAATTGTTCCTTTAAAGTATTGCTGATAGTCTTTCATAATGGCATCATATGACTTTTTCTTTAAAACTGTTTAGTAAAACGTACCTATCCAACTGTCTTCAAAATAAAAAGCCATTATATTCCACTTTCTACGATTAATTTGCTCGATAAAACTCGAGTATCCCGGTCGAACAAAATTTAGTATATCTCCCTTAGTATTGGAAAAATCGAAGAATACATAAGTAAAGTTTTAGTTCTATGCCCCCTTTCTTCTTGACCTATGCCTTTTATTAATAAAATCGGCCTTCCAAATACCAAAATCATATCAGATACGACCTTTCATTTTGATCAGACTAAAATTCTGACCACTGGAGACTGATTTACTATTCTAAGAAAATTCGCTAAGTTAGCGCAGCTCCTGCGTAACGATTTTTTTTTACTTGAATGTACCTCGTATACAGTCCATTGTCGTATTATTGGATCATATTATTCTGAATAATTTACCAAAAATTCAGGCATCAGTCGACAATGCTTTTCACACTATTACTACCTTCAGTCGTTCCATTTTTTTTTTTTTAATCGACTGCTGTTGTTTGTCTATTGCATGTCAAAAAAATAGTATTTACGGTCATAACTTTAATAAGATAAAGTATTTAAATGTAAGTATGATAAATCAGTCATTTCTTGATTTCTTACTGAACCTTTTCAATGAAATCCCAACTTCTTAGCGAAAGTTATGGCCATGACAAAATGAAAAAAATAAGATATAAGAATAAGATATAAGATATAGCACAGCGACCAAAACACAATGGTGACAAGATATAATATTCAACCAATCACAGCGGTTGAATGCCAACTGCTGGTGTGTGCACAAAGGTCAAAAACATAAGTCGGAGAGTCGACTGCGCATAACATTGTGATTGGCTGGGAATAAGAAATAAGGAATAGATATCCAACGCGACGGAAATTCTGTTGCTATGTCTTATTTCTTATTCCCTATTTTTGAATTGTGAATTGATCAACGGTTCTGCCATCTGCTGGATTCCACTATTCCTTATATCTTATTTCTTATATCTTATTCTTATACCTTATTTTTTTCATTGTGTAATGGGCTTTAGTTTACCAGCAAAAAATAAAACTATTTTGAAATATATTTTAGGAACATACACCAGTTACTTCTAATGGTCACATACTATCCCGACACCAGCCTGATCTTGAAGCGAATGGAAAGGTGCTTGATTCTAATTCTGTGATTATAGATTTACGCCATGGTAAAAAATAATATAAGAAAGAAACAAATAATTTTTAATTAATAAAAAAAACAGATATAATGATATACAATATAACTATATTAATATGTATAATTAATCAATAATTTATGATAATCTTTAATATGTAGATATTAATTAATCCATATATACCGATATTAAGAAAAAACAATTTATAACCTATACATATTAACCATTTATATAGAACTGAATGTGATATTTTATCATCCTAATTTAAACCCTGTCCATGATAAATGTTTATTATTAATTCTCTAATTTTTTTCATCATAAATATTCATAAACTTATAGAATACATTTTTCTATAAATATATTTTATAAGTCTATGGATGAATCATTTGTCCACATCTCTATTTAAAGCATATCGAATACAAAAAAAAAAGAATACTCTTATATAGTTATTAGAAGTTTTTTCATTAATTGAAGAATGCAAATCTTTTGATGAATTTTATATCAAACGAAAGTCAATAATACAATTAATATTAAAACAATATTCTTTATCATATCATCTAAATATTTATGTCATTCTTAAATGTTAAAAAAGGCCGCCAGGGTTCATAAAAAAACTTTGTACGTAAATTTTTTTAATGAAATTTAAAAAAAGAACCATTTTAAAACAGAATTTGTATTTATATATTAAATATAAAAAAAAACAATATGTAATTGTATACTTCTTTCCCGAAAACATTTGAAACAAAAAATGAATATCATATTATCTGC
The DNA here is from genome assembly GCA_963920215.1 of Nineta flava. Lineage (NCBI taxonomy): Eukaryota > Metazoa > Arthropoda > Insecta > Neuroptera > Chrysopidae > Nineta > Nineta flava. Next base: position 30,876,539 of record OY986044.1, on the reverse strand, counting down.
CATATATAGATGTATAAGAGTGTACGTTTCACCTTTAGTCCCACTACTTCCACTTAATAACTGCAACTGTGATTGCGTAGTACGACCTACTGCAACACAACTATTAGTCCAATTAATATATAAGCAGCTACCCTAAAACTCCTACTCAAAAATAAAAAATACTGTCCTGTAGGAAAACAAGTTCTAAGAAAAGTTGCTATGTGGAGTAAATCGATCCGAAATGGCGAAGTTAATCTAAAAAATTCTCGAAGTTCGAAAAAACAATTTTTTGTAAATAAAAAAAAAACTACAACTCAAATCGAAAAAAGTAAATGAGAAAGTTGTAGGTAATAAAAAGAGCTTTCGATTAAAGTTTGTTGAGTTCGAATCGATACATAATTTTTCGAGATATCTCGAAAAACACGTCGAAAAATGTCATTTTTTGTTTTTACCATAATTTTTTCAAATATGAGTATTTTTATTTGAAATTTAACACAACGGTAGATCTTAAAAAACAAAATAAGCACGTTTTTGCAGAATTGAAAAATATTTTTTCGTTTTTGAGATAAATCAATTTTTCGAAAAAAAGGTGTCTTTGAAAATTGACTATTGTTGCCCAACGGGAGGTCGTAGAAAAACGTTCTGGGGCTTCTTTTTTTCTGAAAGAGTTGTACTTTCATGCTATTAAAAGTTTGAGACGATTTCATAATTTTTTAGCCTCGAAAAATTACGGAAGAAAACGGAATTTTTTTCAATTTTTACAAAAAAAGCAATATTTTAAAGTGATTTTACTTTGGGTAGGAGTTTTAGGGTAACATTGGGTTAAAAATGTATTGATTGAACTATATCAAATCCACTAAATTTACAAACGTTGCAATCAAAAGATTTGATAGAACTGCTTGTGGTCACTAACTAACAAACCATTAGAACGAGTTTAGAATGAGATTCTTATTCTTGGCATGGATCTTCTTTCAATAAATTCTATTTTGTCCAAAAGCTATAGAATAGCAAAATAATTTTTAATAGATGAGAAATTAGTTACTGTAACGATCCCGGTCGTATTAGTAAAAATCAGTGCTCATTGTCAGTGTTGCAGATGTTGAGTGGAACGTAACCCTAGTATACTAAGATATCCAACCAAAAATTATAGCTTTAAGGTAACGATTTATCAAGATAGCCAAAACAGGTTAATCAGACAACTAAATATATAAAAATTTTAAAAATTGAAATTGATTAGTTTTTCAAGATATATACTCCATTATATTCCATGTATGTATTCTTTCGGACAGTCAAGCTGCTTTAAAAGCCTTGTCTGGAACTGAGGTCACCTCAAGGGTAGTCAATGATTGTCTAGAGGAACTTATGAAACTGGCAAAACGGAACAATGTTAAATTGATCTGGGTGCCGGGTCACAGTGGTTTCGAAGGAAATGAACAAACAGACACTTTAGCAAAGAAGGAAGTCGGAATGCCATTCATAGGCCCAGAGCCTATTTTATGAATTCCAATGACTGCATGTAAACAGGTGATCAAAGAGTGGTCAAATGCTAAACACCGTGATCACTGGGAAAAAGTACCGCGACAAGAGCTCGGGAAGGTACTGCTTTAGAGTGCAACAAAGATGCTATCTTTCGATGCACTGAAGCTGAACAAGATGCAACTGTGGAGGGTTACCGGATTCATTACCGGACATTATCCTCTGCGGAAGCATCTACACACAATGGGACTCCATAACGGGTCCATTGTGTGCAGATTGTGTGGCGAGGAGGAAGAAACATCCAGCCACATAATCTTTGACTGCGAACCTCACCCCGAATATATGAACCTTTAGGAAGACCTGATAAGCAAGCTCCTGGCTATTACCAACATATGGGAGAAGCGAATCTTGTCGGACTGGAGTAGAAGGGGGAGCACAATGGACCATAAGGTCGAAGTGCAATAATTTTTAGACCCGAATATAAATCAATCAATCAATCAATATTTCATGTAACCAGTTTTTGTAGCTTTTTGATAAATTATAATGGATTTCTTATCTATAACCGTTTTCAAGAAATCCAAGTTTGACTGCGATCATATTTAAGAATAAAATTTTTTTTTCAGCTACTAATAGCTATTAAAAACCCGCAAAATTTGTAAATATTTAGTGTCTGGTTAACTTGTATCGTTTAGCTTGACGGGCCTGAATTATTGTATAACCATAAGTATGTTCCACAACTCTAATAGTTAAACTATTTTTTTTTTGGGAATTTATTTATTTTTAAACCAAACGTTTCATCTTTTTAAAGTAAATGCAATAACAAATTACATTAAACATTTTAAATTGATCGAAAAATTGTCATTCAGTATAGTTTTACTAGAGATTTTCAGTAATCGGAAAATCTTTTACGTCTGATACGAGTTTTTAAGAATATGTTAGAAGTCCAGAAAAAAATTGAATTGCTTTAGTTGTATTGCAATTAATAAAATTAAATTGGAAATTAATTTAATTAATTTATTGTTCTTAACTTTTGTACAATAAAAAATCCCAAATGAATGAGTTTGAGTATGAGTTTTTGAACATACAATTTATGGTATTAATTTCGTTTGTAAATCCATTCACACAGAAACGATTCATTTGATTAATAAAATTAAATGAAAATGGAAAGTTATGAACTTGTATAATAAAATGGATTTATTGATTTTTTTTTTTTTAATTTCTGTATTTTTTTAATAGAATATTTTTATACCACACATTTATGTATAGATTATAAAATTAAGTATAAATCAGAAACTATTTTAATATTTTATATGCATTCAATTATTTTAGACCATTGATTATTATTCGAATTTAAAATCGTTCATAAAATTGTTTATATATATATATTTTTTTTTTAATTTAAGTGGCATTTGATTAAATTATATTTGCATTTTTGTAGATTTTTTTCTCAGGTGGATATTGAAATTACGACCCCTTAATAATAATACATACATAGTTAATTGTTATTTAGTAATAATTGTCTAGATTATAAAAATTTGAACATTAAATTATGTCATTAAGTTGATTTTTTACGGCATAATTTAGAAACATGGATTTTAGGAAGAAAAATAATAAAAATAAATCAAGGCTCGTAATGATTTGATGAATAAAAAGACATATGTATGTCTTTTAAAATTGAACAAGACTGCAACTTTTGATTTTTCTCTTAATTTAGTGTTTGTAAAATTTGAACTGTATTGTTAACAAATGATTTTGAAAAGAAAAAAAACATGACTATAGAAAAACTCAATATGAAGATTGATCATTTCTAGAAAAAAGATTAGTTTGATCTACCCAGCGTCGGATTGTGTTTAGGGTTCCAGGTGGCATTATGACTAAGGGTGGTTGATGATACCATCAAGTCAACCAACAAACCAAATGATAATAATAATCAAATATGCAAGAATTTTTGAAAGTTTTTATTTTCAAAGATGTCAATAAATACTTCGTAAAAGCTGCTATCGTCCTAATTCTTGATAAAAAATCGTTTCTATGTTTAGGATAATCAACGATTTCAGCAATTCTTTAGGCTTCTTAGAGTGCTTCAGCGCGGAAAATTGCCCCTCACAAGTCTCTTGCGTAAACAAGATTTTGGGGATTAAGCCGCGTTTACACCGGAGTTAGTAACGAATGTTATCAACTTTTTGTTGGAAACACAGGTTAAAAACAAATTTATTAACAAAATGTTATTAAAATTTGATTTTTACTTTAAGTTTTGTTATCAACATTTCGTCACGTCAGTTTCTGCGATAATTTCGAGAGTGGAGGACGTGGTTCTTGCTGCAGCTACCTGTGTCATTTTGGCGATCCAGAGGACACCTGGAAGATTCTGGGCTAAGCCTTCTCTGAAGGCAAGAGCTAGATATAGTGGAAGTGATATGCTAAAAGACTTTCAAGATGATGACGTCGATGCTTTGTCGGGTGAATTAAGGTGTGATGGGAGCTTCAAAAACTTTCTACGAATCACCAGTTGTGACTTTGAATAATTGATTCAAATTTTAGGTCACCAAATTTCCAAACAGGGCACAAATTACCGGAAAGCAATACCAGTGCAGGAAAAGTTAGCGGTGACGTTGCGTTTTATAGCGACAGGAGACTCTTACACAAGTTTGAGCTACTTGTTCAAAAGTTTTTAGTTTGTATATTTCCCATTATGATCTATGAGCACAGTACAGTAAACACAAACAACTAGATCAAACACTGTTTGTATTCAAAATATAAAAACAAACTAGTCTACTCGCCTAGCTCAGCTGAAATTATAGGACCTTTTGCGGAGCGCGGTGTGGAGGGAGGATTGTTAATAACAAATGTTATCAACATTCTGGGAAGATCAAAGAATGTTACCGACTCTTGGTGGGTAACAAAATTCGTGTTATTAATAAGGGATTTTTGTTGCTAACATCAAATGTTACCAAAAAATTCAGAACTGTTTTTTTAAATATTATCAACAAATGTTAGAAACACGTGTTATTAACTCCGGTGTAAACGCGGCGTTACACAATAAGCGACGTATAAGTTTGAGTACGTAATAGTATGCTTGTTAAAGTCCTTATGCACATGGTTAGTCCTCATGCACATGGTAGGCAGCTTCGGCAGGTATCCGAATTTCTTCGAAACAAACAAAAGCGTTCTTTGGTGTTTGATCTAAACCATCTTCGTAGATCTATTCCTGCTGTTTCTCCCCCATTCTTCTCTGTGTATGAAATTTTTGCATGTAGGCAGTAGGCTTGGGGGCCCATGCAGGCTAGGGCCCAACTGGGAAATTCCACACTGACAGTCCAACCTTGAATCTACCCAGATTATAGAATATAGATAGATCATTCGTATTGAGTCTCTCTATGTATAAGAATGTCCTTATGGAATTTCAAAAGTCTATTTACAAATAATAATTGTCTACATAAAATTACATAATCCACTAACAGAAAAATTCGTAATGTCGTCCACATGAAGAATGTCAATCAAAGTTTAAAAGTTAGTTTATAGAAATGTGTAGTTTTATCGAGATTTGAGATTTTATGTAAGTAGACTTAATTTTGTTATAATTAAGATTCGATTTCTTATAATTTTTTTTCAACAAAGATTAATAAAAAGTTTTATAAATGTATTATTTAGTTTTTGATAGTATATAAAAAAAAAAATTAATGATTTCCAATCATTCTGAGTGATATTTGTAGTGTTTATAGTAGATTGCACAAAACTATTATAGAGAAAAAAAGTATTTTTTCAGAATATTTAGTTCCTGTAATTTTATTGTTAAATCAACTGAATAAAAATATCTCTTTTATTCTATGTTTTTATTTTATTTTTTAATTGGTTATATTTTGTTTCAAAATTTTAATTACAGCGATATACTTACAACAAATACTAATCCTGCCTTGTATATGATTGTGGTTCAGTTCCGAAGATAACATCATTTAGTAGAAGCAAAGTAGGATTTTTCAGGCAGGTTGCTTGGAACCGCAATTTTTTGCAAAGGTAAAATATATGATAACTCTCTAAAAAGTTAACGTATCGGAATATTTATTTTTTTAATTAAAGGTCCATAAAAAATCTATAAGTTAAAAGAAAATTAAATTTATTTAAGTCATTTCTTAACTGTTTTTTTTTTAATTTGTTTATAGCGCGTTAAAAACAAATTGAAAAATAATGGTTAAAAATACAGTTAAAAAAATAATTTTCTTTTTCATTTTATAGATATTTTTAAGACCTTTCAAGCAAAAAAAAAATATATTCATCTAAAATGGAATGCACTCTTTTTATTTATAAAAATCGGTGACTCGGTATTTAAATAATTGTCGGGTGCCTAATTATTTTTAAGGGCTAAAATTGGGCACATTATTTTTAACATATAAAAGGCATACTTTGCCATAGTTAAAAAAAAAATTAAGTAATTTTTAGATATTTTAATTTAAAATTTTTGCGTTTTTCGAAATTTGGGAATTTTTTCCTCGAATTCTAATAAACCGATTTTAAAGTTTATGGGCTCATTTGTTTTCTTTTTTTATATGGAATTGAATAATATTCTATGTCATTTTTAAAATTTTTAGTTTTAAAAAAGATATTAAGAAAAAGCGCTTTTATGTTATAAACAAATTAAATTTTGACCCTGTTCCGTCACGAGTCGGACCGTAATAATTTAGGGTCATATTCAGGAAGTCAAGATAAATCGATTTTTAAAAACAAATGCGGTTCCGAGCAACCTGCCTGAAACCGGCTTTTTGAACCTAATTTGACTGTATTACATTAGCTATTATCATATTTCCTATTACGAACAATATTAGTCTATTAAACAACTTGATACTTCATATCCTAAAAAATACTGACCGGTGATTTCTATGAACTAATCAGCTATTTGGAATGGAAAATTGCAGTTATTGAGATTCCAAGATCCAACCCGGGATTATACAGATATAGTTGACTAAGCTACAAAAATCATCGGGCAGTATGTTTCGTTTTTTTTGGATTTGGCATACCAAGACCGATCTAAACATTTGATACTATATACCTAATCAATTAACTCTTTGGATACTGAACTATATATAGTTACTAAACTTAAAAGATTTGTGCACGCGTTTTTCTTCTACAAACTGCCAATAAAAGTCTCCCAATAAATATGAAATTATTTATCTATGAAAATATTTATAAAATTTTTTACAATATACAATACAAATCAGGCATCTGAAAATTGAATTGACAAAAAGTTCGCAATGGCAGATTAGATTTTTAGTAAACGGTTTTGAGTCTGTGTGTTGCAGGACATAGTTTTATATTTTCTTCTAGTTTAGTCAATATATGGGATCTCAACTAATAAATTTTCTCGATGTTATTACATTCATAAAATTTATTAATTGAGATCCCGTATATACAGTAAACCAGAAGAGTATAACTTAACGGGAACTAATATTTTCTTAAAAATGGATACTTTTGTATATTTTACATTATTTGGTTAATAATACTTATTGAACATCAGTGAGATTATCGCTTATTTTCAGATGCCTATAGCAAGATGTAATTTTGAAGAACGCGTATTTAATAATATTAATGTATTCATTGTCTACAATAAAAATTTGTCATAAATAAATAAGAAATAAAGATTCCAATACATTCAACAATTCTTAACAGTTTCTACGTCTATCTAAAAAAAATTCGTTACGCAGGAGATGCTTCAACTTAGCGAATTTCCTTAGAATGCATAAGTCACTTTCTAGCGGTCACAATTTTAGCCTGATCAAAATGAAATGTATATGATTTTAGTATTTGCAAGTCCAATTTTATTAATAAATGACATACGTCAAGGGAATGGGGGGCAATAAGAGAGAAGAAAACACAAAATATAAAATATCTCTCTTAATATTAGAACAATCGAAAAATACGTAAGAAATAAAGTTGTAGAAAATCAAATTTGCTACAATTCATCACCTTATAATTTTTGCTCAAAGTCTAATGTGTACAGAGATATTAAGGAATTTAATTTTCAATCTTAAACCGTCAATTTTTCTGTAAATATTAGTGTAACAGAAATGATGATAAGTAACAAAACTACAGTAAAACTTAATACCTACAACTTTACTTCTTATAAATTTTTCAAATATTAAGGGAGATATGTCAAATTTTGTGTTTCCCCCTCCCTCTAAACCCCTCTTTCCCCTTGTCCGATTTTACCCATTAACGAACTTGACCTTTTGAATACCAAAAGCGCTTCAAATACCAAATTTCATTCCAATAAAATGAAAACTGTGACCGCTAGAGTGATTACAGACATATATATATATATATATATATATATATATATATATATATATATATGTCCATAGATATATATATATCAATGGTGTTTTTCGACATCTACTAGGCAGGATCGATGGACATTTGAAGAAATTTTTGCAAAATTTTGAAGTCGGTACGAGACCAAAAGCTCTATTTCCTTTCTGGAAATTCGTAAAACCAAAATTTATATGACAAAGTTAACTCATTGAAAGCCCAACTTCAGTGAAAAATAGGATAAAGCTTAGCAAAACTATTCATTGTTCAATAAAATAATATGTAATTACTTTTCATGATTATGATGAGGAATGTTCAAATATTATATAAAAATTTTGATAAACACAAAAATTTTCATTTTTAGTATTTTTCTGCGATGAAAACGGCCGTTTTTGCGTTTTCTCAAACATTAAACTGTTTCTAACCCGAAAACGCTCAACTTTACGAAAAAAAATGACAAGATACTTTCATTATTTAAAATGACCAAAATATTTTTAAAAAATTTGGGATAAATTCGGTTATATTAGGCAAAATATTTATCCTTATTCAGGAGTCCTAAGCGTGACTATGGAAAAAATGGAGTGAGAATTTTTTTTTATGAATGCGTAGTTTTCACATCGTCTATTTATAATATATTTTTAATTAAATTCTAATTAAATAAATCTGGAAGTAGTATAAGACCATTTCTTTTCGGCATAAAAGTATTATAAGCTTTTTCTATCATTTAACGATGTATGGGAAATAGCATAATAAATAGTGTCAATACTAAAATAAGTATACAGACCGTTTTCAAAAGCATTTCTAATAGAGAATCAATGTTAAATAAATAAATAAAATATTTACTATAAAACCATGCACATACATACATACATCTGGCTATAGCTTGTAGTGTATGGTGTTTGTTTGATGTCAGTTAAGATTGGGGGTGTTGTGATGCAAATATTAATTGATAATATTAATCATTACGTATGTGAATGCCAACCAAGTGGGAAATATTTGGTTGTGTGTTTTAATGGTATTACCGTATTTCAGCAATGAGTTGTTACACACAGCGTCGGACTGGCCATATAGTCGAGGTGGCGTTTGCCAGCCGGGCCTGGCTCGCGGGGTTTGCCACAAGCCAGGTGGTAGTTACGGTAGGGGCCCGCGCAGGCTAGGGCCCGGCTCTTGCGACCTACATGTGAAGTAGATTGTTCATACATACTTAGAGATAAATGAAACAGAAAAATTAAAACAGAAAAATATTACGGGTTTTTGAAATTTATTGATGGTGTCTTGAGTTGTGATGTCGTGTAGTTGGTTTTAATTCTGATTATATATGTTAAGTACATTGAAAATCTAAATCGCCCATTAAAATGGAAATGGTAAGTTACATTTTATATCAATTGCCTTCCGAGAAAAAATTTATAAATTTGAACCCTTTGTCGGCCTATATAAATTAGATTATCTTAAATCTTGGAGACTTATCAAAAGTTTAGAGATGAATTTGCGAAAAAATTTAGACACTTTTGACGACGTTTTCAAAGCTGCAAGTTTATTTGCATCCGATGTTCAAGACTTAATGCTCGCTGAAAATATTGATATCGACATACAGACCACGCTGCCGTTACGAAGAATATCTAAAAAAACCGAAGAAACACGACGAGTTATGCCAAGACGAAGTGGCACTACTGGCTGTAGACCCAAAGAGATTCTATTCTATTTCTATCTACAAAGCCATTATTAACACAGCTTTAGTTAAAATAGATGAAAAATTCAATTGTTTGGATCCGAAAAACTTCAATGAAATTAACAAAAATGGGATTCCTAATGACGCATTAAAGTAAAGAACTATAATCTTTTGCTACCAGTTTTAATGAACAAGCAAGACATGAATGGCTCAGATTCTCAGAGTGAGAAAAAAGACGACGTAGATGTCTTAGACCAAACTACAAAGGGCGCCATTTGTTTTTTCCGAAGCGGTTCGGACGTCTGCCAAATTTGCATACCATGTAAATTTGACCTTTCTTTTTGACCTTTCTAATACGTTTTAAACCATCAAAAACCGCATGGGAACTGACGCTCAGTTCTTCCACCATCCCACGCACCGTTTGTGATGGATCAGTCTCCACCAGGGTCCTCAAATCCTCGTCCTGGATTACTCTAGGTCAACCACTTCGGGGCTCATCTTCGAGGCTAAAACTCTAAAAACGAAATATCGCAAACCAACGTCGAAAAGTGCGTTCTTTAACACTATCATTGCCAATTGCCTGGTTAATTTTTCGGGCTGTTTCGGCAGCGCTTTGGTTTTATTTGAATTCGTCGAGGAAAATTGGCTGAAAATCGCTTAACGACATCATATAGTAATAACCTGAAAAGAGACAAAAAATTAAAATTTGGAAAAAAATGAACAGCATCAATGAATAGAGTACAAAATTCTCTATCGATCAGTATATACCACGACACAGTAGAATAAATATTTATTGAGATATGGAGCTACAAAAACACATGACATTAAACCGGACAAAACTTTTGAAACAACCTAATACATATGTTTATTTATCTGGGCTATTTGCTGCGTCATCTTGGTTTTGTGAAACAGCCATAGACTCTATTCATAATTGAGAGCGTCAATTAGTAAGCTGTCTGTAATATTAAGCTCTCTCTGTAATGTTCATGCTGATAAAATTCAGAGGTAGGCACAGACGGCTCGCCGGCGTCGAACGGACTCTCCATAAGCTGGATGAGAGTAAGTAATAAAGGTATGTTTTGAAGTAAGACGGAACGATGTTGCAATACAGGTTGTCTACCGATTATTGCCCAATAATTTATTCAATCAATTTAGAATTAGTTTTATAAAATATTTATTGTTTAAAAAATATCTTTTACAATATGGAGAGATACACCAAAAACCATAATAATAACAATAATAATTATAATAATAATAATAATAATAATGATGATAGCAATAACAATAATTACAACAACAACAAAACTATATGTATTCCCACTTTATGTAAAATTTAACCATTTAAAAATTAGTAACAAATTGCCAACCCTCACACCCACCCAGCTTTATCATTGGCATCTTTTTTGTATCCAGTGTCATCAAATTACCATACCATACCAGTAAATAATTAATTAGTTCTCCGATATGAATAGTTTATGCAAATTATTCAGAATTTCATAAAGCTAAATCATCAAAAAATTTACAAGCGGTAAATCACTAGCCCCAAATTACCAGCCCAAATAGTGACCTTTGAATAATAGTGACCATAAAAAATAGTTGGTATTATTATATTTTTTTCAGAAAATGTTTTAATTAAAAAAACAAAATAATAATAATTGGTAGGTACCCTATATTTATTCTATCTCTCTTCCTACCTCTCACTCAGAGCTCAGTGCAGTCAAGGTCTGCCCACCTATGGATAATACCATAACCACAATATAAAATAACCAAATACCATATCAAATAATAATTTAAAAATAGAAGGCGAAAATCATAAATCATGCCCCCCTCCGAACAAAACATCTTTTATTCGGGTCATTTTCTTCCAAAAATTCCTTTATGAAATATTCAGCTGTATTATTTAAATAAAATAAGCCCCCTGTATAAGAAAATATATATCCAATGTATTTGTATACTCTCTTGTGGTCAAAATTTTTGTCCGATCAAAATGGAATTTCGTATTTGATACGCTTTTAATATTTGAAAGGCCAAATTCGTTATAATGAGTAGTATCGGCCAAAGGAAAATGGGGGTCTTAGAGAAAGAAGAATACACAAATTATAGAAAATCTCTCTTAATATTTAAAAAAAAATTCGTTACGCAGGAGCTGCGTCAACTTAGCGAATTCTCTTAGAATACATAAATCACTCTCTAGCGGTCATAATTTTAATGTAATCAAAATGAAATATAATATCTGATATGAATTTAGTATTTGCAAAAATTAAATTTATTAATAGCCAAAATAGAACGATATATAACGATATATAGTTTATAGTTACTATGTAAACGACCATCAAAATTGACATTTCAAAATTAAAACAAAATTTTAATAAAATAATTTTATAGTTAACTTATAGTCGAGTAGAGTTTCTGTGGAGATGACAAAATCAACACAAATTTTAACCAACTCCAAAAAAAGAAGGAGATTCTATGTTCGACTGTAAAGTAATGTAACAACTAACTGAGTTGAATGTTTGAATACCCAGTATACACTGAGTTGTATATCAATGATTAAATTGTTAACAATTCTGCGTATTCGAAATGTTAACAATTCTTTCCGAGGAACATATAATCACAAATTAAGAGAAAACTAACAGACATGCGGACATGCGTAAATGTCCAAATTTGATGAACACATATACCAAACATTCATGCCTACGATCAATATTTTTAAGCGTTACAGCCGTGATCAAACTTAATATACCTTGTATATTTACATATACTAAATTATACGTAATAGGTTTGGGCAAGAATTGTCTTTTGGATTAAATCTGTAAATTTTTATTTTTAGCTTTTTAATATAGTGACTTTTTGTGTTTTTTGAAGTCGGTTGAATTGTTTTTTTAAAGTTTTTACAATAAAATATATTTCATGTATTCGTATCAACAAACACAAAATATTATATCTCTCTTAATGTTAGAATAATCGAAAAATGTACAACGAGTAAGGTTTGCTACAATTCACTACCTGATAATATTTCTCAAACTCTAATGTGAACAGAGATATTTAGAATTTTAACTTTCAGTCTTTAATTGTAAATATATCTGTAAATATTAGTGTAACAGAAAAATGATAAGAAACAAAATTACAGTAAAACTTAATACCTACAACTTAACTCCTAATAAATTTTTCGATTTTTCAAATATTAAGGGAGATATACCAAATTTTGTGTCTCCCTCTTCCTCCAAACCCCCTTTCCTCTTGTCCGATTTTACCCATTAACAAACTTGACTTTAATTTCATTTAATTTCAATCGGAACAAAACTGTGACCGCTAGAGAGTCTGCAGACATTTTAAAAGTACATATGTGTGTATATACATATAAAATTTTTAGCGATAGTGATTTTTAACATCTAGTAGGTAGGATCGATGGACATTTGAAGAAATTGTATTCTTTGGTGTAAGCAAAGAATACAATATACATAGAAGCTCATAAGTACGATTTTTGTGTCACTAGAAATTGTGAATTGTGAGCGTGACCGCTAGATGACAATAGCTGTTCGATTTCGGTATTTAGTGCCATTAGCAGCACAACCAATTGTATTCTTTGTGTATATTGTATCCGACCAAAAACATAAATGTAAGAAAGGACCAAGTATTCGGGAAAAACCTTAATGTAATAGTTCCTTCTTAAAAAGTGATTATATGAGAGTAAGGACCGAGCTATTTACAAAGTAAATAGCTCTAGACTTCATATAATAGTTGCTTCTTAAAAGGTGATGATATGGAAGAAAGAACCGAGCTATTTACAAAGTAAATAGCTCTAGACTTCATATAATAGTTGCTCTTTAAAAAGTGATGATATCCCATTAAAGAGCCGAGCTAATTACAAGGTAAATAGCTCGGTAAACTATTAACTAAAAAAAATTAATGAGGAGTAAATTGATTAAATGTAAGAAAAAATTTGGTTGAAATTTATTTCGTAAGTTTTTAAAATTTTATATAACGTGGCAAGTTTTAAAATATTTGTACTCATCAGAAAAAATAACTTGCCGCGTTATATAAAATTTTAAATTTTCCCGAATACATTTCTTACATTTATGTTTTTGGTCGGATACAATATACACAAAGAATACAGTTGGTTGTGCTGCTAATGGCACTAAATACCGAAATCGAACAGCTATTGTCATCTAGCGGTCACGCTCACAATTCACAATTTCTAGTGACACAAAAATTGTACTTATGAGCTTCTATGTATATTGTATTCTTTGCTTACACTCATGTAAACGAACTAAAACGACTGACAAATAATCACAGTGATGACGTCACAAATTAATTATCCCGGTAATAATAGCAATTATGGCTATTATTTTATTTATAATTAATTTATGATAAAACGATCATTTCTTGCAGAAAAAAAGAGGAACAATTTTTTGGCCCCCCAAATGGTTAGCGCCATTTAGACGCCATCTAGACAACATCTTAGCGCCATCTAGACGCCTTCTATAGGTTACTAGATGGCGCTGAGACTATTTCCCTCTAGTGTTATAGTCACGAAGTATATTTAATATCTACACTACGTAGTTGTAGTGGTTGTAGAATCAGAGATTTTCTTCTATGTATATTGTATTCTTTGCCACTACTATATTTTATCTATGCCTTAAAGTATAATATGCAACTACAAAAATAGATGTCCCTATTATCGCCAATTTTGGAATGTTACCTAATTGATTAATCTAATAGATTGTAAATAGGGTTTTCCTAACCTTATTGAATATTTCCCACATTGGATATTTGCTTGTTTTAAATAAATGTATAATTTACATAAGTTTTTCTAATATGATAGGAAAATTAAATCATAAGAACGTTTTTTAATGAAAAATAATGTAGATTCTATTTGATTGCATAATGTCAATATTATCTGCTAGACTATGGAGTCGAGACATTTCAACATATTTAAAAGTGTATCATAAGGCTTTGAAACACATACATGTAAGTACCAATGAATAATAATAATTAAAGCAATATTACTATTGAAATTTTATTTCTAGAATGGTTCAATACTATCATCACCTAATATATCTAAGAACAACAAGCAAATGCAACAAGAAGCCACCATAAATGTTACTGACTATTCCTTAAAAAATGAAGTAAAAACAGTTATTAAGAATCTAAAACCAAATGAGTTAATGACGTGGAAAGTTACCCCTTCTGCTGAACTTTCGAATTTAACAGATTGCTACCTCAAATTATCTAAATTTCGATTAACATCTTTGGTTGTTATTACTAGCATGAGTGGATATGCAGTTGCTCCAGCGCCGTTTGATTTAACAACATTCTTATTATGTTCAGTGGGTACTGGTTTATTATCAGGAGCAGCTAATTCCATAAATCAATTTCATGAAGTTCCTTTCGATGCTCAAATGTCTCGTACAAAAAATCGTGTTCTTGTCCTAGGTCATTTAACGTAAGTAAATGCAACTGAAATTTGGAAAACAAATTTTAATTGGATACTATCTCATTGGATTCTTAAAAAATTAATATAAATCTTATTTTTTAATTTTAGACCAACTCATGCCATAGGTTTTGCGATAGTTACTAGCATTGCCGGTGTAACCACTTTAGCATTAGGAGTTAATGGTTTAACAGCCGCGCTTGGAGCAGCAAATTTAATTCTATATACCTCAGTATACACTCCATTAAAACGAATCAGTATTTTAAATACTTGGGTAGGATCAATAGGTAAGAACATTGCAATTGTATCCATTAGTTTTCCGTAATTTTAATTTTAAAAATTTATTTATATTTAGTTGGAGCTATCCCACCATTAATGGGATGGGCGGCGTGTGCTGGTTCTCTAGGTGCTGGTGCTTGGATAATGGCTGGTTTATTATATGCATGGCAGTTTCCACATTTTAATGCATTATCGTGGAATTTGAGACCAGATTATTCTCGGGCTGGCTACCGAATGATGGCAGTTACAAATCCAGGTACGCAAATTGAGCTACAGTTCCAAATGACTTCATTTTCTAATCGATTAAACATTTTGTAAACCTATTCTGTTATTTCAATAAAAACAAAATTGAGTTGCAAAGGCGAGTTGCTACTACGTGACAAGAATGATAGGAGGAAGATTTGAGTCCATCGACAAACTTCTTTTTCGACTTTTCAAACTCACATTTTTTTATATTTTTGCTAAAGTTTTCTAGCTACTACTATTTGTTCGTGACATATTAAGAATAATTTATCCAATATATACCTATATAATAACTTATATTCAATATTACCTACATTTATGTATACATAAACATTAAATTAATAGTCGTAACTGGTAATAGTACCAAAAATATACATGTCAGAATAATTATTTGAAACTCGATATTTTACGAATGGAAGATGGATTTATTTAACAGATGGAAGGAATCTAAAATCTTTTTACGGTAACGTTTCTAGATACAAATAGAATGTATTTTAGCTCCATATGATTTTTGCAATGCTGTATTGTAAAAAATAAAATTCCATTATAGTATTTTTTTTTAAAATTATTTTGTAGATGCTATTCATCCTAATCAGAACTTTATAGTGTTAAGAATTGAAGAAGATATTTTTTTTTAATTTCGAACCTAGACGTCGTTGCGCAAACGGCTCAAATGTACCAAAATGCCTTTGGGTACTTTAATAATTTCATTCTTTAATTCTTCATTTAACATCAAATAGACAAAATTAAAGCTACTCAGAGAATGAATCTTTTTCGAACCACAGCCAAAATATGTAATTTTAAATACAAAATTTATATGTAATATTTGTTACAGGGCTTTGCAGAAGGGTAGCACTCCGATATACATTAGCATTAGAATTGTTAACAATAGCATCTCCAGTTTTAGATGTGACAAATTGGTGGTTTGTTTTAGAGGCAACACCTTTAAATATATATTTCTTGTACTTAGGTATGTATAACAATATATATTAAAAATAATGTTTTTTATGTAGTGTTACTTTTTATCATTTCAGCATATTTATTTTATAAAAAATCCGATAGCAATTCATCACGAAAACTATTCAGATTTTCATTAATTCATCTGCCGTTAATAATGATTTTATTCTTAATAAATAAGAAACATTGGTTTTTAAAAGAAAATGATAAGAAATTGAAATTGGAAATTGAAACATCGTTACCAATTAGCCCAATTGTACCATTATGATAGTACGCTTATTTAGTTTTAAATGTTATAACTGTAATTTAATAAACTGTGTTATTTTAAACAATAATGTTGTACAGTGTATATAAATAAAAGTTATATTTTTCTTCCGAGAAAATTGACGAAAATAAACTCTACGAAATAACATGCATTTTTCAGTTCTTTCTTCAGTTACAATTTGCAATAAACTATTTAAATTTTTAAATATGATATGCATTTTTACATACTAAAAATGTATTTTAGATAATAAAATTTTAAATATAATGTTTGTTGGTCAATAAATTGTATTTGGAAATATTCGTTTACTTCTACTCCATAGTCCCTGAATTTGTTTCATAATTTTATTAAAAGCTAGCATATACCCGCGGCTTCGCCACGTTCATTGTTATATCTCCGGCTCACGTCATCAAATCGAGGTAAATCATATGTACCAGTTTTTAAGTCTAATTATAAGCTTTTAAACAAAAAATGTTTTGTCAAAATTGGTTCAGTATTTTTTGCGTGATGCTCGAACAAACAAATATATTTATAATAGTATAGAAGAAGAGATAAATTGTGTTTTATACTATGTCTATGGTGTAAACCCATATATGTAGTACTCCTATATGGTCAGTTGGTATAGGAAAGAATGTCCCAATATTAGGGTGCCGACCATATTTTTCTCTCTCTTCCGAGACACTTCGTCCATACTGTATATGCTTGAGAATTCTCTAAAATATCGGTAGGGGGAACATAAACTGGTTTACTCGTGTTAATATTTCATTGCATTGGTACTCGGAGGACAGAGAACACGAGACACTATCTGTCTCACAATGTTGGAACAGCTTCCACTTATACAAACTGATCATATAGGAGTATTACCATATATGTGTGGAAGCTGTTCCAACAATATGAGACAGATAGTGTCTCGTGTTCTCTATCCTCTGAGTACCTATGCAATGAAATATTAACACGAGTAAACCAGTTTATGTTCCAATTATCAATATTTTAGAGAATTCTCAAGCATATACAGTATGGGCGAGGTGCCTCGGATGAGAGAGAGAAAAATATAATCGGGACCTTAATGTTGGGACATTCTTTCCTATGCCAACTGACCATATAGGAGTACTACATATATGAGTATTACATATATATTAGAGTCAGATTAGCATTTTTCAGGCAGGTTGCTTGGAACCGTAATTTTTTTTAAAAATCGATTCATCTTGGTTCTCGTGACGGAACAAGGTCAAAATTGAATTTGTTTATAACAAAAAAGCGTTTTTTCTTAATATTAAAAAAAAAAAAAAATTTTTAAATGACAGAATATTATTTAATTCTGTATATTTATTTTTTTAAATTAAAGGTTTGTAAAAATCTATAAGTTAAAAGAAAATAAAGTTTATTTAAATAATTTCTCAACTGTTTTTTTTTTTTAACTTGTTTATAGCGCGTTATAAACAAATTGAAAAATAATGGGTAAAAATACAGTTAAAAAATTTTCATTTTATAGATATATTGAAGACCTTTCATTTAAAAAAAGATTTATTCGTCTCGGATTAAATGCACCCTTTTTATTTATAAAAATAGGTGACATGGTATTTTATTAATTGTCGAGGACCTAATTATTTTAAAGGGCTAAATTGGGCACATTATTTTTAACAAATAAAAGGCATACTTTGCCATTGTTTAAAAAAAATGAAGGAATTTTTAGATTTTTTATTTTAATTTAAAATTTTTGCGTTTTTCGAACTTCGGTAATTTTTTCTTCGAATTCTAATAAACCGATTTTAATGTTTATGGGCACATTTGTTTTCTTTTTCTATATAGAATTGAATAATATTCTGTCATTTTTTAAATTTTTAGTTTTAAAAAAGATATTAAGAAAAAACGCTTCTTTGTTATAAACAAATTAAATTTTGACCCTGTTCCGGCATGAGTCGGACCGTAAAAATTTAGGGTCATATTCAGAACGTCAAAATGAATCGATTTAAAAAAAATTGCGGTTTCGAGCAACCTGCCTGAAACCGCCTTTTTGAAGCTAATTTGACTCTAATAATATGTGTAAAACTAAATAAAATATTTAACGCTAGGGAATTTTTAGAAATATAATCTGGGGACTTTTACGGCATGGATAATAAAAGTAGTATTAAATGTAACCAAACGAATAAATATTTGTCTATTTATTTAAAAATCTACAAACGAGTAACCGAAAAATATGTTTGAACGTGTTTAAAAATGTTTTAGTTAATAAATCTTGAGCAAATAGGCAAAATAAATTATATTTATAAAAATTATGTGACGTAATCGATATTTTTAGTGTAAATTTACTGTTTAAGTTGGTATTGACAACGCTACCGATCATCACAAATTTTTCTACTTGCCATGGCTGTCGCGTTTTGGTCATTTAGATGCATTCGACTTAATTGCAATATTAAAATCATATCTTAGTAGATTGTCGATTAGTACAATTCTAGTGAACAATTTTAAATAATTAAATTTAAGCAAATTTAATTTATTGAAAATGTGGCCAGATTGATTGTATTAAATGGTAATTATTTAGTGAATAGCCCCGGGGTCTTTGATTTTCATAGTCCGTTACCTGGCGAGCAGCCATCATCCCTGTGTTCTATTGTTCGCTCATTATGTATCCGGCACTTAACCACGTGTTATGTCAATATATTCAATTTATTTTAATGCATTATCAAATTCATTTACAATAGTATATAATTATTGGTAAGTACATATTTTATACAAAAGCTTTTATTTGAATTGTCTATTTGTTACTTAAGATATTGATCAATCTTCTTATGCTATTTAATTTATCTTCTTATGCATTCATTAATTTTCAAATTTTAATGATATGCAATTGAATATATTTAAGTATTTTGTTTTTAATTTGTTTCTATTTTGTTTTTTTGCTTGATTAGATAATTTAGTAACATGGGTACAGATTTTGTTGAAGATTGGACTATTGTAAGTACCTTAGGGGAAGGTGCTTTTGGAGAGTAAGTAAATTTAAATTTTATACTTACATTTGATTTTAGTTTTTTTTCTCTTCAATTCTTTAAACTTGGTAATTTCAATAATTTCTTAATTTTTTTTAAAGTTAAAAAATTTAAATCATTAGCTTAAAAAATTATTTTGTCCTAGACTAATTATTTTCTATTAATTTATATTAAAGCGTGGGAAAAAATCGAATCTTTGTTTACAAGTTAATGAAAGTCGTAGGATTTCTGAATTCGCCCCACCCTTAACAAAAATAATAATTTTGCATTAAAAATAATGTGTTTTTTATTATACTGTGTAAACTATAAAATATTAGTATTTTTGGCAATGATAACAAAATAGATACAAAACTTTTCGATTCCATCAAATTTTTACGGTTGACTGAAGTTATAAATATAAAATTAAAATAATATCCAATACACAAATTATTTATTTCTTGATTTAAATATTTTTTCTATGCCCAACTGTTTTAAAATTACATTTTGAAACATTAACAAAAAAAAATTAGAATCTGTTGAGCTATAATGTCTCAAACAAATAACACGAAGGTCAAGGACATAACACTCGTCTTTTTGAGTGCCGAGTTAGACAGCAATCTAGGTTATTTAATCATCCAACTACTTATGTTGTTGCTAACATGGAGCCACATTACCTGTTTGGCTTTTTATATTTTTTGTTAAATATATTAGCATGAATAACAATTTCTACAATTTTTTATACGTATCAAATTTATGCGTCTGTAATCGTCAATCGCAACAAATGAGTCAGATTGGAATCAAACAATAATTCAATATATTATTTGCATTACAACTATCGATTTATTTCATCATTGAGTACATATTACAAAAAAATAAATTTCGAAGCTTCGTAATTTTTGTATCGTCTGGAGTCATTTTTGCTATGATTGAGCCAACTTTGTCAGTTTCATTTTCTAAAGTTAATGTTTTAAATTGATCATTTCAAATGAATCAAATATGAATCATTTCAAATGTTTACATATTTTAATTAGAAAACATAATAAAATTAATTAAAATGAAATTATTATTTTTAATTAATAATATTATTAAAACATAAAATTCGTAAGATTTTATTTCCAAATTAATTAGTTTTGATAACATTAATGTTATTTAGTAATAGTCTTACTACGAGCTCGTATTTATCACAACTAAATTGTAGTGATTATTGGTAATTGTATACATATATTTGTGTAATTTTATTGATGGATACTCACATTTTGTTTCATTCATTCGGATGGATGGAAGTATAGCCTTACAAAAACCGTGTTCATTTAGTAAAAACTGTTCTTCTATTCCTGGAGTAAATATACGGTTCAAGTGATGTTATTTAATTCGCGAATCAAGATCTTTAGAAATACGTACTTCTAAAGAAACATTGAAAATGTTTTATCTAGGAATATAATTGGTTTCAATTACAAAGAAGTCAATTAATTAATTTTGATGAAACTGCACACCATTCAGACTGATGTTTCAGTCGAATCGAATATTAAAAATTTCTATTCTATCAGTATTTGTTTATTTGGTCAATATGAAATTTTATGTATAGTTAAGCTTACATGACAGCACCGTAATATTTGTGCCTAAACATATTCGCACATAATTATTTGTAATTAACAAAAAAGCTGCCATATGAATATTTTAAGTTGTCAAATGTGTCATGAGTATTTTTCTTTGTTCCAATAGACTAACTCTGTAGGTACAGATTACGAAATCTTTAACCGAAATCTAAGTATCGAATATCTCGAATATTACACTATGTTATGAGGGGTAAGGATCAAATTCACTCGACTCGTTTATGTAATTTGGTCTTTTTATAACAAAAGTTCTCATTTGTAATTACTACAATCAAAAGCGGAATTCTTATTCCTGTTTTATAAAACAAAATTTCTGAAAATCGAAACAAACTAATGCGATTAAACTAGGAAAAACTAACTTTAAGACGGCATATAGGTGGGCTTACAGAAACAGATTTCATATGGTTTGAAAACTTTTTTTTAATGGATGTTTTTTATGGAAACTTAAGTTCAGGAAGGCGTCATATACAATATAAACTAGTTTCAGTGAAATTGATTCAAACTTGTCTTTCTAAAAGTAGTTCTTCAAAAAAAAAAATCCTTAAAAGAATCTGATTATGATGGGTTTTTCCAATAATTGTTTGTTTCCTTTCCTTTATTAGAGTAAAATTACTGGTTAGTAAAACAACTAGCGATGCGGTAGCAATGAAAATGATTGACTTAGACAAACATCCAAAAGCTTCAGAAAATGTTCAAAAAGAAATATGTATTCACCGTATGTTAAACGATCCATCTATTATACGATATTACGGTCAAAGAAAGGAGGGTCACAAAGAATATATTTTTTTAGAATACGCCGCTGGTGGTGAATTATTTGATCGAATAGGTAGACAATAACTTCATTTTTAATTTTTTTTTAAATTAATTGTATTATTTTCAAATTTTTAGAACCCGACGTAGGTATGCCTGAATTAATTGCACAAAAATATATGCAGCAATTGATGTCTGGCGTTGAATATTTACATTCAAAGGGTGTTTGCCATCGCGATTTAAAACCAGAAAATTTGTTATTAGATGCAAAAGACAATTTAAAAATAACAGATTTTGGCATGGCTACTATGTTTAGAGTACGAGGAAAAGAACGCTCCCTCGAGACACGATGTGGAACATTACCGTATGTTGCACCCGAAGTTCTTAAACGACCTTATCGCGCTCAACCCATTGACATTTGGTCTTGTGGTATTATTCTTGTTGCAATGCTCACCGGAGGTAAGTTCATTTTTTAAAATTATAATTAATACTGGTTTTATTTTAAAGCGCTATTTTTTTAATGAAAAGTTATTGTATCTTTGGTATCCTAGCTGTTGGTGACATTTTCATAACCCAAAGCTATGAGACCGAAGTTATAAAAACTTGTATTTTCATCGATGGAAGTTTCAACGATCGAGGTTAACGAAGAAAAGTATTTTTTAACTTAATTTCTTGTTTTTGAAACCAGGTTTTTTATTCAGCAAGCTACATCTTAATAATATTACAGAAAAAAGTTTTCAATTCATTTTCTTCATGTTTACACTTATTGTTAGAATAGGTTTTTGTTTTCAATTTTAATTAATGGTTATATAATAAGATAAAAATTATTAATTAAAGCATAACATTTATGCAGAATTACCCTGGGATAAACCGGCATTGGATTGTCTTGAATATCGTAAATTCCGTGAAGAACAATTTCCTTCGTTTTCACCATGGAATAAAATTGGTAATATGGCGTTATCCTTAATTTATTCCATATTAAAAGCAGAACCAGAAAAAAGAGCTACATTAAATCAAATTCTTAAAAATCGATGGATGTGTCATAAATTTACCTCGAATGGTAAGTTATATAAAAAAGTTTTGTTTTCTCTTATTATACATTTGTTCCCGTTTATTTAGATTTACTATACTTTCGATGCCGTAGAAATTTCTGGATATAGAACAAAGTTTATAATTTGTTTTTAATTTAGTGAATACGTTTGAAATAATTCATTTCATAATTTCAGGTACTAAGTGACTCTGAGATAGTTTTGGAATTCTCAGAGAAATTTGGTACCTGTTGTTTTGTGATGATAATCTTCAGAAGGTATTTTTCATTCTATTTTATTTTTTGTTTAATATTTATAGTAAAAGCATTCTTTGTCTTTTCTTTGGTATTATAGCGGTATGATTAGTTTTTGATATTTCATAAAGCTAGATTACCAAAGCAAAGCTGATTAATGATAGCAACTGAAACACCTAAAAAAAAAACATTTCTTATTTGGTCAAGATATGAAAAGGATAAAAATTATTAATTAAAACCATTTAATTTTACCTTTGAAAGCAGACGCGAACTCATATATAAATTCGAAACAATCATTAATTATTACACATTAATATAGGTTTTTAAGTAGACAATTGTTTTGCGTTCATGAAAGTTAATTTTGGTATCCGAAATACAGACTAGATACAACGCCCCCCCCCCTCCTACAATTTAAGAAGTGTCACTAATCAGTGTTGGTAGCGAGTCGGACGATTTTACTTTGCCTAAACCTACTCATAACAACTAATATACTTTGACAGTTGAGAGACAGTGAAAAGGACGATTCTTGAAATAGGGATGACGATTCTTCCCGAAAAATATCGATTTTTATCGATTCGAATCGAAGTCTAAAGAATCGATTCACAAAAAATCGAGGTCTAAAAGATCGATTTCTTAAAAATTGATCTTCGATTTCTTTTTGAGTTTTTACATGGAAAAGAAAAAAGACACTAACCCAAAATAATCGATCTTTTATCGTTTTCAACTTAATTTGTAAAATTAAGTTGAATTCAACTTAAGTTGTAAAAAGTATAAACCTTTCTTTTAATAAGGCCAAAGTGAAGAGTTATTTTTAATTTAATAATAAATTTTACCATGAATTATAACATTCAAATAAAAATTAACTTCTGGGGTAACATCGTAGCAAGCGATAAAACATAGTATCGCCATCTATTGAGTTGTTAATTAAGTAAAAAGTTGTCATTTTTACACATCTCATTGGGTGCGATGCTTTCAATTAATTGTAATTCATTTTATTGTTGTTTTCTTACCGACACAGAAAAAAATCGAATCTCGGTTTTTGAGTGTCTGAAATCGATTCACTGGATCGATCTAATGCTTAATGTCGATTTAAACAATCGATTTTCCTGACCCAAAAAATCGATTCTTCGATCTCAGATTGCCATCCCTATTTTAAAATCGGATGATCAGTCGTCCGATAATCGATCGGATACTTGAAACCAAAATACAAAAAATAATGTTGTTTTGAAGTATATTTCGTTGGAATTTCAAAATCGTCTTCAGTCATGTTTTTCTACAATTGTTAACATGAAATATAAAATTTTTTCATATATGTTAAAGTATGAATGAAGACGTTTGTTAAATTCAAATGAAATATATTTTATTTATAAAATTTGTGTTTCTGCCTCGTTAAAGCGTCAGATATTCTAAATTAAGTCATTTAAAATAATAATACAAAAGTTGATAACATAATTCAATAAGTTCTTCAAATTTCCGGTTCATATATATTACGTACTATCCCGTTCATAAAAATTGAACCACCAGTCAGTCACAGTCTAAGCGTATATATTATTAGAGGGCGAGTCGGGAGGAACGGACTCCAGGGTTGTATTATTCACGTGAAAATAATACAAAAAAACTCTAATGCGATTTTCATTTTCAGTCAATTTATCGGTGTTGAATGTGTAAAATTTTCAAAAAAATATTTCTTACAAGAGTTATTAGTTGTTTCCTAGGAAATAGTTGTAGTTTACATTTTGCTATACCTCTTCTCGTTTGCGAAATAAAATTTATGTGTGAGGAATGTGGGCTGAATCTAAATTTTGGTCCAATAATAGGATATAAAATTTAAGACCTGATATCTCACTTTGTTTTACAGATTTGAAATTTGTAAAAGAAAAATCGGTATATTGTCTATATTTGTACAACTATTGACTTGAAACATAAAAATATTGTTGGATCATTTTATTCAAAATTCAACATTATTTGCGTTAAACCTCTTAGCTTTCGAAATATTTATGAAAAATGACATTTTACTTCCTTACCATCTCTCGTATTTCAAGATGGCAGATCGAAAATCAGTCATCCCTTCCTTTAAAATAATTGTTTATACTTTGGGTATATAAAACTACGAAATTTTTGTTTTAATTCAGTAATAACGATCGTTTCGCTAACAGAACTAATTTTAGCAACTTTGATGTTGAAATAAAATGATTCTATATACATTAGTGATTAATCGGAATTTGACCGATCCGAATAATGATTTAACACATTCCCGATGTTGAAATAAAATGGTTTTATATCACTATCCCAATCTCTATCGATTAATTGTAATTTGGCCAATTGGCGGGCTTCTATTTTTTAATTAATCATGCTAAATTTGAAATAAAATTTGTAATACTTAACATATGTTTACTTAATTTTAATTGTATAAATTTGTATGATTTGTGTTTAAATTTTAAACGTTACAAATAACAGATGAGAAAACCACTTGTCCGGGATTACCAAAAAGAAAATGCTATGGCGCTGGTTTTGCAGATGATGTTGATGGTAAAATATGCCAATCACAACCGGAACCATCACGTGTATCAAATATTAATGACGTAGTTGTTGCTGTCACACATAACACAAATGATATTATCAGTTTTTCACAGCCAACACATTTAGACGATTTACTATTAAGTACACAACTGCATTTCACACAATCACCTGTTAATCAGAATACTTACCAAAAATTAGTGAAACGTATGACACGTTTCTTTGTAAATACAAATTGGGAAACGACTGTTCAGCAGATGTGCGATTATTTTGATAAGCAGGCATTCAAATGGAGTATAAATTCTGGAATGGTTAGTTTAAAAAATATGTATTTTTGTTGCGCAAATCTTTTTCTAAAAAAAGTTATCAAATAGTAAATAGTAACGTGAAGAAATTTTCAACTGGCGCGGATTATAATAGATATAATGTGTATTACACACGAGAATATTCAGTTAATCATTAGGATTGATTTAATGGATTCTTCGTATTCATTTCGTTTAAAATATATTTACAAATAAATTTTCTTTTTGCGTGTGTTCTTGGAAGTATTCTTAAAAGTTTTATATACAGATATAAATAAATCTATACAAATAAATAAAATTGAATCTGTTTGTAATGTCAAAATAACAGTTTTTTAATGCATATGAAAGTATATACGGTACTTATAACAAAACAACAATTTTTAAAATTTTTGTCTGTCTGTTTGTTCCGGCTAATATCCAAAGCGGCTGGATCGATTTTGACGGGACTTTATTGGCAGATAGCTGATGTTATAAGGAGTAACTTATAACATCAAGTTACTATTTTTAATAGTTTTATTAGAATTTTTTTTTTTTAAATTAAAACCCATGAAATTGTGAACAAAATCCGAATCTTCAGAGTCAGTGAAGCGGGCGGGGTACGGCTAGTGTTAAATCGATTTTTACTGTAATTTATATTTAAATTATGTAACTTTTGCAAAAGTTTTATATATTTAATACAAATTTTATAATGTATTTATTTTTAGGTAACGATAACTACAATGGATACTCGAAATATGCAGTTAGTATTTAAAGCTCATGTGTTAGATATGGATGGGCATATACTAGTTGATTTTAGATTATCTAAAGGATGTGGTTTAGAATTCAAAAGACGTTTTGTTAAAATTAAACAAGATTTTCAAAATAGTATTGTAAAAAGTGCCATTGATACATTGTGGACTATTCCTAAACAATCGAATTAAACTTTATGAATTCCATATTATTAAGTGCATGATTTATCTGTTATCTGTTATCTTTATGTTTAATAAAATAGATCTGTAAAAAATTGTATAGTCAATGAATTTTGTAGCTTTAAAAAATAGACTCTTGTCAATATCATATGTTAAGTACAAAGTGATTTTTATGTATTTTTTGTGTGCACTAACTTTTTGAATTTTTATACATTGTTGTAGAAATATTTTTAAATATAAAATGATTTACGTCATATGTATGTGATTTGTTTTATTTTCAATTATGTAATAATAATAATGGGGTTTAACCTCCGTTTTTGAGATACGACGGTCTGTAATCCACATCATTATTTTTCAACCTTTATTAATTTTTACTTTACATTTTTATGATGTGAGTGGAGGATCAGGAATTCGTATGCAGACTAGGAATTGGTAGGTGCGTGGCTGCAGCGGATTTTGATAGGAACTATGCCGATATTCATCTGGAGTTTGTGAAGGGAAGCTGCAAGTATATCCGGTTACTTCGTTCTTGTTCATATGCCGACAATTTAGTCAATCAACCGCCCCATTAATTTTTAATTGACAAATTGACGGTGTCGGGATTCGAACCCATAACCTCCCAATTCCAAGTAGACACAACGCCTTAACAAGTGCGGATACTTGGTTGGTTTATTTTCCGAAACCCCCTTTTGTTTTTACTAAATTGTTAACTTTTGCAAATTTTTTTATGCTGCACTCTCGTCTACATTCGATTCAACTTGCCAGTCGAACACTTGGCGAGAGTGTACACAACTTCACTCGCGGCTCCTCGCCTTACGAATTTATCGCCGAGTGTGTACTGCCGGCATTATAATATATGTTTAAGTAAACAGAAACCTGTGTAAAATGTTGAAGAGTGTAAATTTGAGCATGATTATTTGATAAAAGCTGCAATTATTCGTTTACTTACTATTATTATGCCGGCAGTACACACTCGGCGAGACATTCGTAAGGCGAGAAGCCGCGGTGAAGCTGTGTACACTCTAGTCAAGTGTTCGGCCGGCAATACAGTTCTCGTCAGTTGTCAACGTGACTTGGACAGAAATAATGTTGGTATACCTGAATAATATTTTTAAATTAAAAATTACGGAGTAGTAATTTTTTGATTAAACTATTAAAAATAAGTATTATTCAAATGCGTGATGACACTATAAGAATCGTGTTATATTATTAAGATTAATGGGTACAATTAATGTGAACGAGAGTGTACATTCGTGTTAGTGTCAAATGTATTCACCATTCGCTGTCTTTGAGTCGTGTAAAAAAAACCTACCTTTAATGTAGCATAGACGAGGCAAAGCGAGTCGACAAAAGGCAGACCGAGCGTTGTGAGTACACTCTCGTGCTCGTTATGCCTCGCCGAGTGTGTACCGGTATTAAGCATTTTGATGTTACGATTGATTTAAATTATTATTAAATTATTTTAATGATTATTATTTATATACCTAATAAAAACTTAGAATAAAGTTATATAAAATTATAAATATTAAGAAGTAATGATTAATTGATAAACGATGATATGATTGTGTTAAAATTTACACTTCCGTTCATAAAAATTGAACCAGTTAAAACATTTTAATTGTTATTGTATGTTATATACATATATTTAGTAATATATACGCTTAGAATGTGACTTACTGGTTGTTCAATTGTTATGAACGGGAGTGTATGTTAACCAACGTTTAAAACATGGAGACTATATAACTATATATGTTTAGTGTCTATGGTTTAAAACATGGATACAACATAAGGATACCGAACTCCATGTAAACAAATAATTATGGCATAAAAAAGATGTCAGTAGTGTCGCTTCTATGCCGGAAACATTGCTGAGAGTATAAGGCGCGAGTTTTAATTGAAAAACATTACGCAATTATAGTATTATAAAAATTATTTGCAGTTAATGTATTTTTTCAATAAAATACTTTTTTTAATAAATGTAATTAATTTCAATTTTTCAATAAGGAATTAGTTGAAACAAATTGCATACTTCAAAATAATCACTACGAAATAAAACTGGTTACTTGCTTACTTCACTCCTATTTATTATACTATATTCACTTCGGTACGGATTGTAGTAGTGGCATAAATAGTAAATATTACTATTACCATTTCGTTGCCATATTTTGAAAATTCTCCCGTTTGAGTTCGGTATCCTTGTGTAGTATCCATGGTTTCAAACATGGAGACTAGGAGACCGAACTCAAACGAAAGAACTGACAAAATATGTCAACGTGATGGTAGAAGATATATTTACTTTTTGTGCCACTAGCGTCGCTAGTTTTCCTTTTGCACCGAAGTGAATCTAGTATAAATAAATAGGAATGAAGTATATATTTGTCATTTTGTTAGACTTATTATTAATAAATAAAAGTTTAATTTAATATCTGATTCAATAATCTTCTAAATTGATTTTAATAATTTTAATATAATTTATTTCTTCTTAATTTATTTGCATTTTTACAATTCCAACTTTACAGGTTACTATTTAATTATTCGATGTTTTATAATTTTTTTGTTTTTTATTGTTATGTAATTATTTTGCTAATTTTTAACTGTCACTTACTTCAAATACGCTGCAAATAATTTTTATAATACTACATAAATGCATCAGGTTTTTCAATTCAAACTCGCACCTTATACTCTCTCCACTGTTTCCGGTGCAGGAGAAACGCTACTGACATCTTTTTTTTATCAATTAATGGTTACATTGAGTTCGGACTCCTTGTCTAGTCTCCATGCAGGTTCTCTATACAGTTAAATAAGATGTTGGAGCTATTCCGTAATGATAGCATCAATAAGTTTTAAGTTGGCGTTACTTAAAAAGGAGAGGTAGAGATGGATGGTCCTGTGTCCACCATCATAAACATCATCAAAAGTCGTATGACATATGCTATTGTAATGATAGAGGAATCATTTTTATTATTTATTTATAAATTGTACTTAGTTAATCTTATCTAGAGCACGGTAGTGCGCAAGGCCGAGTCTGTTATTAAACAAAATAAAATATAATTTTTTGTTTTTATTCAATTTTATTTAACTTTTTGTTTCTCAGTCATTGCATGATTCTGACAGCAGAAGATTTATGATTGATGATGTTTATGATGGTGGAACACAGATCCATCCATCCCTACCCCTCCTTTTTAAGTGATGCCAACTTATAATTTATTGATGTTACCATTACGGAATAAGCCCATATAGGAGCTATTCCGTAATGATAGCATCAATAAGTTTTAAGTTGGCATTACTTAAAAAGGAGAGGTAGAGATGGATGGTCCTGTGTTCCACCATCATAAACATCATCAAAAGTCGTATGACATATGCATTGTAATGATAGAGGAATCATTTTTATTATTTATTTATAAATTGTACTTAGTTAATCTTATCTAGAGCACGGTAGTGCGCAAGGCCGAGTCTGTTATTAAACAAAATAAAATATAATTTTTTGTTTTTATTCAATTTTATTTAACTTTTTGTTTCTCAGTCATTGCATGATTCTGACAGCAGAAGATTTATGATTGATGATGTTTATGATGGTGGAACACAGATCCATCCATCCCTACCCCTCCTTTTTAAGTGATGCCAACTTATAATTTATTGATGTTACCATTACGGAATAAGCCCGTTGATAAATGGAAAATCCAGGAGAATATTTGGTAAAATGTTTTAGTATTTATCAAGGAGGATCGGGGTTATTGATAGAGTCAAATTAGCTTCAAAAACCGGTTTTCAGCAGGTTGCTTGGAACCGCAATTTTTTTTAAATCGATTCATTTTGACGTCCTGAATAATAATATTCTTTTACATTTTTAGTTTTAAAAAAGATATTAAGAAAAAACGCTTTTTTGTTATAAACAAATTCAATTTTGACCCTGTTCCGTCACGAGTCGAGACGTAAAAACTTAGGATCATATTCACGATGTCAAAGTGAATCGATTTAAAAAAAAAATGCGGTTCCGAGCAACCTGCCTGAAAATGCAAATTTCACTCTAGTATCTGTTCTTCGCTGTTTAACCTTTTTTCATTATTTGTTCTTTTTTACCCGACGACGGCGAAGCAAGGAGGGTTATGTGTTTAACCATGTTATATGTATGTATGTTCATCTGTTCCCTCATAACTTCTAAACCAGAGGTGGGCACAGACAGCTCGTCTGAGTCTTACGGGCTCTCCATAAGCTGGGTGAGAGTAAGTAAGTAAAGAAGGTATGTTTTGAAGCAAGACGGAACGATGTTTCAATACAGGTTGCCTACCGATTATTGCCCAATAATTATATAGTATCGTCTATAGTATAGTCAATATTTTATTTTTTTTGAAAAACAAATTATGCGAAAAATAATTTCCACTACTACAAAAAGTACTTTTCACTTTTTCAATTCAAAGTAGACTAACTCGAAGAACTCAAATTCCCACTTTATGTAAAATTTAACTTAATTCATCAAATTCCCATGACACTATACTGAGCATACTCCAAACGAAGAAAAAATAATTAAATCAGGTAAATAATTCTTTATTAGTTCTCGGATGTGAATAGTAAAATATTTAGACAAATTATTTGGAATTTCCAAAACTATATTTCTATTTAAATTATCCTTTGCAAAAATTTCCCTCTTTTATTACAATGGTCCAGCGGTAAACTTTAAAAAAAGGTTCAAAAGATTTATATATATTTTTTATATATTTTTATTTTATTCATACACAAATATGATATATACTAAAAGGTACATTTTATGACCCAAATTACCAGCCCAAAATTCCAGAGTATGTATTGAATGATTGTATGTATTATTTACTTTGTATAATAGTGACCATAAAAAAGATTTGGTATTATATTTTTTTCAGAAAATGTTTTAATTAAAAAAAGAAAATATTAATAATTGGTAGGATACCCTGTATTAACTCTATCTCTCTTCCCTACCTCTCACTCAGAGCTTGGCCGAGTCATCTCCTGCCCACCTCTGTTCTAAACTACTTATCATATTTTGACAAATGAGGTATCGATGGAAGCGTTTTGATCGTGAGCTGATTATAGGCTATATAACGTCACATTAAATTTAATATAGCGCCCCCTAGAGGACATAAGTCGTGAAATAAAAAAAATATTTTATTTAATCATGCTATGATGGGTGTCAAATGCTTAATTAGCACATTTCAAAAATATACATAAAGTTAGCTGTTGCTTGCGGCTTCCCGGAAATTAGAAATAATTTCTAAACCTCATAACTTCTAAACTGCTTATCATAATTTGACAAATGATGTATCGTTGGAAGCGTCTCGATCGTCCACTGGTTACAGGCTATGCGACGTCACATTAAATTGCATATGGCGCCTCTAGAGGATATAGTCGTGAAATAAATAAAAAATTTTATTTAATGATGGGTATCAAATGAAATGGCTTAATTAGCACATTCAAAAATATATATAAAGTTAGCTGTCGCCAGCGGCTTTGCTTGCATACACCCGATAATTGGTAATAATTTCTAAAAAACCGTCTCAGATGTGAACCAAACATATTTTCTCTCTAAACCTACCCAAAATACATTTATAATAAGTTACTGAAAAGTTAAGAACCCAAAAATAATTTAAATTGAATATGGCGCCCTCTAGAGGACATAAAGTCGTAAACTAAAAAAAAATTTTTTTTAATGATCCCGTGTTGGGTATTAACTGAAAGGGCTTAATTAGGATTACAATTATATATATATATATATATATATATATATATATATATATATATATATATATATATATATATATATATATATATATATATATATATATATATATATAAAGATTTTCAGACTCTTCACAGTTAGGATTAAAATGAAAAACCATTAGTGTTTATTAATTTTTTGTTTAATCTTTTTATTATTTACAGTTTTCGATAATGATATAAAGCCTATAATTGTGAGATTTTATTTATAATATTTATATATATTATTTAATAGTAATTAATAACAATATTATTTTATTATGCAATAATAATAATAATCAATCGGTTCTTTTATTTTTTATTTAAATAAAAATCACAAAAAATATTTAAAAAATGCAAAGTAAATATATAATTTAATATCATAAAATATTTATTAAAAAATGTATTTAAAAGCATTAATAATAAAAATTTTGGACATTGTCAAAGCTGCATATTAGGGCCAACCCCTCACCTAAACTAGACTTTCATTTAAAACTTAGAAATACATATATTATAAAATTTAATAATTTGAATTTGTATGAAGAATATTAAATTTTTACATCACTGGCAGTGAATGCATCGACACAATTTATTATAAAAAACAATATTTTTACTAAGGAACTGTAAAAAATATTCTTTATACAAATCGAACAAAATTATTTGTGTTAGAATAATGTTTTCAAATGAGTTCGAAGACTACAAAGAAATGCACGTGATTGTTTTTTTTGAAAGATTAATATTAAATTACGATCAATTTTTGTGATTAATTATTTGATTACTTTTCGACACTCCAATTTATTGTTTCCGTCTAATTATAACTGATGATTATAGGATTGTCTTTTCGAACTAAGTACATAACAGATCAATATTTTTACAATTTACCTATTTAAATCATTAAACAAATTTTAAAATGCGATAAGTACTTCGAACACCTTTAAATACTTCTTTTAAATAAAATATAATTAAAGTAAATTTCAGAATATAATTGTGCAACCTTTTTTTAATAAAATTCCTCTACTTTGAAATATCTAAAATATTCGACAAACATTTAAACAATCTACTTTTTTCTTTTAACACTTCGAATATTTCAGAATGCACATCTTTTTCAACAGATAGAAAATTAAAATTAAAAACATTAATTATCTACTTGTTTATAAATTATACAATTCTTTTTGTCTACATTATTTTAAAACAATGGAAGATTTCGGATTACTGGGTTGTTTTTAGCCATCATATTTTTTTTTTTTTTATATATAATGGAGTTTACACTTACTATTTTTTATTTATCAAAGTTTATTTATATTTACTTGGAAATATTTTGATATGAAGAAAAAGATTTACAAGAAAATTTCAAATAAGTAGTTGAAGTTATTTCTATCTTTGTTAGTAAAATTTTCTACAATTTTTTTTCCATTTAATATAAAAACAAATATAAAATATATATTATATTAATTTCAGAAACAGTTATTTTTTAAGATATGTAATTATTCGATTAACTTTCTTTTCCAACGAAGAGTATTTTTGATATGATAAATGTCGCAATGATATTTTAAAGGTTTTTTTTTATTCGTTGATAGATTTTGATATATTTTCTTATTTTGATATGATCATGTCATAAATTATACTTTTTACACGTAAAATAAGTAAGACATCCAAAAAATGAAGGTTACTCAATTTAATTGTTTAAAAAATCCAATAACTTATTGTTTAGCATATGCAATAATACATTTTAATTGTTCAAAATTGTGTGATAAATTGAAATAAAAATTTTTGATATAATTTTTTGAGGGAGTCTTAAAAAATAATTGAAAAGTTTATTGATAAACAATAAAAAGGTACTAAAATTTTAGTTTTGATATAATTAAATTCTCTACGTGTAAAAAGAATTGATTATGCTAAAAGATTAAAATAATCTCAAACTAGATTTAATACGAAAAATTATTTTTTCTGAAATGTGCTATAATGCAATCCATATAAAAAAAAATGCATAAATAAAAGCTAAAAAAATTAGTAAATATTAGTATTTTGATTGTTGATAAAAAGAGGTTAAAATTAAATTTGAGATTTAAAATAATAAGTTTTTATAAAACACGTCTCAAATTTAATTAGTTTTTTATTAGTAATAATAAATATTATTTGGTTTGGTTCTCAAAAATTAATTCTAAGAGTTTTTGTTTGTTTAATAATAAATATTATAAAATAGAAATTTCTGATACAGAAGATTGTCACATCGTTCTGTTCCAGCAATATTTTAATCATCAAGTATTGTATAGAAAAAATTGTCTTTAAATATCAGTTTTAAAATTCCTTTGATTAAATTTTTATAAAGTTACAATATGGCTGGTATCTCCACTACTTATAACCTATTTGTCAATATCGTAAAAATACTTTTACTTTTCCTTAAACATTATTCTTATTTTGATCCATTACCATTGTTATTTTCTGTTATTTGCCCATTACGAAATTGTTTTTCTTCATCTGTAATCACTGTGACTAATTCCTCCACGGCTCTCCCTAATTCGCCTAAAATTGTAAAGCACAGAATAAACATATTTTTTAAAATTCGTATTTACTATTCATATTGAAAGATTATAAACAAATTCTCTTTTAAAAGTATATTTTTATATATCATGCTATTATTATTATGAAATTTCAATAATTGAGATGATTAATTTACATTTCCCAACATTAATTTAATTACAATATTACTTACCATTCACATACGACCTGGTTAGCGTTTAAAACATAATTTGTATTAAAATTATAGCTTTTAATGTATTTAAAACATGCTAAATATTTATGAAATAAGCCGTATTAGTGTGAAAAAGACAAAATTGTGAAAAAAAATTCTTATTACCTAAATTCAAACTTTGTTTAGAAATCACGCATAAAGCTTTGTTATAGTTACGCAATGAAATTTTCGCGTCGCATAAATGATATCATCAGAACTAATATACTTCAGATCAGAGCTTTTTAGGTGTCAGTTTTAAGATTTAATTTTTCAGTTAAAATACTTTCTATCTAAATTTCATTAAATATTCCATATTTTATAATATAAATAAAATTATGAAAAAACAAGTCAAAATAATAACTAACAGTATTAATAGCTTAAGTACCCTGTAGGCACTGAGTTCATAACCAATGCGTGAACTGTTTATTTTTACAAACGCACAAATGTATACAAATTCAAAGATGCATATTTATTATATACTTTTGTAATCAAGAGTAATTACAGATGTTTGAGTAGTGTTGTGGCAAAACTATTCAGTTTATGAAAAACAGTTTCAAACAAAAGTTGTATATTAAAAAAAAAACGAACATTTTTTGCATTAAATTTTTTCATTTATACGTTATGGTTTCAAAGGTATATATTTTCCTCCCTGGCGAGGAGATGCACGAACCGATTTTTTTGTTCACGATCTTGAGATTACTTTTAACACAGACACAAAATTTCAGCTCTTTATCTCTTTTCCTTTTTGAGTTATCGTGTTTACGGCCGAACGGGCGAATATATTAAAGGATTAATTAGATCATTTTATGAACACGCATGCCAAAAAATTTTTTGGATACGTAAAAAGACGTATACCAAAAAAAATACATAGCCAATCTATATACATGGCCAAAATGATTCTAAAGATCAAGCAGGTACTTTATGAATCTGACATGCGCTGGATGTTGTAAAAAACTGATGGAATAAGGCGAGTAGAAAAAAATTCAGAATTCAAACAACATTGAGTAGCTTTGATACACCAATTTTAATTTGAAAATTGACACCAATTGTCACAATTGACCGTTCACCCAAAGTATACGAGCATCAAGTTATTTTTAAGTTTAATTGTAAGACATTCAGTAAATCATTCTTTCATAACTCTTAATGGTATACCAACATATTATTCGGTATAAAAAGGATGATGATGGCAAGCAAAAGGAAAAAAAGAGGAAGCTACTTTAACATATACCGACTTTGATTTCTCGTTTTTATAGAATTTGCACGATTTGAATGGTTATTAAAATTTTAAGATATTAGAATTTTAGTATAAAAGCATGCAATAAACGATATAAAAAAAATTTTGTAAATAGAGAAAATATTAAATATAATTTTGACCCACCTGCCCTATGCATTAAATTACCAACAGCTTGATTCGATAATGAATGTGGTGGAGGGGGTGGGCGTATATCTTCTCGTTCCCCATTACCCCCACGTGCATCTTCTACCCAACGTCCACCTAATTTATTAAGCATTAATGTTTTACCCAAATTTATGTGGTTAAGCAAATATTTAAACTAATGAAAAAATGATTGTTGTATAATATAAGTATTAAGCTCTATATTAGAATGTTTAAGGAAGTCCAGCACTCTCTTATATAATCAGGACAAAAAACCGGTTTGCTTTTATTATAGAACAAATACATATACACATATGCACAACACATGGGTATATTCACTATTCATATATACAAATTAATGTAATTTTGAAGTAAAAAATAATTTTAAACTTTTATATGTGAAAACAAAACGGTAAAACGCGATTTTTTTTTTTTAAATTTAATAAATAAATATTTATCTTTACTCTTCTAGTTTTTTTTGAGAGATAATGATTACTTTGCTATTAATTATCTCCCGGTCAATCATTCTGAGACTTCGGGATTTATAAGAAAACGTTTTTTTCAGCCTGAAAAGGTGGTTTCATGCTGGAACATCCTTAAAATAATAAATTTCTAACATAGTGCTTAAAATCATGTTAGTAAATCCCTATTACCAAATGATGTGAAATCGAAAAAAATATATAATTTAACATTACGTACTTGGAGAATCATGGAAGTATCCATTATGTAATTTAGCTGGTGAATCTGTTGCTAATTGTGATGCGGTGACAGAGCGTGTTTGCAATGTTCCTGTTGGTCGACCAGCTGCAGCCCCACCAGATGGTTCTTCTAATAGTTGACGTAATCGTTGCAATTGTGCTTCTAATTGACGATTATGATCTTCTAATATTTGCATTCGTGCCTCCAAGCGACCCTTATGTTGTCTTAATAATTTTGCCTCAGCTAGCATATCTTGTCCAGGCGGTCCTTGTCCTCCACTAAGTATTTGACCTTCTTCAGGACTTTGTTTGGATCTAAGTCGTTCATATTCAGCTTGTAACGTTGCATTTTCTTCTTCCAATTCTCTAAAAATGTATAAAATTTACATTTTTGGAAAACTAACAGTAAGTATGATTTACAAACCTTATCATTGCTTCTAGTTCTTCACGTTGTTCTGCATCAATAGCAACCATAACTTGTACAGGACTGTGTGGTGCTGGAGGTAAATCACCCCCACCATTACTACCATTTAATGATTGACAATATTGTGCAATTAGTTGATGTTCATCATCCCTATGAGTAAATAATTAAATTGGTTTGGTGTTCATTATTTATTACAAAGGAAAACATTTGATTGATGACTTACGAATCGGGTGTTGAATTAGTTCTAGTTCGTAATTCAACTTCGGCTAAACGTGATGCATACATTTCAAGCCGTGAATGCATATCTTGTCCCAGAGCTGAATGTTGTGGTGATGGTGCAGGACTTTCTAAAGCATCTCCTTCAAGTACTGATCTTACCGGTAAATAGCCAACTCGTGGATGCTTTTTGAAATAGCGTTTTGATTTGAATTTATTTCGTAACGCTCTTGTGAAATCTCGTACATCTTCGCTTGATGTTGTCTGCAAAAACAAAAAGTACAAACATGTTCAACCTATTCCAAATTATTTAAATAAGATAAAAAAAATTTTAAAAAAACTTACAGCTGTGCAATATTCTTGCATAGGATGGGTCAACTTATGATTTTTAGCTTTACGCCCCGAAAAGAAACATGTCTGACACATATCGAAGTTGAAACATTTTAAACATCGATAACGGAAACCAACTATTGGATATTCTTTGCAAATATTACATTTAGCTTGATGTTTTGCTGATTCTGCGGCAGCTAATCGATGTAAAACTGGTAGCCATACCATACTTTGCGGTTCTTGTTGAAGCCAACTTAGAAAATGTACTGCCTGCATAATTATAAATTTTATTAATAACATATTTTTAAGAAAAATGTATCGATTTCATACTTCAATTTCTGTCTTATCTGCACCAGCTTTTTCAAAACAACTTCGAACACTTGGTTCAATATTTGAACCACCAAAAGCAGCCACTTCACCTAATTGTCGAGGAACTTGTATCGCATCATGTAAAAGTAAACCTAATTTTCTTTGGTCTACAAGGCGATTTGGATCAGCAATCAGTCGAAATAGATCTAAAAATTTATATAAAATATATCAAATACATAATTTAAATTTAGTTGAATTTAAACAGTAGCCGTATCAAGCACGTCCTGGGTTCATGACTTTTTGCGAAATGTATTCATCAATCCAATAAGTGCTAAATCAAAATTAAGTTATTTAAATGAGCTCAAATGGATATTGTTAGGCGGATCTGGATGCATTTCTCATGGGCAAAATAATGGTAGTTAAACTATGGATGATTTGCGTGACTTTGACAAGATACTCTGCCTAAAGCAATTATGCTTTCATGTGATAGGTTGCATTTAAGAAAGGCGCAGAATACATAGGACTCTTATAGAAGTTTTATGAAAATTTATCAAAATACGAATCACACAGATTTCATAGATTAATCAACGAATGATGGTTTGTTTCGACTTTCGACATACTTACATCTATATTTTTCTTCTAAATGCCCTCTACATAAAATCACCAGTCCAACTTTGAACGATAATACACGAAGTTGTCCAGTTCTTTGACTATCATACACATTAAGTAACCAATTAACAGCTAGATCTAAACATAATGGCACATCAACTTGAGAAGGGCGTTCAGCTGCAACAGTTTCATATAGTGAACTCAAAACTGTAACCATATCGGGTATGTCAATGAGTTTATCATTTTGTGCACGTAAACCATGACTATCGAATGATTCTAAAGCTGATGGTAAATTTAGCAAATCCACTAGAAATAAAACGAAAACAGTTAAATTAACTTTATTAATAAACAATTAATAAATAAGTATAAAACTTACGGCATAATTTCTTTTGTACAGCCCTTAACTTTAATGCAGTTCGATATGCAGAAAATCTAACTTCATTAAACTCTGTTAATGAATTCATAAGTTCTAACATTTTTGGATGGTCCCAATGCGTTGTTTCCAATTGATGACTAAAAAATTGAATTGAAATTTTAATTCAAATTTGATCCATTCTGAATTTCATTAAAATAAGTTTTGTGTACGTACTTTATATAATAAGGCACCTTATTAGGTGTAATTGCTCTTT
Source organism: Nineta flava (assembly GCA_963920215.1). Taxonomy (NCBI): domain Eukaryota; kingdom Metazoa; phylum Arthropoda; class Insecta; order Neuroptera; family Chrysopidae; genus Nineta; species Nineta flava. The sequence continues at coordinate 30,836,554 of OY986044.1, read as the reverse complement.
CCCAGGGTGGTTCCACGGACGCAGAAAGAAAACCTTGACTAGCTGTTGTGCCCCCACCAGTACAGACGTCACTTAGTATTTTATATCTTTCATCCACAGCTAATTGCAATGTTTTCCACCTAAAATTAAAGATGTGAAAATTATAATTGATTTCTTTATGACTTATTTGAAATGTCGTCGATAAGTTTTCGAAATGAGTGCTCGGAATTTGAGTAAAATATATAATTGTAGTACTGATGAAATCCGTTAAAAATTAATGGCTAACAATGACGTACGGATAGGAAATTTCTCAATTTAGTACAATATAATTAATCTCAAACAAATGCATGATTTCATTTAAAAAAATTCGTTACGCAGGAGAGCTGCTTCAACTTCCTTAAAGTACATAAATCACTCTTTAGCGGTCACAATTTTAGTCTGTTCAAAATGAAATGTCGTTTATGATTTTAGTATTTGCAAGGCCAATTTTATTAATAAATAACATAGTAAATGGGGGCATAAAGAAAGAAGAAAACACAAAATATAAAATATCTCTCTTAATATTAGAACAATCGAAAAATGCTTAAGGAATAAACTTCATCACCTTATCATTTTTGCTCAAACTCTAATTTGTACAGATATTGAGGAATTTAATTTTCAATCTTAAACCGCCAATATTTCTATAAATATTAGTGTAGAAAAAATGATAAAAAACAAAATTACAGTAAAGCTTAGTACCTACAATTTTACTTCTTATAAATTTTTCGATTTTTCAAATATTAAGGGAGACATGTCAAACTTGACCTTTTGAATACCATTTTACAGATGGTGATTTTCGACGTCTACTAGGTAGGATCGATGGACATTAGTAAAAATTTTTGCAAAATTTTGAAGTCGGTACGAGACCAATAGCTCTATTTCCTTTCAGGAAATTCGCTAAAAAGGTGTTTAAAGATTATTGGAAACTTAAATTCCTGTTTCTACCAGTACATCACCAAAATTCTAACCGATGAAAAGATTAAATAAATAAATAATTATTTCCTTAATTTTCTACAATTTTAAATATCTCGTAGGCATGAAATATATTTAAGCCCACCTACAAAAGCAGCGGATATTTAAGTTAAGTGCCGACTGGGCAAAAAAAAAATCGCCATCTCTACACTGAGGGAAAATATCAGCTATCTTTAATATGCATTTGAAGATTATATTGATTGAGAAATCATTGCTGATTTTTATTAGTTGACTTAATAGTACATTCGTTAGAACAATTAAAAACGAATAAACTATTACTGAGTTTATTTCTCTCAGTGTGGACAACTCTCTCCCACTAAACAGCACTCTTCAAATCAGAAATGGGAACAACTATGGTATCATCGTATGAGTTATTACGTCAAATTTTTCTTCAGTAGTGGAAAAGCGATTTTTATCTGGTATTTTGTGAATAAATCCTTGTTCTCGCTACTTATTGCTTCTTGTTCTCTTTGAGATTATTTAGCTGGTCGTTTTCTGCATTTAGAACCGATCACTACGAGAAGTGATCATTTTCGATAAAGAATTTTGATATTTACTTTATTTTTAGTAATTCTATTTAAAACTGGTATATTTTCGAAAACCCCATTTTGTTAGAAATATAAATTTCTAGAATTTAGACAAAATATTACTAGAAAGTAGTTTTTGTTATTCTGAAAAAACTTAAAATTAACAAACTTGTACAAAATGGACAATAACCTGGTATTGAGATCTTCAAGTTGACGTAATGTAGCTGCTGGTATATGTACACCACCTGCTGAAAAAGCCCCAGCTTGATCATTAACATCGTCTAAAGTACGTTGTAATGGCCCCAGACGTTCACCAAAACGTGCCAATTGTTGTTGTAAATCACGAGCATCATTTGCATCGTTCGGATTTGTCCAGCTAGCTCGCACTTGTTCAACAGCTGATATTCGTGCTGATACATCTTCTAAAGATTTTTGGAATACTCGTAGATTCTGAAAGACAAGAGAAAAAAAAATTGGTTAAAATTTTGCGTCTGATAATGTTTGTACAAAATTATCAAAGTTAAATTTAATGTTTTACAATAATAATTATGAGAATTCTGAATACAATCTGATGCCAGTGTTGCTAGACCCGATTTCTTAAAAAGCGGTAGATCCACCAAAATAAAGCGGTAGATTAAGAAAAAAAGCGGTAGATTCAAAAAGTTATGTTTTATATACCGTCTGTTTAGTTTACATCTTCGTATAATAGATCTCCCACAAGTATGAGAAGGAGGTATATGTATACATTAAGCAATGTGTATGAGAAGGAGGTCTTATAGGTTTGATAAACAAGCATATTTTTCAAAATAGTGAATAATATTCATAACGAGTATGAGAGAGTACATATGTATACATTGAGCAATGTGTATGAGAAGGAGGTCTTATGGGTTTGAGTGGTTGGTGACCACTCGAACAGTTATGAAAAATATGCTTGTATATCAAACCTATAAGACCTCCTTCTCATACACATTGCTTAATGTATACTCTATGTATACTCTATATGTACACTCTCATACTCGTGGGAGATCTACTATACGAAGATGTAAACTAAACATAGTGTATAAGATTTATATTATTTTACCATTTACATGCATAAAAAAACAGTCTGGTATAGTATAAAACTATAAACATGTACTGGTCTGTTACTTAACGTACGACACGCTTATGACAAAATCAGTGATTTCAGAACCATATTCGATTCTAAAATGCTGACACACATTCATGGCAAAATCAGTAATTACAGAACCATATTCCATTATTTCAAATAATGGAATATGCTCTGTAATTACTGATTTTGTATTTGTATGACTGGAGTTTTCAATTAATAATTATTATAAAAAATTGAAAAACATGACACAATTTTTTTATTTACTCACAAAATTTCTAAAAAACGGGAGATTAAGAAAAAAAAACCGGTACAACGGTAGAAATACTAAAAAGGCGGTAGATCTACCGTTAAACGGTAGATCTGGCAACACTGTACTGACGATTAAAAAATTAAGAAATAAATAGCTCTAATTTTTATTCTTTTACTCTAGAGTTTATTCTTCATTGCCGCTTGTGATTTGGTATGAGATATTTGTCTGCACCTAATGAGCATTCACGTACTATGGGCCACAGATGAAGCATTCATTTTTTTAAATTTTATAGTTAAAAAGGAAATATTTCGAATAAATTGTTGTTAGTATATTTATAATGAACAACTTTTATTGAAAACATCTTTTCGCAAACCGCATGAGTAAGACAGAAACAAAACATAAAATTTTGCAAAATTTTTGTGGCCATGTGTACTTAAAAGTGACCGATTGATTTGAAAATATTAGAACTAGTTAGAACTTATGCCATAGGAAACCTTTTTGTAAAACTAAGCTCAGATGGCAGCACTGTAATACAGAGTAAACAAAACTATATTTGCGTTCAAAGCCTCACTGCACTGTGGAGTTTATTTTTAGCGAATTTCCTCCAAAGGAAATGCAGCTATTGTTTTTGTACTGATGATAGAATTTCGTAAAAATTTCTTCAATTGTCCATCGATCCTACCTACTAGATGTTAAACATGACCATCGTTAAAATTTTTATGTGTCTGTGGACTCTTTCTTTTAGACACGCACCAAATTAGCAACGAGTAACATATCTCTGACTCCATATCTCAGAGATAGTTACGATTAGCTAATTCATACTGATGATGACTACCTTGTAGTCGAAATACGTATTTATAAAATACAAATAATTGTTCTAGGAATTGGAGCAAAATTTTAAATTTAATTTCAAAAAACCTAGAGTTCTCTTTGATTATTTTAATAATCTTTATATTTGTTTACCTAGTTTTACATTGGCGCCTCTAGCGTGATAAATTAGCAGTAAGGTTCTCTATTGTAGGTAATATAAGCAGTGGACTATTTACCATTGGAAATAAAATCGTGGCTCCAGAATGGAGTATTAAGAACTCGTTTCAGTAGTAAATAAACATATTTAGCTGGTAGAGCTGAATTAATTTATTTTGACTATTATATGCGCGTAAGGGGAACTTATTTAAAAGTAGAAGGGCAACTTATTTAAACCATATTTTAATCATATATTTAATACTTAGTATTAAATATATGTTTCCTCCCCTTCATTTTGAAAATAGACTGATCCACTCAAACTGTGACGATATTCGAGGCTTCTTTACAAATTAATATACTTCTATTACAAACATTGTATATTAATAAAGCAAATATAGTTTTATATTGTTATTATTTTTTGTTAAAAAAACGACCTAATTTTTATTCTGTTATTTACTACCGACGAAAGTTCAAAAACTTGCCAACATTTATAGAGTTACATTTATTTTCTTTCTTTGGAAATTGCGGTGATGTATCCGCAACCACTCGACTAATACTAGTTTTATTTGTTGGTAACAATATAAATTTCATTATTAACAACAGATTTCCAGAAGAACAATGTAAATAAAAGCTTCTTAATTAAGTTGTACATTTTGTAATATGAAACATTTTTTTGGTGTACACCACTCTGTATATGAAAAAGATATTTTCAATAAAAAAAAAAAAGTAATCGTTCGCTAAATCATATAACCGGTAATTGAATAGAAATAAGTTCTTAATACCTCTTCTTCTTGTTCAAGTAGAATCATTAATTCTTGATAGAATTTCTCTGCATCAGTAAGTTCCATTTTATTGATGATTTCACTAGTTGAAATCGCCATCATTATCATGGCCAATAACGTTCTCAAGATTTTTCAAAATTATATTATTAAATATAATATAGAAATCTGTCAGTAACGTTTGAAGTATTCACTGTCATTAATAATTATTGATTGATTCATTATTATCAGTGTGTTTAATTTTTACTACCTACTACTTGAGTAGTGATGTGGTTCAGTCCAATATTTTTCATAATAATAAATTAATTATTAAATTATCATTCACATTTTATTGTCTTGTTCGTATATTTTAAGAATTTCACAATTAATTAATTAAATGATTTAGTATTTAATTTAATTTTTTTGAAATCAACTTGTACCATTTTATTTAGAGTTAATCTAAAGTCATTAAAACATCATTTATTTTAATAATGCTTTTTACGAAAAAAAAAGAAGTTATTATTTCGTTGAATGTGTCGACCGTTGATGGATTATTTATTATTATTATTATTATTATTATTATTATTATGATGATGATGATGATTATTATTATTTTAAAGTCAAAAGTCAATTAAATAATGTATAATGTCATGAAAGAAATTCATGTACACTCCCGTTCAATAAAATTGAACCGACCTGAACCGAATCAGTCTTTCACAATTTTGATTATTCTTGTAGTAAATGTTTTTGACAGATACAAAATTTTATTTTAGTTTTATACCTAAAAGGGAGATATAACACTTAACATGTATTTACATTACATATTCTTACTCTATCACTGACTTGTTTACATAAATAAAAAATATAAAACTTCCATTTCTTTTTTCACATTTAAAAAATATACTACTTATCTTTGTTTATAAATAAATAATATACAGAGAGTTACAAAAGTGAAGAGTTTTATGAAATGTAAGAAAATTAACATTTCAGGTTGGTTAAATTTTATTGAACGGGTGTGTATTATTTTCGAAGGAATTTCAAAGTATTTTTTTGGTGATAAATATAAGGTGCATTTATTTGTCTACACTTCCCGTTGAGTATTATCAGTAAAGAGGCGCTTTGAAAAATTTCCTAATATAATTTATGTATGAATGTTGAACTAGAAAAAGCGTCTATCGTTATATCGGATGTTTACTCAGAATTTACAAAAAATATCTATTCTTAAGCTATAATTTTATGGAAAAAGTTTCTATATTCTCAGTTTGCTCAATTTTTATGTATTTTTTTGAAAATCTAAGAAATGCTTGAATTATTTGTTTCGCAAATTGGTATGTTAGCATAAGCTAATACGCAGGGCCATTTTGGGCCGTGCAGAAGCCCTTGGACAAACAGATACTGGGAGCATCTGTAGAAACCCAATAAAACATCAAAATGGACATTTGTTTTATGGCGTGTACATAATTTGGCTTAAGAGAAGGGCTTCAGAACTTTATTTGCATCGCAACATTTTGTCAATACTTGCCAACGCTACACGAGCCGGTAAAAAAAATTGAACAGTTTTAGGAGGAATTTAAGTATACTGCTTCTGACATTTGGTTGTCTATCGAATGAGCAGTATTTGAGACAAAACTCGCAAATACACATTACATTGCTATTTATTATTATTTTTAACAAGTATAATGTTAACAAGTATAATGTTAACAAGTATAATGTTAACAATCAAAACAAGTATAATGTTAACAATTATTTAACAAGTATTCTGTTTTCCTAATCTTTCAAACTGCTTTATTTTTGTGCGCACTTTGATTTGAGTGTTTTGGTTGTGGCTTATATCATGTCTTTGGGTGGTCTTAGTTTGTTTATAATGTATTGTATTCTATTGGATGTTGTAGAAAAATGAGAGAATCATGGAAGGAAGTGGAGGTGTGTGCTATTATCCACTTGGTTCGACTCATCCTGTATATATAACTTGAATATTCTCAAATAAAATTTTATATCATGTTCTAATGAAATAAAAAACTATGAGATTTGAAAATTAAATCCATTCTAATAAACGTATTTTGTGAAAAGAAATAATTAAATTGAAAAACAATTTTTGTATAGTTGCATTCCATTATTGTATTCCATGGTAGGTTATAAAAATAAAATTGGTATATCCTATATAAACGAACATGCCTGGAATGTTTTAATATAGTATATAACATATATCAAATGCATATTTTCCATGATAGGGAATCTCATTGAATATTTTGTTTGATAAAAACAGAATAATTCTAAATTATCTATGTTTAATTGTTTTAATCAATGATAATATATATATTATATTTTTCAAATTGTTTTTTTTGTAAACTAGCGTCTATTTATTTCCATTGTTAGTATGGTTGCCTTTCGGTTATATTATACCAACGGAAGCGACTAGCGTTTACTTACTTTGACATTTAAGTAATATGTCTGAACATTGATAACATTTTTTGACATCAAATGCTTGATATGAAAAATCATACACATCTAGGGATGGGGATCGAACCCACGACCTCTGGCATTCTAGACCAATGCTCTACCAACTGAGCTACCTTAGATGTTATGGTAGTACTATGCATATGATCTTTCACTATCATTTCTGATGCCATTGTATTATTAATTTTTGTTTATTTACTATTAACATATTTTTCAAATTGTTTTTTTTTGTAAACTAGCGTCTATTTATTTCCATTGTTAGTATGGTTGCCTTTCGGTTATATTATACCAACGGAAGCGACTAGCGTTTACTTACTTTGACATTTAAGTAATATGTCTGAACATTGATAACATTTTTTGACATCAAATGCTTGATATGAAAAATCATACACATCTAGGGATGGGGATCGAACCCACGACCTCTGGCATTCTAGACCAATGCTCTACCAACTGAGCTACCTTAGATGTTATGGTAGTACTATGCATATGATCTTTCACTATCATTTCTGATGCCATTGTATTATTAATTTTTGTTTATTTACTATTAACATATTTTTCAAATTGTTTTTTTTGTAAACTAGCGTCTATTTATTTCCATTGTTAGTATGGTTGCCTTTCGGTTATATTATACCAACGGAAGCGACTAGCGTTTACTTACTTTGACATTTAAGTAATATGTCTGAACATTGATAACATTTTTTGACATCAAATGCTTGATATGAAAAATCATACACATCTAGGGATGGGGATCGAACCCACGACCTCTGGCATTCTAGACCAATGCTCTACCAACTGAGCTACCTTAGATGTTATGGTAGTACTATGCATATGATCTTTCACTATCATTTCTGATGCCATTGTATTATTAATTTTTGTTTATTTACTATTAACATATTTTTCAAATTGTTTTTTTTGTAAACTAGCGTCTATTTATTTCCATTGTTAGTATGGTTGCCTTTCGGTTATATTATACCAACGGAAGCGACTAGCGTTTACTTACTTTGACATTTAAGTAATATGTCTGAACATTGATAACATTTTTTGACATCAAATGCTTGATATGAAAAATCATACACATCTAGGGATGGGGATCGAACCCACGACCTCTGGCATTCTAGACCAATGCTCTACCAACTGAGCTACCTTAGATGTTATGGTAGTACTATGCATATGATCTTTCACTATCATTTCTGATGCCATTGTATTATTAATTTTTGTTTATTTACTATTAACATATTTTTCAAATTGTTTTTTTTTGTAAACTAGCGTCTATTTATTTCCATTGTTAGTATGGTTGCCTTTCGGTTATATTATACCAACGGAAGCGACTAGCGTTTACTTACTTTGACATTTAAGTAATATGTCTGAACATTGATAACATTTTTTGACATCAAATGCTTGATATTATATATATATAATATTGATGTATGTATTATGTTCCATTCTCAGAGTTTACTGTGCCTAGATAATGATCAAACGCATTCCTATTTCTGTAACAATTCTATTCACCCCTTTGTCTGCCCACCACAGACGATTTTAGTTTCTACATTGTAAAGAGCTTGAAATTTACAATGACCTAAAATGCAAAATTGTGTGGAAATTAAAAAGAAGACGAATACAAATAAGAAATTTACAACTTAGTTAATATTCTCAAACAAATTCACAAATTTTGATTGCAAATATTTTCTCTATGGACGTAAACTTTTGGCTTTCATCAAATTTTCTTTATATTTCCTGATAAGTATTTGATTAAAAACTATTTTAAAAGATATTATATCCGTAGCTAGGCATGAGATAGATTTATTGGTAATAGAAAAATCAAAAGGAGTTAGCTCAGTCATAAAGCGAAATCACACAAAATAATTGTATAATCACAATGAGTATCTATCTATTCTAGTTTTTTTCTTGGAGCTATAAAACCTAATACAATATGCTGGATATATGCTGTATAAATGTCTAGCATAACTTTTTGAACAACCTGTATTGATAGAAAATAGTATTTATGTATATGAAGATATAAAATGAATATACAGTATAACCTTAGTATAACGAACCTCAATATAACGATGTCCTCGATCTAACAAATTCTGAGAAATCGCCTAGAACTGGCCGTAAAAGTTCCAGCAAAATATACCTTTACATTACGAATAACTTTTGTAAAAACCTCCTTATAACGGTTTTTCAATTATTGCAAAAGATAAATAGAAAGTATAATTAATTTCTGCATAAAGTATTCTACTTTATGCAGAGGTTAATTATACTTACTATTTATGTTATAAAGAGGTTTTTACAAAAGTTGTTCGTCATGTAAAGGTATATTTTGCCTTAACTCTTACGGCCAGTTCTAGGGGATTTATCAGAATTCTTTAAATCGAGGAAATCGTTATATATATATATATATATATATATATATATATATATATATATATATATATATATATATATATATGTGTGTGTTTTTGTGCAAATTTTTCATATTGTGTTTTTAAATAAATATTGAAGTGCATTTTGTTTTACTTTTTTTAAAGTTTGTTTACCTTGCTAAAACGAATTTTTGACCAACCTATCTTCTATATAACAAATTACTTGGTAGAGCTGAATTAATTTGTTTTGACTATTATATGAACGTAAGGGGAACTTATTTAAAAGTAGAACGGCAACTTATTTAAACCATATTTTAATCATATGTTTAATACTTAGTATTAAATATATGTTTCCTCCCATTCATTTTGAAAATAGACTGATCCACTCAAACTGTGACGATATTCGAGGCTTCTTTACAAATTAATATACTTCTATAATGAATATTTCTAATCTCCTTCAGATTTGTTATATCAAGGTTATACTGTATAAAGAATTTAGTGTCTGACATCTATTATACATAGCTGTATAATTATGCCAAAGAATAAAAAAATACATCTTTGATATAAAGAGAATGATAACAAACAGAGATACAGTAAAACTGTTGTATATATATAAAGTAGTTCACTCAAATGTCATCGTTGTTTTGCATATCATAACCATAGACAATATACTTCAGTTATAATTTTATTTGACATTTGAGCGTTTTCGTGCGTTTATAAAAATTTAAATATAAATTGATTTTTTGGATTTTTAAACGGCTTGATAAAATGTATATTCAATTTTTGAACATTTATTATCATTTTTTAAACAATTTAAGTTTCATTTCACTAGTTTCGAGACAGTCAAAGCAAAAAATATAAAACATAGTATGATAAACTTACTTATTATAGCTATGCCAATAATTTGTATGTTCAACTTATTTTTATCTTTAAGTTCAACTTGAAAATATATTTAATTATAAATAAGATATTAATTTTTTAAAGAAATGTAAGGAAAAGATTCCCTATTTACAAAAAAAAAAGTAATGCCCGGATCGTTTAAGTATACTGTGAACTTTAAAAATCTCACCTTTAATTGCGAATATTAGTGGAGTCAATAAAGGTTATAAATCATTGAATGTTCGGAATCCTCAGAAACAGTTCCGATTTTGATGAAACATTTTTTTAAATATTTCTTATACCCTACTATTTGAAATCAGAAACATTCCAGGGGTCGGAATAAAATTTTTCTAATGGTAATTTAACAAACAAGCAAATACGGCTTGTAATCAGAATGAAAACATCAATTAACCAGTGGAGCACATGGTGTTTACATTTAACAATTTAACGTATACATTTGTTTGTTTACATCTAAAATACCTGCACAACAAAAGGTCGATTTATGAATATGCTATATTCAACGAAAAATTGGCAAACTGAACTGTAAATAACTCAGAAGCTATAAACTTTGCAGAAAAATTGTTTAGAATGTTTTCTGCTTAAAATTAATTATTCTACCAATTTGTGGGGTCATTTTGAATGTAAATATTTTCACCAGCGAAATGGAGTGGCATCCACCCTCAGGGTAGTAAGCCCGCTAATATATTTCTGATTTAAAATAATTATAAAAACAAACATTTAAAAAAAAATCATTAAAATCGGTGTTGTTTCTGACGATTCCTAAGTAAAAACTCTTGACTTCACTATATGTTGTTTCACAATCGGTCAAAAAATTTGATTATTAGAAATATAATTTTTATTTGATTTTTAAAATTAAGGGCAGTCAGCTAGATGTCATATTTCAGCTTCGATAATTTTTGCTTAGTAAACTACCTAAACTCAATGAAACTAATTGAAAGCTCTTTAATAAATTGATTACTAAAATAATACTATTTAACTGTAACTTAATCATTTGTGTAACTTTATACAGTTACGGTGAATACAGTCTATATAATTATTATTATTAACTTCATTAGAGTGATTAATATTCAGAAAATGTTCTCATATTCATGATTCTTTAAAAAAATTGAAACACCTGATTAATATGTTACTTTATATAATGGCTTTATTTATAATTTTTATTTTAGAGGAGTGATAAATATTGTACTTTAGAAAAACAATCTGGACCCCGCTACCGACATGTTAAAGGGCAACGGACTCCACACACAAAAAGCATATGAGTCATAGACCACTCTAGTATATGAATTCGGTAGCAATAGGCTTTATAGAGCTATTGAGTCACTGATCCCACTGATGAGACACAGATTTATCTCTAAGCAAATGTGGCTCATATTTGAGCCGACCGGTATCGAATGTGTTAAGGAAGTTGTAGCGATACTAATATGAAAATTAAATTTGCTCGTTAAAACTTCTAACTTTTTAATTATCAGTTTGTAATATTGTAATAAATAATCTAGACACATTAATGAAAGAAACCTCAACTTTAGAAAGTGGAAGCGGTGGGAAATCTCATCGAATCTTGTGCAGCAGTTTTTAACTAAACACAATATCGCACTGCATCGCCAACCTCCGTACTGCCCCGATATAACCCCCTGTGACTTTTGGTTGGACGACAAAAAAACGGTTCAAGATAATGCGACTTGAGTGCTATTTGGAATAGCACTCAAGGCTATTCCAAAAACTGACTTCCAGGACTGCTTCGGAAAGTGGAAACATCGCTGGGAGTGTGTTATTCAATCAAATGGGGTCTACTTTGAAGGATGCCACTCGCCCGATGACGAAAAATAACGCCAGCGCAGAGATATGAAGGTAGGTCGGATACTTTTCGGACAGACCTCGTATAACGACGGATAGAAAAGAATGTTTAATCTAAAAAAAAGTAATAATATTCGATTAAAAAACAAGCAATTTATTCAGAATGGAAAGCTGCTAAGCATGTATAGTATTTACAAAAACATGTTTTTTTATTAACAATATTATTACTTATAAAAATAATTGTAAACTATATAATGTTAATCAGATCCAGTTACTATTTTATATATTTAATAAATATATGAATATTAAATTATTATATTTATCGAAATATTTTTCACAAAAGTATATTTAAAAGTAAACTTTTCACAATAGTATTTAAAAGCGATTCCGTTTTAAATTAATATGGTATACCCACAAGGACTCGAGTCGTTGGCTATCTGGGCTAGTTTGTAATTAAATATATTAATGTTTAATACTACTTAAATAATGTTTCTTTGTCATAAAAATTTAAAAATTATTGTTTATTAAACAGATTAGTTGTTTATATCTAGAGCACGGAAGTGCGTAAGGCCGAGTTTAAGGGGTTTTTGACCTTTGTTCTATATTTAATCGAAAAATTTGATGTACATAGTGTTTAAAGTATAATGTTCACAAAAATGAATCTGTTTTACACTAGGAATTGTTATGCTATATTAGGTGATCGTAATATGTATGAACCAATTTATTTAGAGGTAGGTAGGTAGATTGTAAAGGCTGCCCTGGACGGGCTACACTTCGACCATAAGGTCCATTGTGATGCCTTAGGATGTGAGAATGTGAGAGGAGTGGAAGGAATTTGTGAGTAGACTAGGAATTGGTAGGATATGCGCCTGCAGCCGACTATGATAGGAACTATGCCGATATTCATCTGGAGTTCGTGAAGGAAACTGCAGAAAACCTTCTCAAGCATAGCCGGTTACTTCGTTCTTGTCCATACGCCGACAGTTTAGTCAATCAACCGCCCCTTTTTTTTTATACTTGACAAACTGCCGATGCCGGGATTCGAACCCATAACCTCCCAGTTTCCAAGTACTGCATACTGCGCAGACATGACGCCTTAGACCACTTGGTTACTTGACTTGGCTTGACCAATTTATTTAAGTCACTTGTTTCAAAAATACACGTCTGAACTCAAATATCGCTATGGTTACTTTACGCATGAATATTTAAAAAAAAATATAAAAATTTGCTCTTCACAGGGCTATTGATAAGTGAGGACCTTTTTTTAATGTTTAATTTTCTTGGATTATAATAAATCCAACATTTACCTTATTTATTATCTTAACCTACCAATGATTTCTTGTTAATTGACCACAAATCTTTGTGTGAGTGCTTTTATTAATATTGAAATGATATAATATAAGAGTTTAAGAATATAATAATAATTAGAAAGAGGGGTACCGCAAACGGGTCCCTAGTACCTAGACCAAGGGGTCCTCTGTGCCCTCCTTGACAACAACCTGTCACCCGAAGGCGAGACGCCTCCGGGTAAGAAGTGCTATTTTAAGCAGATGAAGCTATAGGATTCTATCGAGGCCAGACGCCACACAGAAGGCCAGCAACTTCTTCGCCAAGATTGCTTCCAGGATTGATGGATCCAAGGTTTCGGACCCAAAGAGTTTTAGAAACTAAAACCCGACTACGAAAAAAGTATATTACATTTTCGGAATCTGTAAATTAAAACCTTCTATTTGATACCAAACTCGATAAATTTGCGAATATTTTTGGCAAGCTTATTATGCAATTTATATCCGCCACAATGAATTTATACGACGTCACATAGTCTACGACACGCGGAACACAAAGACGAAGCGAACGACCTCTTATTCAACAAAATTGGATGAGTAGTTTAGGCGCTACGGTGGAACATACATAAATACAAACAAACATACATAGACTGCTAAAAACATAACCCTTCATTTTGGCTTTGCCATTGTCAGGTAATAAAATAAGAAAAGCAATAGAGCGGACTATAGACCGGATGATCTATAACTTGGTTGTCAACTATGTGGCCATGCGTCTGTACAAAAAGTTTCTGTGGGAGGATCCAAATGTTCGCAATCGTATTGACGGGTCTATGGCTAGGATGACAACTATGTTGTAAACATCTGTTTAAAAGTGTACCGTTGAATAAATTTAACAGCGAACTTAAGAAAGAAATTTCAAATATTCGATTCTGCCGACTCTCTTAAAAACGGGAGAGTCGCTGATGACCTTTCATTCACATAAATTGCATCCCGCAAAACGGTATCCTACTTTTCTATAAACGGTAGTATTTCCTCTTATAATTCATCATCCATTATTAGAAAGTTTTTAAAATCAATAGGTGAACTAATGCGTATTTCCTTCATTAAATTAGAATGGGAAAAATGTGTTCGGATTGGACACCAATCGTTTGATAATTCATGAACAATAATAAAACCTATTTTGACAAAATGCAAACTCGACTTCAAAAATCAAATATTCTATAACAACAAATGCACTAAAAAGTAAAAAAATAATTGCATATTCTTGTGCCAATTTTAGTTCACCTAAGCAAAAATTTTTAAATATATGTGTACAATTATTGTTATTTTTGGAGGCGGTGTCAGCATAGAGAAATTCACATAACTTTTGGACACCGCCTCCAAAAATAACAATAATTGTACACATATATTTAAAAATTTTTGCTTAGGTGAACTAAAATTGGCACAAGAATATGCAATTATTTTTTTACTTTTTAGTGCATTTGTTGTTACAGAATATTTGATTTTTGAAGTCAGGTTTGCATTTTGTGAAAATAGGTTTTATTTCTCGCTTTTTAGTGACTTTTAGTGCATTTTTTTATAACACTTTTTTTTTATCCGTTTTTTTTTTTTTTTTAATTTTTAGTGCTTTTTTTATAACAGATTTTCAGTTTTTTTATAAGCAAATTTCGCAGAAATCGGTTATCATATATAAAATGAGGATTTTCCTCGATTTCCCGGGGATCCCCTCATCAGAATGCAATTTGGTGACAATGGGACCAATGGGAAACCAAACCCTTTAAAACAAAAATTCAAAATCGGTTCATAAATGACGGAGTTCTGAGGTGACACACATTAAAAAAAAAAAAAAAAATACAGACGAATTGAGAACCATCCTCCTTTTTGAAGTCGGGTTAAAAAATATAAATTCTTCTCCACGACAAAAAATTTGAAACACTTCATAGACTAAACATGAAAAAGTTAGAGAGAAAGAGAATGTCGGTAGAGAAGTTAACCGGGAGACTTTATTAAGAGTAATGTTTGTGTTAATGTTGTCAACTCTGGCGGTAGGTCTGTGGCAAACTGACTATACATGGTTGATAATCAGATTGACCGCCTGTAGGTGCCGTAAGAGACGATAAAAACGATAAATACAGAATTTGCCACAGGTAAAACCGCGAGTTATAGATAGTATCTTATACCAATTTTCACAAGTTTAGTTTGTTAGGTGACGAAAATCAATGATTGATAATTTTGTATGAAATAATCTTGTTATAGGGAATTTTCGGAGGAAATTTTTTTTCATATATTTATTTTTCGACTAAAATCCTGATTATCCTAAAAACCTATATTTACATAACAACTTATGTACCCAACAATTTTCTATACAAATGTGTATTTACATAAAAATGTAAGTATTATACTTTAAGCTTACATTACCAGCTGTCATTGAGAAGTCTAATGAATATCGTCTTTGAAATTTTGAAAAACAAACCGCTTGCCTGTGAAGTTTGTGGTCATATGTACGGTCAAATAGCAAAAGTGTCGTTCTTTTTTTCAATAAAAATTGCTCGTTATAAAAATACTAAAATTGCGCTCATTTTAAACAATGCTTCTAAATATTTATTCAAGGAAGTGCTATTGAATACTGCCTCTAAGGAGGATGAATCTGACCCCCCAAGGTGATTATAAGTAGTGTTCTTGATTTCGACGTTTTTGAAGATCAACTAGTGATTTTCAGTGAATATCCCCTACGAACAAAACAACTTTTATTAGAGCCATTTTTCCAAAAACACGTCCTCGAAGAAATATTTAAGAGACAATAAAAATGATAAATAAAGAATTTGCCACAGGCAAAACCGCGAGTTATAGATAGTATCTTATACCAATTTTCACAAGTTTAGTTTGTTAGGTGACGAAAATCAATGATTGATAATTTTGTATAAATCTTGTTATAGGGAATTTTCTGAGCAAAATTTTTTTTCATATATTTATTTTTCGACTAAAATCCTGATTATCCAAAAAACCTATGTGTACATAACAACTTATGTAGCCAACAATTTTCTATACAAATGTGTATTTACATAAAAATGTAAATGTTATACTTTAAGCTTACATTACAAACTGTCATTGAAAAGTCAAATGAATATCGTCTTTGAAATTTTGAAAAACAAACCGCTTGCCTGTGAAGTTTGTGGTCATATGTACGGTCAAATAGCAATAGTGCCGTTCTTTTTTTCAATAAAAATTGCTCGTTATAAAAATACTAAAATTGCGCTCATTTTAAACAATGTTTCTAAATATTTATTCGGAAGTGCTATTGGATGCCTCCAAGGAGGAGGAATCTGACCCCCAAGGTGATTATAAGTAGTGTTCTTGATTTCGACGTTTTTGAAGATCAACTAGTGATTTTCAGTGAAAATCCCCTACGAACACAACAACTTTTATTTGAGCCATTTTTCCAAATACACGTCCTCGAAGAAATATTTAGGTGTAATGTTTAAAATAAGCACCTGTATGTATAAAATCAATTAATACTATTTGAAATTATTAAAAAAGAAAAGAAAAAAGAAATCGTTCTTTAATACTAGTAGCACGTACATTTGGCTGGTAGGTTGTCGATATTTCTTCTATTATGTCTCCAAAATAAAATGTTTGAGACAGGAAAATTGGCGCAATTGGGATTATTGTTGCGTGATCACACGTACAAAATATAGTAATGGAATATTATAAAAGGTATGTTTTATCTATTAAAATGTACAAGAAAAAGGTTTGTATTATACATTTAGAAGTATTGTATGTATATGAAGCCAGAAGAAAGAAAGAGTGCATATGTACATTTCTAAGGGTCAAGCAAAATGGGACGAATAACAGACTATCCTCTTAAGGTCGGTCCAGCATGAAATCACTTTTAGACAGATTTTGCTCATTTTTTTTTCACAGGCTAACAATAACGTTTTCTAATAAATCCCGAAGTTTCAGAATTTTTGACCGTTTAGAACGTGAGATAATTAATAACAAAGTAATCATTCTCTCTAATTAGAAGAATGTAAAACTTCATTCCCGCCCAACTATTATCTATTATTAATACTCGTTAAAAATACTCGACAGAATTTAAAAATAAAGTAGGAGAGTAAAGACAAATATTTCCTAAATAAATCTTAACAAAAATCGCGTTTTACCGTTTTGTTTTCGAAATATAATAGTTAAAAATTTGTTTTTCTATCAAAATTACATAAATTTGTATATAAATATATGTATGTTAGTATATATGTCTATATGTATTTGTTCTATAACCGGTTTTTTGTCCTGATTATACAAGATAATGCGGGAACTACCTTAAAAACATAAATTTACTTTAACTAAATTATCACCCTTATTAAGGAACTGGAATGGTTATCACCCGTAACCAAAACTATCGACAACATGCCATTCAAATTTTAATATTAGAACAGAAGATGCGTATATAGAAATATTGACCGGCAGACAAACAGACCGTCATGTTACATCGATACTCAGGAGGTGGAATAAAACTAATTTTCCTAAAAGCTAAAAGCTTGTCTATATAGACAAACATATGTCATTGAATTTTTACTATATAGTATACGGTATGTTCTTTCATATTATGTCTTCGTAATCCTAATGGAAATTAACATTATTATATTATTGTGACGCTTAAGATTGTTGTGAAACTAGAAGGGGTAAGTATGGGTGGGGAGTTTGTCCTATACCAAATGCATTGCTATCTCATCCATTGCCAACTCTAAATAAGTAAAAATTTTGCAATTAAATCGATTCAAATAATTTAATTTTTGTAAAAAAAATATATATTTGTAAAAAAAAAGTATTATTTAAAAATTAAATCTTAAATTACATTTTTTCGAAGAGTTTTAATTTTAATAATTAAAAATATGTTTTTATGATGTATTTAAAAAAAGTTGCATGGTGATAAAACTAGATAAAACTAAATAAAACTAGATCAAAATAAAGATAACTAAAAATAAAACCAGATAAAAATAAATAAAACTAAAACATTTTTCGATCTACAAATTTAATTATCTCAGAAACCAAAAACAGGATTAATTTGAAATTTGGTCCAGGTATTTATAAGACTTTGATAATTATTATGACAGTTTTTCATAACACATTTCTGGTTGTCGAGATATAGATTTTTGTATTCATGTTTTTACCGACGAGTCCATTTAACCTATGTAAAAATCTCTTAAAAATCGTAACTTTAACAATTTTTTTACTCAAAAACTAAAAACAGGATCAACTTAAAATTTTGACAGGATATTCGTTATTATTGAAATAATAAGCTGCCAAATTTTGAAGAATCTGTCATTAAATTGAATTTTCTTCACAACAACCTTAAAGTATACACAAATAATAATACATGTGTATTTTTCTTTGATGATTGAATTTATTTGTGTTACCCAAATACTGATGCTTGAGAAATCTTCAGTTTGTTGACTATGTGCAACTAATTAGACCATACAATTATTCACAAAAAGAAAGAAACAGGTGGGTATTCGAATGAAAAATAAATTCTTCCCCTGGGAAGGAAAAAAAAAGATTAAATAAAAAAACTATTTCAAAACCCAAAACAGAGAGAGCATTGATGTTGTTATCTCTTATTTGTGTCTGTATTGTATGAAATGAACCCTTTTATTTATAAATGGTGTGATTCAAGTGCACACATTTGGTGAACTTTTATTACATTTAGATGTCTGATATAAAATTTATACTGGCATACAGCAATAATTTATTCAAAAGTATATGGCGTTATAAAATCTGATGTGTAAATACTCGTATGACACTCGTATAACAGCGATGTTAACTGAACAACAGTTCTTTCATCAAAAGAATGAGTTCTTCGAGCATTGAAAACCGTGGCGGATTTAGGATAGTTGTCGCCCTAGACTCTAGTTATTTTTGGAGTCGGTGTCAGCCAAGGTAGAGGTAGATTGAAAAGGCTGCCCTGGATGGGCTACACTTCGACCATAAGGTCCATTGTGATGCCTTAGGATGTGAGGATGTGAGTGGAGTGGAACGAATTTGTGAGTAGACTAGGAATTGGTAGGATATGCGGCTGCAGCCGACTATGATAGGAACTATGCCAATATTCATCTGAAGTTCGTGAAGGAAACTACAGAAAACATTCTCAAGCATAGCCGGTTACTTCGTTCTTGTCCATACGCCGACAGTTTAGTCAATTAACCGCCCCTTTTTTTAATTTTTATAATTGACAAACGGCCGATATCGGGATTCGAACCCATAACCTCCAAGTTTCCAAGTACTGCATACTGCACAGACATAACGCTTTAAACCGCTCGGCTACTTGGACTGGTCGATGTCAGCCAAGAGAAATTGAAAAAATATTGTCGTTTTTTTCTCGAAAAAATATTGTATTTATTTAAATTTTAATGTCTCACATAAAATTTTTCCTTTACATATAATTTGGATATCGACTCCAAAAATAACAATAATTGTACATTATATTATCCTAATAATTTGATTGTCTTTTAAGCAGTCTACATATATGTTTAAATATTTTTGCTTAGGTGAACTAAAATTGACACAAGAATACGCAATTATTTTTTTACATTTTAGTGCATTTTTGGTTTTAGAATATTTGATTTTTGAAGTCGGTTTTCCATTTTGTCAAAATTTTTTTTTTTTTTTAATTTTTACTGCATTTTTCATAGCAGATTTTCAGTTTATTTTACATGCATTTTTTATTTATTTATTTTTTTGGAGTCGGTTTTTTTTTGTAAAAAATTTTTTTATTTGAAGTCGGTTTTTAAAAACTAAGTTTCTTATTTTTCCATTATGAATGAGTATAGCCTTTCAAACAAAGAAAAAATTTTCGCAGAAATCGTTGATCACATATAAAATGAGGATTTTCCTCGATTTCCAGGGGTTCCCCTCATCAGAATGCGATTTGGTGATAATGGGACCAATCGGAAATCAAACCCTTTAAAACAAAAACAAAATTCCAAATCGATTAATAAATGACGGAGTTCTGAGGTAACACACATTAAAAAAAAAATAGAGACAAATGGAGAACCAGTCTCTTTTTTGAAGTCGGATTAAAAATAGATGTTTGTACGATGTGATATTATCTTTTGTTATTATGAATATTATATTATGACGCCTTTGACTATAACTGTACTAAGAAGAACTCCGTGACATCAAATTTTCGATCCAACCTTATTTTTTAACTTCGCTAGGTCTGCTTTGTGCAAAATTTATTTTTCGATATTTGAATTTAGTAATTGATTTCCACTTGAGACTTTTGAAATGGACTGTACTATATGGAAGTATATAATATAATATAAATGATATATAATATTTATACTTGAATATATATATATCTACGATACATAGTTAGCTAGGTGTATAACTATCTATGTCTGTGTTATATATGGAGTGATGCGAAATTTACTTGTTACATCTGAGGTTAATATATAGGACCAACTTTCTTATTTCACTAGGAAAAAAATTCGGTACGCAAGAGCTGCGTCAACTTAGCGAATTTTTTCAGAATAAATATATCACTTCTGGAAATAGATCTTAATTAACTTTTTTCTTATTAATTTCCATGGCGATCCGCTAGAGTGATTATAGACACATATATAAATAAGTATGTTTTCGTATGTGATATGCCTTTGATATTTCCAGAGTCGGACTGGGCCTAAGGGGCCCGGGTAGCATTATAACTAATGGCATTCACTTAGAATCGAGGTAGATGATACAATTAGGTCAATTAACAAACCCAACGTTAATAATAATCAAATAGGCAAGAGTTTTTGGAAGTTTTTGTTTTCAAAAAACGTAAAAAAAAAGCTGCTATCGACCCTATTCTTGATAAGATCCGATGCTATGTTTAGGATAATCAACGAGTCCAGGAGTTCTTGTCCCGTCGCAAAGGACGAAGCCTCTCTTAAGGCGTTTCAAGATTGTGCTTCAAGACGTAAACAAGATTTTGAGGATTACACAATAAGCGACGTATATGTCGGTTATATTGGCACAAAAGATCACATGCACATGGTATGCAGACATACGAATCCCTTCGAGATAAATAAAAGTGTTTAAATGATGTTCGCAGATCTATTTCTGTTTTTCTCCATGTATAAACGATTTTGAATATCGGTAGTGAGTCGGGGGCTCCACGCAAGTTAGGGCCCGAGTGGCGATTGCCACCCTGACTTTATGGCCAGTCCGACACTGGGTATTTCAAAGGCCAAGTTCGTTAATGAATATAATTGAACAAAGGAAGGGGCGTTTAGAGAAAGAAGAACACAAAATATGGAATATACCTCTTAACATTAGAAACATTCCTTAAAATAATTAAAAATACCAAGAACCATGGTGATGCATTTGTAATATTCATTATTATGGGTATTATTTTTAAATTGCAGATATATCTGTAAATATACAGAAAATATGTTCAGAAAATGAATTGTAGTAAAACTGATTTACTACAACTTTACTTATTATACATTTTTTTCACTTTACCAATATTAAGAAAGAAATTGAAGATTTTAGGTATTTTATTTAAATGTAAATAAATATTTCGATTAGCGAAATATTTGCAAAATTCTTTTATCGCTACAAAACCAATAGCAACATTTTTTTTGAAAATTCGCTAAATACGAATTCTCCTAATAAACACAAATTGATCTTATAGTTATCAACATCAGGAAAACATACATCGATTAATATAATTTTGGAATACCCTATATAATACAGTTAAAACTTACAATGAGCAAGGATAATTATTAAAAATTTATAAATTTAATTTTGTCTACTATACGTCATATAGCAATAGGTTGTTGGTCTCATACATAATAAAATAGAGTAGTCTGTTACCCCGTATGTAATACACTTCCTACTATTGTTCCATTATCATTTTGACTGTTTGAAATTGTTTTGTTGGTTTGGAGATGTGTCAAGAGATGTGTCATACACCTGTTCCATGATGATGAAAAATTGTTGTATGAACTGAGGGATGAATTTGTGTGATGGAATTATTTTTTCAGGTATTCACAAAATTATCATGTTTTGAATTCGACGATTAATATTATTTTGATTTCAATACAATAACAGAGGGTTTCACTAAACTGTTTTAAGGTATTTCCAAACTATTATTAGGTTGTCAAGAAGTTCCCAATATTAGTAAAATGAATCCTCAGAAATCAGCTGAATTTTTTTGGAGAATTTATCACCATGGCGTTTTTGAGAAAAGCGTTATGTAAGTTGGAGAAATTTAACATGCATCTTCATAAACATGGTGAAATAAAATGCACGATTCTGACTGTTTTTACTTCGAACTCTCTCAATATAGTCACGGTTGTTCTGAAATTCGACACATACTTTCCTCAATTCCTTAGAAATATTTTTCCTTAAAACTTTGGGAGAATGACCATCGGGTTGTTAAATTTTTTGATAAAATATGCGTAAAAAAGCATTTTTTCATGTCCGCAGCAGAAGGTTATTTTTTATGGTTCAGTTGGGATCATGAGTACCGGCACGCTGTTTGAAAGTCGTTTGAAATTATATACTAGTATATGTATGATATGTTATGTGACGAATGGGAACACTGGCGACAATGGACAGCTGCTTTCAACAACGCGCAGGAGTACCTTAAGTCTTTTTATATCGTCGCAATTACCATATTATAATAGAATATCACCAAGAAGTGTTTCACTCAGAATAAAATACAATTATTAAGAGAGCCATCTAAAAAATCTTAAAACTGAAAGCCAATAAACAAATACAACAATGTTTTCCAACGGTTTTAAAATTTTTTATAGCCAAAAGTTGCAAGAAGACAGAGATAAAACTATAATTTTTGTACCAAATTTGCCGCAGGATTGGGTATTTATCATTAGTATATTTTCAAATATAATATTTAGATTTTAAATTTTGAAGTTTGATTATTTCCAATTGTAGTTTTTTTTAATTTCTTTCGAATATTGTAGTAATTTCTAGTATATTGATATCTTTTCGAAAGGAGTTTGAGTAAAATAATGTGATATTTTCAATTATTTTTCATCATTTTCAATTTTCGATCTTTTTTTTTTATTAAATAGTTTAAATATTTCGTCTTTTAAATTTGCTTATATCATCTAATAAATTTAAATCTTTTTGTTATTCAAGATTTAAATCTTGTAGCTTTGAACTAAAGTCTGCTAAGATTAATAAATAAATAAACTCTATTACCATATTTTTATGTGCCATGCATTTTTTTAAACTTAGTACACTCTCGTTCATAAACTTTGAACCAGTTGAAACATTCCAGGTGTTACGGTATGTAATATTATACATATATTTAGTAATATACGCTCAGAATGTGATTTACTGGTTCAATTTTTATGAACGGGATTGTACATTTAGTTGTGTACATAATGCTGACTGCTGTCTGAAGTCGTCAGTACAACATAAAAATCTAATTAGAGTGCGTTAAATATATTCATTATTATACCCAGTATATTTGTAAATATACAAGGTATATTAAGTTTAGTCCCGACTTTGTAACGCTTGAAAATATTAATCCTTGACAAAAATGCTTCAAAAAGGTATTCATAAAATGGCCTAATTCGGCCATTTTCACATGTCCGTCCGTCCGTCCGTCCGTCTGTGAAGCCGATAACTCAAGAACGAAAAGAGATAACGAGCTGAAAATTTTTGTGTGTGTTCTAGAGCAAAAAAGTAAGGTCAAGTTCGTTAATGGGCAAAATCGGAACATGTTTCCCCCCCCTATGAGGGGGGGAAATATCCGTCATTGAAACCGTAAGAGATAGAAAAAAAATTTTGAGACAAAAAATCTTCTTCTTTTTAAAATAATCATCTTTTGTTTGAAAAATTTTTCCATAAACTCAATAGTTTTCTCATAATTTGTGCAGAAAGAGCAAATAAATGGGGGGAATTACACATCTTTGAAACCGTAAGAGTCAGAAAAAAAATTTGTTAACAAAAAATCTTTTTCTCTTTATAATAAACAACTTTTGTTTGAAACACTTTTTCATAAACTCAATAGTTTTCTCAAAATCTGGCCTCAAAGTTGAAAAAAATGATTAATACAATTGATAAGCGAATGAAGGCATGGTCTCCATGTACAAACGGGCACATGACAAACATAACATACATCAAATAGTATTGTTTTTATGTTTATTTCAGTTTTTTTAACCATAAGGTCAAGGATTAAGTGATTTTCCTTTTCAAAGAAGTAGTTGGTCTCGTACAGATGTCAAAATTTTGCAAAAATTTTGTTCAAAGGTCCATCGATCCTATCAAAAATCATCAAAAAAATGTATATATATATATATATATATATATATATATATATATATATATATATATATATATATATATATATATATATGTATACATATAAATATATATATATATATATATATATATATATATATATATATATATATATATATATGATTTACGGTTCGCTTTAGCTTTCGTTTCGCTGACTATCTGTTCGCTTTTGCTTACGTTTCGCGTTGTCAAAACTTCCTATTGACTAACGCTTCTCATTGACCAACGCTTCGCGTTGGCTGACATACGACTCGCTTAAGCTTACAGTTCGCGTTCGTTTACGCTTTGCGTTGTTTAACAATTCGCGTGAAATCACGCTTCGCGAATCACCGACGCTTCGCTTTGAATAAATAACGCTTCTCATTAACCAACGCTTCGCGTTGGCTGACTTACGGTTCGCTTTAGCTTTCGTTTCGCGTTGTTAAACGCTTTGTCTTTAACAAGCTCACGGTTCCCGTTGATTAACGCTTTGCGTTGTTTAACGATTGGCGTGAAATGACGCTAATCACCGACATTTTGCTTTGATTAACTAACGCTTCGCGTTGGCTGACTTACAGTTTGTTTTAGCTTACATCTCGTGTTTGTAAGCGCTTTGCGTTCACCAACGCTTTGCGTTGATTAGCTAGTGCTTTGCGTTGACATAACGCTTCCTATTGACTAGCGCTTCTCATTAACCAACGCTTCGCGTTGGCTGACTTACGCCTCGCTTAATCTTACGGGTAACATTGGTAAACGCCTTGCGTTAACCAACGCTATGCTAACGCTTCGCGTTTGCTATTTACTAACGCTTCGCGTTGGCTAACTTTTGGCTAACTTAAGATTACGTTTTGCGTTTGTTCAAGCTTTTCGTTGATTAACGATACCGAACACTGACGCTTAGCTTTGGATAACTAACGCTTCTCATTGGCCAACGCTTCGCGTTGGCTGACTTACGGTTCACTTTAGTTTACGTTTCGAGTTAACCTATCAATTCCTATAGACTAACGCTTTTCATTGACCAACGCTTCGCGTTGGCTGACTTACGGTTCGCTTTAGCTTTCGTTTCGCGTCGGTAAACGCTGTGCGTTGATTAACATAGCCGCTTCGCGATACACCGGCGCTTCGCTTTGACAACTAACGCTTCTCATTAACCAACGCTTCGCGTTGGCTGACTTACAGTTCACTTTAGCTTACGTTTAATGTTGGTTAGCTCTTTGCGTTTCTCTCGCTTAATCTTACGGGTCACTTTGGTAAACGCCTTGCGTTAACCAACGCTATGCTAACGCTTCGCGTTGGCTAACTTTTGGCTAGCTTAAGATTACGTTTTGCGTTGGTTCAAGCTTTTCGTTGATTAACGATTCCGAACACTGACGCTTCGCTTTGAATAACTAACGTTTCTCATTGGCCAACGCTTCGCGTTGGCTGACTTACGGTTCACTTTAGCTTACGTTTCGAGTTAAACTAACACTTCCTATAGACTAACGCTTTTCATTGACCAACGCTTCGCGTTGGCTGACTTACGTTTCGCTTTAGCTTTCATTTCGCGTCGGTAAACGCTTTGCGTTTACCAACGCTTCGCGTTGACCTAACGCTTCCTATTGACTAACGCTTCCCATTGCGCCAACGCGTCGCGTTGGCTGATTTACGGGTCGCTTAAGCTTACGGTTCGCCTTGGTTAACGCTTTGCGTTGTTTAATGATTCGCGTGAAATCACGCTTCGCAAATCACGGACGCTTCGCTTCGAATATCTAATGCTTCTCATTAACCAACGCTTCGCGTTGGCAGACTTACAATTTGTTTTAGCTTACGTTTGGCGTTTGTAAATGCTTTGCGTTGATTAACTAACACTTTGCGTTGACCTAACGCTTCCTATTGACTAGCGCTTCTCATTGACCAACGCTTCGCGTTGGCTGATTTACGGCTCGCTAAATCTGACGGTCTGCGTTGGTTAACGCTCTGCGTTGATTAACGTTTCGCGTGACGTCAAGCTTCGCGAATCACCGATGCTTCGCTTTGAATAACTAACGCTTCTCATTAACCAACGCTTCGCGTTGACTGACTTACGGATCGCTTTAGCTTACGTTTTGCGGTTAGCGCTTTGCGTTTACCAACGCTTTCCGTTGATTTACTAAAGCTTCGCGTTGACTAACTTTTCGCGTCGCCTAACGGCTTGTCTTAAACAACGCTTTGCGTTAACAGCCGCTTCGCGTTGATTTACTCAATTATATAACTCAATATTTAAATATATAAAAATCGCAAGAACATTAATATAAATTTTTTTAAATGCAAGAACATTTATACTGTTTCAATATTAATTATTAATACAAAACAAACATTTACAAATAATTCATATTTTATAAACATTGAATAGGCAGAAATATTCACAATTCAAACATTGATATACAACTCAGTATATACTGGGTATTCAAACAATTAACTCAGTTAGTTGTTACATTACTTGTTGTCTTCTTAAGTTTAGCCAGTACTTCTAACAATTGAAAATTATTTATTGAATATCCCTTATTTTTTGTATGTGGAATGTTTGAAAATAAATGATAGAATTCTATTAACGGTATAACATAACACAACAATCCGCATAAATTAAAAGAAAAATAAAACCCCAAAAAAAATAAAACAAAAATAGAATTCTGATAAAAAAAAAGTTAAACCAAGGGTTTGAATATTCCTCCATTATGTGCTCTTTTGCTCCATTATTTGCACAATAAATAAATTGACACATTCCTTTGCCGAATGTCCGCCAAAGTACCATTTAATAATTTGCACTTTTTCTATTGTTGTGTAATAACACATTGTTGGAATACAATTATACCATTAAGAAACAACCAAATATTTCCTATGCATTCACATACGTAATGAATAATAATATTATCAATTGAGTGTGCAGCACTAAATCCTCACTCTTAAATGACATCAAACAAACATGATTCTACAAGTAGAATGTAAATATGTTTATATTATATGGTTAGTAAATGTGTCATTTATATATTTAACATTGATTCCCTATTAGAAAAGCTGTTGAAAACGGTCTGTATAAGATTACTTTTTACGATTTCCTGCTAACCATTATATCGCTATCGATCAATTGTCTATATTAAATGAGTTCAAAACCGGGGTCTGTATTTATTTTTAGCGAATTTACGCTCTAAAGAATATGTACACATGTATAATTGATCAACAGCGATACAGTTACTCGTATAATAAAAACGTAAAAAAAGAATGTTCAAACAAATTGACAGGAACATGAAAAGACTAATCATATAAAATAATATATTTATGATAGTTTAAATACTAATACTCATTTTGATATGGATGGATTTATATTA
The DNA here is from genome assembly GCA_963920215.1 of Nineta flava. Classification (NCBI taxonomy): domain Eukaryota; kingdom Metazoa; phylum Arthropoda; class Insecta; order Neuroptera; family Chrysopidae; genus Nineta; species Nineta flava. Next base: position 30,808,519 of record OY986044.1, on the reverse strand, counting down.
AACCATAATAATAATAATAATAATAATAATAATTGTAAATAAATAAAATGACCTTTTGTCTGTTCTCTTATTTAATTTAATATAATCGGAGTTTCAATTTCACATAATACATACAACAATTAAATCCCTTGTATTAAATAAATTTAATCGATTTTGAAAATATTACATTTATATATTATTATTATTATTATTATGTATGAAGTTTATCTTTTTGACAGGTCCGTATACATAAAAGTGAACCCTTATAGCAACATTTTATAGTATATACCTATATTGTTAAAAATTTATTAAATTTGATACAGTATGAAAAATTTAAAAAAAATTGTTGACCCGATTATAAAACGGATGAGATTTATTTTACATTCAATGAAAATTTAATAGAAAAATATGCTACTTCTTATTACGAAAAAGTACAGATTTTCTAATGACGGATTGTCCCTCAGCTATCGGATTCTGTTAAAAAAAAGTTGGTTCCTATTTAATTTTGATCTTGAAAAACGCAAGGAATGATCTTCAAATAACCTTGAAGGCTACGGTTAAGGTGAAATCAAGATCACCATAAGATGCCCCCCTCCAAACTTTTATTAAGGTCATTTTTTTCAAAAAACTCTTCCTCAGAAATATTTAGATGCATTGTTTAAAATGAGATATTCTATACATATATATACACTCCCGTTCAATAAAATTGAACAGATCTGAAACGAATCAGTCTCTCATAATTTTGATTATTCTTGTAGTAAATGTTTTTTACTATACTTCCATTTATTTTTTCACACTTAAAATATATACTATTTATCTTTGTTTATAAATTAATAATTATACAGAGAGTCACAAAAGTGAGGAGTTTTATGAAATGTAAAAAAATTAACATTTCAGGTCTGTATATATATATATATATATATATATATATATATATATATATATATATATATGTGTGTGTGTGTGTGTGTATGTGTCTGTATCAATCACAGTTTTAACCCAATCGGAATGAAATTTGGTATGTGCGGTGTTCTTCCCATTCGAAAGACCAAGTTCGTTAATGAGCAAAATCGGACAAAGAAAAATGGGAGCTTATACAGTTTTCGATTTTTCTAATATTACCTAGGACAGATATTTTGTATTTTGTAATTTTTTTTGCTCTAATAAATAAATCGTTTGTTATTCATTTCAGTCATTTTCAATCATAAACCGTCAATATTTCTGTAAATATTAGTGTAACAGAAAAAATGATAAGAAACAAAATTACAGTAAAACGTAGTACCTACAACTTTACTTCTAATAAATTTTTCGATTTTTCAAATATTAAGGGAGATATGTCAATTTTTGTGTTTCCACCTTCCTCTAAACCCCCCCCCCCTTTCCCCTTGTCCGATTTTACCCATTAACGAACATGACCTTTTGAATACCAAAAGCGTCTCAAATACTAAATCTCATTCCGATAAAATGAAAACTGTGACCGCTAGAGTGATTACAGACACATATATATATATATATATATGTATATATATATATATATGTATATATATATATATATATATATATATATATATGTCCATAGATATATATATGTATATATATATATATATATATATATATATATATATAAATTTTACAGATGGTGATTTTTGACGTCTACTAGGTAGGATCGATGGACATTTGAAGAAATTTTTGCGAAATTTTGACTTCGGTACGGGAGAAATAGCTCTATTTAAAACCATGAAAACTTCTGAACCTATAGACATAGAGGGTCTTCACTACATTTATAAAAGTTAATTTACTGGATATTGTGTACAAGAAAAAAAAACAAATTGTTATTGGAAGGAATAAATAATTAATCAAAAAATGAAACAGATATATATTAATAGCTTTTATTAACTATTTAGTATTCTTGTTTGTTACATTTATTTTGTATGTGTTTTTTGTTTGGAATACGAACGTGGGTGTATTAATAATATCCGGATCAAATTTAATCAATTGAAATTATTAAATAACTTAGCTGTGTTTGTTTTATTTTGTATTAAATATTCGATCAAAAACATAAATGTATAAAAGGACCAAGTTTTCGGATTAATCTTTAGTAAAATATTTTTTCCTTAAAAAGTACTGATATGAAAAAGAAGGAAGTTATTTGCCAAGTGTAAGAAAATGAATATAAATTTACTATGTGTTTAATATTCCATCTTTGCCCCTCTCTTTCATATCACTACTTTTTAAGGAGAAAATATTATATTGAGGATTACCCCGAAAACTTGGTCCTTCTTTACATTTGTGATTTTGCAAGGATATCATATCTTTTTATAAAGCTTTTCAATCGGCTAATTAAACTTTAAATAAATGACAAATTTCTTAAGCATAAATTTTTGAATCGAAGGAAGTCCAAAAAGAAAAATTATTTTTAGTCTTATTTCATTGGAATACTGAAATCAAATGATTATCAAATGAAGTTGAGAAAAGTACATACAAAAAAAGGGGGTTTAAGCTCCGTTTTTGATACACAACGGTCTATAACAGAGTTGGTAGGTGTGCGGTTGCAGCCGACTTTGATAGGAACTATGCCGATATTCATCTGGAGTTCGTGAAGGGAAACTGCAGAAAACCTTCACAAGCATAGCCGGTTACTTCGTTTTTCTCCATACTCCTACAGTTTAGTCAATCAACCGCCCCATTAATTTTTAATTGACAAACTGCCGGAGCCGAGATTCGAACCCATAACCTCCCAGAGTCAAGTAGACACAACGTCTTAACAAGCGCGGCTACCTGGCTGATGAAAAGTACATACATGACCATATGTATTACTATGTTAAATTCAACAACCAAACTCGGCAAAATTTTCGATTTCGGAGTAGAAATTTCGGGTTTCCAAATTTTTTCCTTTGGTTTGGGCATTAAACCTAACTAAATGCCAAATATCAACTTTATAGGATATCGGGAAGTACCACTTTGTTTTTGATCCTTACTACCAGCTTATTTGGAGGTGTTCGCGCTCCCACTATTTATTTTTTACCGATAATATTAAAACCGTGTTCTAAAATAATCAGCACTGTAGCTCTTTTGGTACAAAAGTTATAAGGGGGTCATTTTTGACGTAACAGTTGCTGTGGTATAAAGTTTACTGAAGTACACATATGGCCTGATTCCCTTCAACTTATCCATAAGCACTTCCGTGCTATATGATAATGTTTTAATCGAAAACCAACATATTTTTTTTATATACTTCTATATTTATATTTAACAGTAAACACGATAAGAGTACTAGATGTTTGGAAATTAATTAAACTCGTTTTTGGCTTTTTCTTCTAGATCTTCATGAGATATTGCTTAGGAACAGAGAAAACGGAGTGTTATATAAAAAAAATGCTGTATCAAAAAAGCAATTTAAGATGGAAATTTATTCACCGGGCAAGGATAAGTATATTTATAACATAATATCTATATACAGACTGTGTTGGAATGCTTTTCCAATAGAGAATCAATGTTACATATTATTTATTACTGGCAGGCCGTCTGGTTACTGTGCGGAGTCAGTCAGTACACATGTAATGAGTACACACTAACTCTTAAATGAGTCAGTACACACAGTACACACAATCAATGAGTCAGTACGCACTCTTAAATGACAAACAAACTACCATACGCATATGAGATGACTACATGTGTACTGACTGACTCAGCACAGTAACCAGACGGCCTGCCAGTAATAAATAATATTTAACATTATATATATATATATATATATATATATATATATATATATATATATATATAGTAATATAATATATATAATAGTATATATAATATATATAATAGTATATATAATATATATAATAGTATATATAATATATATAATAGTATATATAATATATATAATAGTATATATAATATATATATATACCGGTTGTTTAGTTTACATCTTCGCATAGCAGATCTCCCACGAGTATGAGAGAGTACATATGTATACATTAGGCAATGTGTATGAGAAGGAGGTCTTATATGTTTGTTTTCTTACTTAAAGTTAAACTGTTGTATGCTGAAAAACAGAACAAATCATAACAACTGATCTGTTCAATCAAAAAAACCCCACTCTCCAAGCGTCATCTAAATGAATGCGTATCGTACGACACATACCACACACAACAGTTTAACTTTAACTAAGAAAACAAACCTATAAGACCTCCTTCTCATACACATCGTTTAATGTATACATATGTACTCTCTCATACTCGTGGGAGATCTGCTATGCGAAGATGTAAACTAAACAACCGGTATATATATATATATATATATATATATATATATATATATATATACATATATATATATATATATATATATATATATATATATATATATGTATATGTATATATATATATGTATATATATATATATATATATATAGATAGATGTGTGTATGTATGTTCCCTTTGGACTCCAAAACGGGTGGACCGATTTTGATGAAATCAGGCAATCTTCAGATCAGCCAAGTGGGTGATTTTCTGAAGTTTGGTAGCGATCGGGAAAAAAATAATTTTGTTTGTGCCATATTTTCAATTTTGTGTCATCTGGTTCTAGATAATTAGTGTTACCCGTGCGAAGAAGGGGCGGGCCGCTAGTAAGTTTTTTTTTAATATAGCAAGACATATAATACTCGATTGAATAGATAAAAAATAGATAAAATGCATTGAATATATAAATTAAAAAGATATGCTTCTAGAACAAGATGTAGTTACATCATTGTCTACAATACCCAATAATTTCTGAAGCCCATTAGTAAAGGATTAAATAACTATGTATTTTCATGTCATACACACACACACACACACTCATACGAAATAGGAAATTCAAACGTTTATAAGTTTGACCAACATTTCAAAGAGAAGATTTAGTTTTAGACAGTTCTCAATGAATGATCGTTGTGTTTCTTCTTTAATCTAACAACTACTATACGTTTATTTCAGCAATGATCTTTTTATTTCAACATTAAATATAATAGCTCCAACGTCGTTTGTATTTAGTATAAATGCTGGCTGGGGTTCTGCTACTGTATGTTTTGTTAATTTTGTGTATGTAAGACGTTATTATTCAACATCCGTTTTGGTTGAATAATAATCGTCTTAATATTTTTTTTTTTCAAGAACACAAGCTTGAATAGTTGTTTTTTTTGTTTGTTTTGTCGTTTTTTGTGTAATAAATTTCTTTTGAATATATTGTGGTTTGCTAGCGAATTAACAAGGATCAAAAAATGAAATGGTCACGTTCTAATTATGATTTATTTCATAGTTCGTATTTGTGTATCGTACAGTTGGATAAACTCAAATTTGTATTTATTATCGACTCGAAAAGAGGCGTTTCTTTTTATTTATAAACCAATTATTCAGTTTGACCGTAACATATATATTTTTCAAATACGTGATAATTGATAAAATTGACTGCTCCCTACAAGAATATTTTTTTAAATTAAACTCTATATATATATATATATATATATATATATATATATATACCGTGTGTGTTGGAAAGCATTGCTAATAGAGAATCAATGTTAAATATTATTTACAATAATAACTATACATACACAATATGCTTAATAAAGAAATAAAAATAGTGAGGGTACTCTTTAGTGTGTCTGTTGTGTATGCTTGCTGACCTGTACTCAGTACTGCATTAATATGTAATGAGAGTGGGTTAAATATGTTCATCGTTGTCTTCTTAAGCTTAGCATTACTTCTAACAATTGAAAATTCTTTTTTGAATATCCCTTATTATTTGTATGAGGAATGTTTGAAAATAAATGATAGTATTCTATTAACGGTATAACATAAAACAACAATCCACACAAATTAAAAGAAAAATAAAACCTCAAAAAGAAAAAAAAATAGAATTCCGACAAATAAAAAGTTAAACCAACGGTACGAATATTCCTCTATTCTTTGCTTAACCATATCCGAGTCGATTGTAGAAATCTACCCGGGTATTTTCTAGCACTTGAGGAGAAATATTCGCACAATTGTCAACAATTCTTTGCTTTAATTGTTGAAAATTTTCAGGCCTATTCTGCGAATAGATCTGTGTTTTGAGAAAACCCCACAAAAAAAAAATCGTTAGGAGATAGATCTGGCGATCTGGCTGGCCACTTGAAGGTTCCAAAACCACTCATAAGAAGTTCCTGTCTAAATTAGGAAGAGCTCTAACAATTGGCAAAATATTAATTCGCAATAACTCAAATATTTTTGAGAATCTAACGATCCGCCTATGAAGAATGGTCATATAATATGGCCACCAAATATTCCAGTCCAGACATTTAGTTTCATTATGTATGTGTATGTATGGGTTTTATAGGAAATATTTTATTTATTTATTTAACATTGATTCTCTATTAGAAATGCTTTTGAAAACGATCTGTATATTCAATATTTATAAATAGTCGTATATCTAGGTAGGTACATCATATCGTGTTTTAAATATTAAAAAAAATGTTATTATAACATCAATAGTGGCAACCGCAAGAATTCTTGATACGTAATCTTTGATAAAACCACAATTTGTGTTATTAACAGTGACAACTTGACCTCTTAGTTAAAGACAGTTTATTAATATCTTCTTAGTTCAGTTGGTATAATATAATTACCACAAAAATTTTTTTCTTCAGTTGGTTCTTTTTTACTCTGGTTACAATCTTTATATTTAGCATTGGACAAAAATAATTACGATATCAGCGACATATTAAATTATTCGGCAGCAATAAAGACTTTTGATGTGACAACATTTATAGCGAGACTATATAAGATTTTTTATGGGGAGTGAAATGAAATTTCAGACTATATAATCATCGGCATTCTTGTTTTAAGGGAGTTGGTATGAAATCACTTTTCGATAGATTTTGGTCTTTTTTTTTCACAGGCTAAAAATAACGTTTTCTGATAAATCCCGAACTTTCAGATTGTTGGATCGTTTAGAACGTGAGATAATTAATAAGAAAGTTATCATTCTCTCTCATTAGAAGGATGTTAAACTTCATGACCGCCCAACTATTATCTGTTGTATTAAAAAAAATTCGTTACGCAGGAGCTGCGTCAACTTAGCGAATTTCCTTAGAATACATAAATCACTCTCTAGCAGTCATAATTTTAGTGTGATCAAAATGAAATATAATATCCGATATGACTTTAGTATTTGCAACAATTGCTGCATTTCCTTTGGAAGAAATTTGCTAAAAAATTAAATTTATTAATAGCCAAAATAAATCGATGTATAACGATTATAGTTTATAGTTACTATGGAAACGACAACTAAAATTTCTTACAATAAAATATATTTCATGTATTTGTGTCAAACAAACACAAAATATTTAATATCTCTCTTACTATTAGAATAATCGAAAAATGTATAAGGAGTAAAGTTGTAGAAAATCAAGTTTGCTACAATTCATTACTTGATCATTTTCCTCAAACTCTAATGTGAACAGAGATATTTAGAATTTTAACTTTCAATCTTTAATTGTAAATATTTCTGTAAATATTAGTGTAACAGAAAAATGATAAGAAACAAAATTACAGTAAAACTTAGTACCTACAACTTAACTCCTGATAAATTTTTCGATTTTTCAAATATTAAGGGAGATAGTCAAATTTTGTTTTGTAAAACGTTTCAAATTACAAAAAGATAAGTTTGTTTCCAGGCAACAATCTGATACAGTTGCACAAAGTGATCATACAAAACTTTCACTTTTTAATGAATATTGCTAATCATTATGTTTAAGGATGATACTCTCGTTCTTATTTTATGGTTCTCTTACTATACCTAAACTTTATTTATGCCCATTCAAGACTGTAACATTTTCTCGCTGCGCGATTCGAATATATTATATAAAGATTTATATCTGGCGAAAGATATTTTTTTAATAAATAACGCCTACAACATACACTCTTTCTTGTTAGTATTTTAAACCGTGAAAGGAGAGTAAAAATTTATTTGGCAGAATAACAGCTGATGCGATTCTAAGAAAAATGTTGTGTAAATACATTAAAGCACAACCAAATAATCGTCACAAAAATTTACAACGGAATATTAATGTTTCTGCGACATTTGGGCAAAAGCTTTTACAGGCTTATAAGTCTGTAACTAAGACGAATCCATGTTCAAATAACAATTTTTTTAAAATAATCACAGCACCAATAAATTCTCCCAATGTTTGTTCCTGAACAAATCATATGTCTAATAAGATAATATTTTGGAAAAAAACAACCTATATTTATAATGTGGAACGGATTCCGATCTGACATTGTTCAAAAACTGATTTTTTTCCATTTAAAATTTGTGTTTCTATAAACTAAAAAAACCCGATTTTATAAAAATATCTATCCATTGTTGCAAAATATTTAAGCAAACATTTTTTATTAAATACAGAAAATAAAAAATAAATTCTGTTTCAAATATTTCTGGTATGTTATTTTAGATTAAATTCCGTCATGCTAAAATCTTTATTTGAAAACAAATACCGTGAAAATATAATTATAACCCTGAACTTCATTGTAAAACAGTGGTTTGTTCAAATAGCAACAAAACGTGTAAATTTATATATACATGTATCTCTCTAACAATATACCAGAATGTTCGCATTTATGTATTGTTGATAATGAAAATTTTGTTACATGAATGTCATAGTCCCACCTATTATATACAAGGTGTAACTGAGCAACCGTGTTTCTATTTAATTATTGTTTTTCTAAATTATATTATATTTATTCTTATAAAATGCTTTTTTAAATTAAATAATAGATTTTTAATTTAGAATATTTTTTTTAATGTAACATAAAACTAAGATATATATATATATATATATATATATATATATATATATATATATATAATATATATATATATATATATATATATATATATATATATATATATATATATATATATATATATATATATATATATATATATATATATATATATATATATATATATATATATATATATATATTGTGTTGTGTTTTTACTGACCCGCAGTTTTATATATATGAAAAAAATCAACGAACCTATGACATATTGTAGGGTCTGCAAAAACATGAATATATATATATAAGTATATATAAAAACCTAGAGTTCTCTTTGATTATTTTAATAATCTTTACTTTTTCAATGCAATTTTCTATTCATTCTTTTTGAATGCAACATTTGAATTCTTTATATTAAGTGTATTAAAATTTGAGTTATTCTTTTTAAGATCAAGTTTAGCAGACGATACAACATTTTCTTAATTAAAATGCCATATTTCTCGTGCAGTTTTGTCTTTATGCCTACTAAGTACATAACATAAAATTTTAAAAAAATATTTTTTTTTAATTCTTTCTAAATCTGAAGTGAACGATAATTTTTTTTCTTATTTGCATTGCCCCATTTTGTAGAGTATCGTTTCATAGGTTATTTAAAAGTAAAAGTAAAAAAGGGGATGTAATGAACACTTTTTCCATCTTAAAATTACGAAATATTGGTTATAAAGTAGCCATTTTTGTTAGAGATCACGTGTTTTTAATTACCCACAGTTTTATATATATGAAAAAAATCAACGAACCTATGACATATTGTAGGGTCTACAGAGGGCAGCACTAGTGGGGGGTACACTTTTTTGATTTTCTCATTGACAACAACGTAAAGCAACGTCATAAGTCGGTAAAAAATTAATTTTTTTTAATTGTTAAAAATGCATCTTTTTTGGCTTGCTTTGGGCTTCATTTCTGTGGATTATTAGAAATTTTTATAAAAAAACTCGAATTTTTGGAGCAAAAAATAGGAATCATGATTTTTGACGGTTTTTTCGATTCATAATAACCATCAAATGCAATCGTTGTTTTGCATATAACTTAAATATATTGTCTATGGTTACGATATGAAAAAAGCCGATGGCATTTGATATTTATTATGACAGTGACGTCATAACAAACTGCGCATAATGACTGAAAACAATACGACCGAACAGCGTCTTCAACGCTTTAAATGGCAGTGATTAAAATAACAATGATTTTTTATTCTCGATTTGTTTACATGTAGGTATGTACGCATATAGGTATGTACAAAGGTAGCACTCATTTTTCAAAATTTTATAATTGATTTTCGCTTTAATCATTCTGTTTTTGAAAAAATGCTGCCGGTAATAGTTGTTCATTATAAATATATACTAACAACATTTATACGAAACATTTTACCAAAAATCGAATGAAGAAAGAACTAATCAATTATAAAATTTGAAAAAAGAGCGCTACTTTAGTGGCTCATACTATATATATAGTGAGTGGTCCACCAAAGATAATATTCTTAAAACACATCAAATAAAACTTAAGATATTTGTGTATAAAATCCACGGAGTAAAACTTAATTAATTTTCCCATAGAAAAGAGGTTCAAACTAGAAAACTGTAGTTTCTGTTTCACATAAAATCGTTAAAACAATCCATTATCCTAAGTAGGTCTATTAGCCTCTGAGGTTAATCAATTTGAAAACAGTAAAATTGTTTGTTTATATCAAATAATTGGTTTTCATTGAGAAAATTTTTTTTTTTTTTTTGTAAACTAGCGTTGCTTTATATCCATTGATAGTATGGTTGCCATTTGGATAGATAGATTGTAGAAGCTGCCTTGGACGGGCTACACTTCGACCATAAGGTCCCTTGTGATGCCTAAGGATGTGAGGATGTGAGTGGAAGAAATTTTTGTGTATAGATTAGGAATTGGTAGGATATGCGCGGCTGCTGCCGACTATGATAGGAACTATGCCGATATTCATCTAGAGTTTGTGAAGGAAACCGCCCCTTTTTGTTCCCAATAATTGAAAAACTGCCGATGTCGGAATTCGAACCCATAACCTCCCAGTTTCCAAGTAGACATATTGCGCCTTAGACCGCTCGGTCACTTGGACTGGTTGCCATTAGGTTGTATTAAAACGGTGACTTAACTGACTAGCATTTACTTAATTTGACATTTTAGTAAGACATGTCTGAACATTGATAACATTCTTTAACATCAAATACTAGTAATATATTTTTAATTGTTTTTTTTTTTGTAAAAGTTTGATCCTTTAATTAGAAAACTGAACATTGGGTTTTAATTTTCTTAACATCGTTAACAAGACAATGACAAATTGTGGAATTGTAAAAATTTGAAGAAAAATTTGTATAAATATAATTAATATAATTTTAAATGGATCACACTCTACATAAGAGCTACTATGATATATCTATTACAATCTCGAAAAACATATGTCTATGTCTTGTCATGCATGCACCAATAATAAATTTTTATATTATTTTTGTTGAGAGTAAATCAAAAAAATTACTGTAATATATTAACATTGCATTATTTGTACATCGCCCACACGTCCATGCACTAAATCTGTGTAGTGATTTACAAACCAAATTCATTTTAAAAAGTGTTTTAAACCATAATTTATATTAATCTGTCATGAATAATGACTGTATAAACAAAATTTTACAAAAGAAAAAAGATCGTTACACCGATAATAACCCAAATTACTGGTAAGATCTCTAAAAGTATACAATATAGTATGTATATATAGATTTTACGCACCGTATATCAAATAAATTTTTTTAATGTGAAACATTTAATGCAACGGGTTAGACCGTTTGTTACATGGCAACGGCCTGGCGAGATTTTCTCGTCTCGCAATCAATAAGTTCTTAATAGGTGACATTACATATAACAAATCAGTTTAAAAAAGATTATAATAGATGGCAGTATATATCCAGGTTCAAAAACTCGTTCGATATGCATTAAAAAAATATTTTTAATAAGTTGGTGATTTGTTATAACATAAAGATATATGTTTACAGTACTTTAAATACTCCTCTTCGTGTATGTACACATAGAAAAAACGAAATATAACAATTGGAACTTGGAAACACACTGATATTAGAAAACAGGTTAATTAAAGTTAACTTTGAGAAAGTTATATACACCCATTCACCCATATATTACTAGAAACATAGTTACAGAATATTTTAAAAAAATGTGCCATGGGCCGATATTCCACTGTAAAAGGTCTTTTCTAAAAGATTTTATCATATTTTTATACCCGGTATATACAAGATACACCAGGGTATATTATTATACTCGGTATATACAATATACACCAGGGTATATTAAGGTGAGTTCGATTTTGTAACGAATTTCCCCCAAAGGAAATCAGCTATTTTTTAAAAATTTCTTCAAATGTCCATCGATCCTACCTACTAGATGTCAAAAATCACTATCGTTAATATTTATATGTTAATATTTATATGTAAATATATATATATATATATATATATATATATATATATATATATATATATATATAAGTTTATGTGTCTGTGGACTTTTTAGTGGACACAGTTTTCAGGGGAAGAGGGAGGTTTAGAGGGAGGGGGAAACAAAATTTGGCATATTTTCCTTAATATTTGAAAAATAGAAAAATTTATCAGGAATTAAGTTGTAGGTACGAAGTTTTACTGTAATTTTGTTTCTTATCATTTTTCTGTTACACTAATATCAACAGAAATATTGACGGCTTGAGATTGAAAATTAAATTCCTTAATATCTCTGTACACATTAGAGTTTGAGAAAAATGATAAGGTGATGAATTGAGCAAACTTGACTTTCTACAACTTTATTCCTTACGTATTTTTCGATTGTTCTAATGTTAAGAATATTATTTTATATTTTGTGTTTTGTTCGTTCTCTATGCCCTCCTTTGCCCTTGATCTAACCATTTAGTAATAAAATTGGCTTTGAAAATACTTAAATCATATCAGATACAACATTTCCTTTTGATTAAACTATAGTTATGGCCACTAGAGAGTAATTTATTTATTCTAAGGAAATTCGCTAAGTTGACGCAGCGCCTGCATAACGCTTTTTTTTTAAAACTGTGTGAATCTAGAGCAATACCGCATAATGTGCTATAAGAACTAACCCCTATTATAACTTGTCTTAATATTAGTCAAATTAACAAGAATAACTTACGAATAAATATTTACGACTTGTTTCATCTTTTAAACTTGTGATTCGAATAGTTTAAAATTAAATCTAATGTATATTTGGTTTCAACTTTTTTTTCTATTTCCAAATAAATATTTTCAAGTTCAGTGTACTACGCTGCGACTCAATGCGATGGTGCAAAAGATATGTAAATGTGTATGTAGACTGGCAACGCGTTTTATACAGGATGAGTCGGGAGGAACGCATCAAAGACTACAGGTATGTATTGTCTTACATTAAAATAAGCTAAAAAATCGATTATGTATATTATGATTTTTGATTGTTTTGAATGTATGTAAATTTGGACGGCAGCAAAAACGCATACAATTTCCCGAAAAAACTCTTGGAACAGTATTTAATTATTCAATAGGGAATATGCATGAACATTTTTTTTCACATTTATTTTCAGATTATGAAAATACTGTTAATACTGTAATAATATTTAAAAACGAAATTAAAATCCGACAAATATCAAGGAAGCTATAAGCTTTTAAAGATTATTATCTGTCTCTTTCTTGCAAAAATACTAAAAACGGAGTTTTACGTGTATTTTAAATGGTGAAAGTGTAATATGACGTCACATAACATATCAAGAGGGCTATCACCCACCCTTTTTGTCTAATCGGGAATTTCAATCATTCATATCTCGCTTATTTTTAAAGTTATTTAAAAAGTAATTTTACCTTGATATTTGTCAAGTAAACATGCTTCAATTCAAGTGAAAAAAATTTTCATGCATATTTCCTATTACTTTAGTTAGTAGAGCGCTCTAAAAAAAACCATAGCTAGTAAAAAGGAGAGAGATTTTTGAAGTTATTGCCATTTGATTAGCAGCACAATTTTTTTTAGTTTCCAAAAGTATTTTGTCGAATTTTCTTTTCGAATTTTCTCCATCACGAGTATATTTATGCGACATTATAAAAAATCAAAATGTTATCAATACTATTCATATATTCAAACTAGATATGAAGTCGGCAAACAAAAATCGGATAAGGTCCCTCTTGACTTAGGAAATAATATATGTGTATTGTCGATTATTTTTTCGACAACCTTCCTCTACAAGGAAATGGAGAAATGTGTCTGTAGTCACTCTAGCGGTCACAGTGTTAATCCGATAGGAATGAAATTTTGTGGTATTTGAAACTCATGTTCGTGAATGTGCAAAATCGGACAAGGAGAAAGGGCGGTTTAGAGGAAGGGGAAAGTACAAAATATAGAATACCTCTCTTAGTATTGGAAACATCGAAAAATGTATAAGTAGTAAAGTTACATGAGTAGCAGGGTAGCAGTTTGGAAATTGTATTAAGGCTCAAAAGCCCATTTTTTTCAAAATGATTATAAAAGCTAAAGATTTTGTAATAAATAAAAATAAATAATTTAGTTAATATTATTTGTAAATTAAATATGCGAAAAAATCATCGCATTTTGCTAAGCGTCACAATACAATACTTATGTCAAATTCCATCAAGATTACTTAGTATGAAAGAACTAGCTTATACTATATAGACAAACATTTTCTTGAATTTTTAATTAAATATAGATATTATATTTCAAATTTTTGCCCCTATTCCTAGAACATTTGTTTGTATTTTATAAATACGTATTTCGACTACAATGTCGTCATCATCAGTATGATCAGTAATTGGGTGCGTGTCTCACAATGACATTAAAAAAAATATAATTTGACCTGAGGATTATTTGAGTTGACTGACGGAATGGATTAGGTGTGTGGAGAGCCCCGCCTATTTATTGGCAGTATTCTTTGGTGACTATGCGGCGTTTGTTTTGTCACTAAAGTGAGGGTATCGACCATTCAAACCATTTATTTCGAAAATGGTTTAATTTTATTAAATCGGAGTTTGGAATTGGGCCATTGTCTAAATTCATTATCTGTTTTCTCAATTTGTATATGTAGATACTTTCGTATTTTATTTAATTAAATATTGATATTTCGTATTTAATTAAGTATAGTTATGAAAAAATTAACACGTTTACCAGAAATCGAACCTCGGACCTCTGGATTTCTAGCCCAGCGTACTTACCGCTACACCAAAGACGATTTTGACGTATTACTTTGTTGCCAAATATCAACTTTATTATACATTTGTGTATACTTAAGCGTTACAATACATTTTAAGTTTCTAAGAAGTGGTTAAAAAAAATTACAAAGAAGTGTTATTAACGATCAGATGTGCCCGTTGTTCAAATAACAACACATTGGACTAAACGTGTACCACACCAGAAATTAGTATTCAACTTTCGAATATTTTACTTGATATCAAGAAATTTTCAATTTCAGGACATAATGGAAGTCTTTAAAATCTTTATTCAATTTTGCTGTCAAGAATTACGGTTTAAAATTGGAAATTCCTTAAAATTTAAATAATTATTAAATACGCAGGATAAAAACAGTTCAGTTTTTTTTATTTCTTATTTAATTTTACTCTTATGAGTAAAAAGAACTATGAAATAAAGTTTTTTGATTATGTTTTGTTACAATCTCTTCAAAGTAAACAATGTGGTTTGTGAAAATTCCAGGATTCTCAAAGTGCTCTCCTTCAAAGAAAAAGTTTAGGTACCCCTGGCGTAGAGAGAGACTTAATTCTACTACAATTTGGTTTCTTTATTTTTTTCGTCTTATATTTTCAAGATATTTTTACGATTTAATTTTTTTCTTGTTCTAATTGTAAGAGTTTAAAAAATATCACCAAAACAATAAAATACCTTTGTAAATTTGACAGCGGCACTGAGAAATTGCGAAAACTAAAGTGCATTTTAAAAAGTGAAACCATCATTGCCATCACATTTACGGAATTAAGCGTCCCTCACACCAAAGCGAAAATAATTGCGAAGCAGACTTCGCGGCGAATAAAATCGCTCCCATTCATTCCCACATCAGCGCGAAAGATTCGCGCGGATTTTCGCAGTACCCCAACACTTCAGTTGTTAGCATGACGTCGTCTGATGAAGAAGAGGCTCTTCTGCTATTAGCTTTATTAGAAGAAAACGAAAAAAAAAAGAAGGTAAATACTATTCTCCTAGGAAGATAAATAGAATCTCTTTCTATAATAGACCTTTCCATACGTTATTACTTTTAAAAACACCGGTAGAAAATATTTCATGTAATAAATCAAATCCTCAATCGACATTATGGCCGAGAAACAAAGTAAACAGAAGGAGCGAATTTAAGGCAATGCGAACTAAAACGCGGCCTGCAGCGAACTGGGGTTGTTGAGGAAAAAAACGTTGCATAAAATGACGAAACATCGCATCAGTCTGTGTACCGCCACTAGTCGCCATGTAAGTAGAGGAGAGAGATATTTTTCGCTGCTAATTTATTCGACGCGAAGTTCGCTTCGCGATTATTTCCGCTTTGGTGTGAGGGACCCTGTATTTCATTACTTTTGGTTAACAATTTGAGACAATTTTCAGACAACTCCGTAAAACAAATCAACTCCATGCTTAAATAACATTTATTTCAGAATTATTAATTAACTAATTATTTCAGAATCAGCTATAACCAGTAAAGTTTGTTACGGAGTTAACATATCACTCTGTATTTAAAACAACAATGTTATAGTTAAATTGATAAAAGAAGCCGTAGCTGTTGATGACTGGTAAAAGCTGGAACATGTACACAAATCTTCCAGCCACAGACATCTGGAACATTGCCAGTTGAGTGTATCATCAACATAGCTTTATTACAAAAAGAAAATAGTATTTTACTGTGTTCCACAATGTTATTCTGTTCCTTTTATTTCAATCTAAATAAAATTGTTTGTTTTTGAAATAATTTTAAATAACATTCACATAATTAAAAGGCATTTTACAAAGTAAATGAGCGACAATTTAGAGTTTTTCTGGATTTTTGGAAAAGTTAATCAAAGTAGAGGTCGATTAATGTAATTATCGTCAGTTAAACTAATTATTTCATTTTTATACAGAACGAGTTAGGTGACATGTACCCTAATTAAAGTTTTATCTACAACAAGTGCAAATAATAAGTATTTAAATTTGTTAAATACCCGGTATATGATGAGTTCATTATCAATGCGTGAATTGCTTATTTTATTTTCACACATGCATAGATTTATAAAAATACAAAGTATATATATGCATTTTTTAAGTTATCTAGATTAAATACAAATGTAACCATTCAGTTTATGAAAAAAAGTTTCAAACAAAAGTTTTTAAAAAAAGGAACATTTAGAAAAAAGAACAGATTTGAAAATTCTCTTCTATTCCATTCTTACGGCTTCGGAAAAGAATATTTTCCCCCCGGTCGGGTGATGATGTTAGAATTTAGTTTGGATGACTGACGCGTTACACCCTGTACAATGGTTTTATCATCACTCTATAGAAAAATACCAGACATATTATTTGATTTTAAATGGGTGCAACATGCCTTATGTGAAGCATAAATCAGTTCAAAATATTAAAAATAAGTAATTTTATTTTTTTTATAAAGCAATGGGTTATTTATTATTCATATAGAAATTTTATAAAATTTATGGATAGTATTTAATTATGTATGAATTACTATGGCAATGTCAATACTCTTTACATCTATTTGGGCAATAGGAATGAAGTCTCTACTAACACGCGACTCTTTGAATTGTTGTCATGGAAATGAATATATTATGTAAAAAAAAGTTTGTTCAAATTCAAACACCCCATTGGTTGGGTTAATTCGGATGAATATTTGCAATTTGGAGTATGTTTAGAAATAGTGTCGTTCAATTCGGGTAAAGAGTAAATTATTCGTATTGCAAAACTTGACAATATGTTTTCTCATATTTATTACAGTTATTTAAAAAAAGCTTGCACAAACTGAACTACCACCTATTTAGATTCATGAACTATCCACTTAACAAAAAGTAGTAATATCCCATCAAAAGCAAAAATTTAAAAAGGCGGCCAATTCTTAAATATACATAAAATTCATGGATATCTATGCGAGGACAAAATCATTACAAGATTTTCCTCAGCAGCTATTTAATATTTTACTTACCAAGTCTATAATATAACGTGTATTAAAAAAGTATCTAGGAATTTATTAAGTAAAATATTAAATAGCTGCTACGGAATATCTTGCATTAGCTTGTCCCTCACGTAGGTTTTATTATTCTGATCTGGAGAACACGCTAGAACTTAGACCTTTTTACAATATTGATTTTAATGGAATTGTTTTCTCATAAAATTACATATAGGTGTAATTTTTTTTATTTGCATGATAATAATTTTATCAAAATCAACCACTGTTTCATTTCAAACATTTTGGTACACTATTCTATAATAAATTATTTGAATTTATATCTGATATTTTAAATTTCAAACAGTCTTTTCATTGTTCATAGAGTTTGATTTCTAAGAACAAAAAAGACAAAAAAGTAATAGCATACATACTTAGATTAAAAATAAAATATTTATCATAAAAATATTACATCATATATATTTCAAAAAAAAGAAACTATTTATGAATAAAAATGAATGTAATGCTTGTATTATATCTATTTAGCTATATATTATGTAAAAATTGATAAGATGTTAAAAAAGTCTTTATGACAGACATTCCATTAATAATAGTATTATCTATTATTGGAGTGCTGCTTGGCTATTGTACATAACCATACTATCGAAAAAGTAGTCATATTTGGAACATTTGTTTAAAATTATATAAAACAAGTAATAAACCCTATTTTGACAAAATGGAAACCCGACTTCAAAAATCAAATATTCTATAACAAAAAATGCACTAAAAAGTAAAAAACTATTGCATATTCTTGTGCCAATTTTAGTTCACCTAAGCAAAAATTTTTTAAATATATATGTACAATTATTGTTATTTTTACAGTCGGTGTCAGCATAGAGAAATTCACATAACTTTTGGACACCGCCTCCAAAAATAACAATAATTGTACATATATATTTAAAAATTTTTGCTTAGGTGAACTAAAATTGGCACAAGAATATGCAATTATTTTTTACTTTTTAGTGCATTTTTTGTTATAGAATATTTGATTTTTGAAGTCGGGTTTCCATTTTGTCAAAATAGGGTTTATTTCTCGCTTTTTAGTGACTTTGTAGTTCTATTACTTATTTTATTTGTCTAAATATGGGTAGACAAACTAAACGACCCCTACTAACTTTTAGTGCATTTTTTTATAACACATTTTTTTTTATCCGTTTTTTTTTTTTTTTTAATTTTTAGTGCATTTTTTTATAACAGATTTTCAGTTTTTTGTACATGCATTTTGTTTTTTTTTTCTGTAAAAATTTTATTTTGGGGTCGGTTTTTTTTGTAAAACATTTTTTTGAAGTCGGTTTTTAAAAAAATTTTCTTATTTTCCCATTATGAATGAGTATACCCTTTAAAAAAAAAAAATTTCGCAGAAATCGGTTACCACATATAAAATGGGGGATTTCCCGGGGATTCCCTCATCAGAATACGATTTGGTGCCAATGGGACCAATGGGTAACCAAACCCTTTAAAACAAAAAAAAAATTAAAATTGGTTCATAAATGACAAAGTTCTGAGGTGGCACACATTAAAAAAAAAAATACAGACGAATTGAGAATCATCATCCTTTTTGAAGTCGGGTTAAAAAAGAACTTGACTTTAAATTTTTGTTCTATCTCTTACGGTTTCAAAAATAGGTGGTTTTGTCCATATTTACGAACTTGATCCTACTTTTTAGGTCTAGAACACACATACAGAATTTCAGCTCGTTATCTCTTTTTGGTCAATTAGGTCATTTTAGGAAAACTTATAACAAACATTTTTTTTATACAATCAATACTTTCAACCGTTACAAAGTCGGAACTAAACTTAATATACCCTGGTATATATTATATACCGGGTTAATTGTTTAAGGATGTTTGGTAGTTATGTCAAAATGTCACAAAACAAGTGAAAATTTAGTAGAATGTTCCTCGCTTAATGCTAATGCTACTGTGAAAATGTTCAAAACATTTACTAAGCCGTGCAAAAGTTATTGCAATTTAAAAAATCTGTAATAATAATAATGATTAGAAAGAGGGGTACCACAAACGGGTCCCTAGCACCTAGAAAAAGGGGTCCTCTGTGCCCTCTTTGAGAACAACCTGTCACCCGAAGGCGAGACGTCTCCGGGTAAGAGGTGCTATTTTAAGCAGATGAAGCTATAGGATAAAAAATCTGTAAGTTTACATGTGGTTATTATGGAGATTTGTTCACTCAATAGATTAAATTCATTTCAATAACCATTAATAAGTTTTTATTAAAAAACCATTTTTAAAAACAAGCTTTTTATAGTAAAACTAATTTTCAACAACTTTACTTCTTAAGCGTTTTTCGATTTCTTCAATATTAAGAGTTATACCAAATTTTGTGTTTCCCCCTCTCTCTAAGCCACTCTTTCCCCTTGTCGATTCTTGTCATGTTTACCATAAAAATGCATTGTCATCGGAACTGAACCAACATGTAAAAATTCAATTCCGTAGGATAACACGAAGTGGTTATAATTCAGCTTGCAAGATTTGACCCGAACATACATACATATATATCTGCAAGTTAAATAAAAGCTTGGAAAAAAGCGTGAAGCATCAAAATTTTCAAATAAGATATCTTGAACTCTATAGAAACAATTTTGCATAATTTTATTTTCATTAAACCGTTGTTGAGAGAAAAATTATAAATAGAAATAATAATCTACCTTTGTCACTTATACGTATATGATATAGAACGAAAAAGGATATATGTTTTTGTTGATTTAAATTAAAAGTGTATTCACTGCCTAAAACTTTTTAAAATTATTTCTTATTTCTTATTTAATTCAACATTACTAACACTATTGATTATGCTACAAAACGTAGATATTCACGAATTTCTTATTTTCAGTTCGTTTTTCTCCGGTTGTATCTCACTAACATCCTCAAATAGCCTATATTTACTGAATTTGAAATGAAAGAATTGTTCAAAATTTTTGTGAAAATATTTACTGAGCTACTTAGTATTCGTGCATTTTCCACACGCACAGATGTGTTTAAACATGATTTGAGGAAATTTGTAATCCGCAGTATGTTAACATATTATGTTTGAGCAAAAATATTCATGGTTATGAAAAAAATTTCAAACAAAAGTGATTTGTTTTTTAAAAATAGACAATTTTGAGTATTTGTAGTTTTCTTGAATTGATTGTATACCGGTTGTTTAGTTTACATCTTCCCATAGCAGATCTCCCACGAGTATGAGAGAGTACATATGTATACATTAAGCAATGTGTATGAGAAGGAGGTCTTATAGGTATGTTATCCTTTAAAGATTTTCTATTCGATGTTTAAAAGTATCTACCTGTTTCCATTTTTTAGTTTCTTTTTAATACAAGTTTAGTTTTTATAGCGAAAACGCAAGGGAAAAGACAACAAGAAAAGTAATAGAAACTTTTAGAAAAATAATAAAAACTAGAGAATCTAGAAAAAAATCTAGAAAACTAGAGAAAAATTTTATTAATAAAAACATACACCGGACATAAAACTATTTTAAAGCAAAGTTTTGTACCATCTATTCATTGTTGATATTTATTACGTTTTTTTGAACCACTGATTCGGGTATATTCTTGGAAAAAATATCGAAAAGATTTGAAAATAAATAAGATTATGATTCAAATTTTGATATTTAGAAAACAAGCCTTAAACGCTGGTATTAAGTTATCATTCTTTATGGGGCCACCAGAGCCTCAACAAAGAGTTGCAAAATGAATGATTGGGCCAAGATTGAGTAAACAAAATAGGCAAAACAGAACTTCTTGGAAAGTCTCCAGAAGTAAGTACAAATTGCTATTTTATTTTATGTCATCACAATTAGAAGTTTTAGAAATATTGTGAATACTAGAAATAAAAATTTAAGCCTTTTATTATAGTCATTCGATGTCATCTTAACCAAAATTATGGTCATGGTTTGTTATAGGAATGTTGGGTATATTCACATTCGTACCCGCAACCGCGGAAATTCTGTATTAATTTTAGCATTCGCATCCGCATTTGCAAAAATCAATGCTGTTTGCGAATCTTTTGCGGATGCGGGTGGTGCTTGTTTTTTTTTTAACATTTTTGTTTACATTGTTTTTTACTAAATATAATGCACCAAATTTTCATACAAAAAATTTGATTATAATATAAAGATTATTAAAAATTATTAGGTACCATCTTTTTCCTTTATTCATGTATCTAAATTAATTTTCTCATTAAAAAAAATTGGCATGTAAATTCGCATCCGCATCCGAATCCACGGATGTGTGCCTCAAATTGCCACATCCGCGGATGTCAAAAACTTCGCATCCGCAACATCTCTGGTTTGCTAGGAATGTAAACTTGAAGTGCGGAGCTCCCACGGTGATTTAGGAAAAAAACAAAGCAAATTATTTAAATCACAAGTTAAATGGAATAATTTCTATGAATTTAAAATATCTTTACAAATTATAAACTAGTAGACTAGAGGGTAAACCACACGATTAATCCCAATACCTAGTCGAGTCAAATACGTGTTGACTGTCCTGCTTATGATGTAAATATTGTCAATAGATTGAACAGTCATAGCGACAATTTTTAAAAGGTGAGTAATAAAAAAAAATTTATTCATCCTACGAAATAATCAAGTTTTTTGGTACTCTTTAAATTTCATAGTATAATTGTTATAAAAAAATATCCACCCATGGTTTGCCCAAGTAAGCCATTATACTTATCATAAAACAATATTTTATTAATCAAGTTTATTATATTATATAGGATGCTCATTTTCAACAAAACACCTGAATATTTTTCTTCAAGGAAGTGTTTTTGCAAAAAATGATCTGAGTAAAAATTATTTTATTCGGAAAAGGGCATCTTATACTGAACTCGATTTTCACCCTGACCATGCTTCATGGTTATTTGAAGATCAACTTGCGTTTTTTAAATGGGAACCTATATTTTATTGAATAATAAAAGTGATTAGTAACGTCTACTTTGGTTAATAATTAACCATTTTATTGCCATTTAAAGAAATGAATTTACTAAATTAATTTGCTTTTGATTGCATTTTTTGAGAAAATTTATAAAAAGTACTATGTTTTCATTGAATCGATCGTTTTTTTGTATAAAATAAACATTTTATTGAAAAATAATTAAACCAACAATAAAACTTTTTACTCTTAATAAGTTCTTAAATCATCAATAAGGACTTTATTTAAAAAAAAAATGAAATTTGTATCTTTGAAAATTCATTTTTTAAAACGGCTATAAATAACATGGTTAACTATTAACCAAAATAGACTTAATAACTCCGTTTTAATGTTTGTTTTTTCTTCACCTATTCGATTCTGTCAAAAAAAATATGGGTTACTTTTTGAAAAAGGCAAGTTGATCTGTAAATAACCTTGAATGTTATGATTAAAGTGAAAATAAAGATCACCATTAGATGCCCACCTCCGAACAAGAACATCTTGAATTCAAGTCATTTTACCAAAAAACGCAACCCTGAAGAATTATTCCGGTACATTGTTTAAAATGGAACATCCTGTAGAGTTTGTTATACTATCTATTGCTCCTAGTTGATAAAGTCTTAAATTTTGTACGTGATTAATTAGCATTTAATAATTTAACATAAATATTGATTCATGTAATTAACACATGTCCTCTTCATTGCACATCATTTGAGAAGTCATTATAAAGATTTCAGTTACTTTTTGGATTGTGCCATAAGATAATAATGCAATAATAAAGTGAAATTTAGCCTTGAAAGAACATCGTTGGAAACACGATTTTAAATATAGCTATTAAAATATTCAACAAAGCTTTACTCAGACTTATTATTATTTACTAACAATCTTTTATGTTTTAAAAATAGATCTCGTTCGAACACAAAAACACTATTTCTTCAATACGATTATAAATAACTATTAAAATAACATTATTCTTAATAAAAAAATATAAAGTACTTCAGAAAAAAAGAAGCATCAACAACAAACGATACCCAATCTAAATATTTACATACAAAATATAATCCTAACACTATGCGCCTGTGTAAACACAACACTTGAAAGAGAGAAAAAACAAATTAAAGAAGAATTTGAAGTCTATAACAATTAACTTTTTTATTATTAAACAATATAACAACACTGCACTTCAAAACTTCACACACATAAACAACACAAATGCACTACTTACTGCACAGATAACAATTATTGATAAACGTATAAATTATTTAATTGTTTCTACAACAGTCAGTCTTTTGTTTTACATATTATTGATAACAATTGAAATAATGTCATACTGAAAGGCGTGTGTGTATGATGATATTTTAAAAATGCATGTGTGTTCGTCAACGACGCGACCGCGACCAACGACGGTGAGTATGATGAGGAAGACCTCCTCCACATGCACACGTTTGATGGTGATTATGATGTTTTAAAAGGTAGTGAACCAACAACCAACTAACTAACTTCATCTTAGTCGACTTTATTTACAATGAGTCAGTCTTGTATTGTAAGTATGTACATTTTTCA
The DNA here is from genome assembly GCA_963920215.1 of Nineta flava. NCBI lineage: Eukaryota > Metazoa > Arthropoda > Insecta > Neuroptera > Chrysopidae > Nineta > Nineta flava. The sequence goes on along the minus strand of OY986044.1, from coordinate 30,783,963 downwards.
CATAGTGACGATGATGCGTTCGTTGTTGATGAGCGAAATATTATTAAAAGTGTCTCAATTATTTCGTAGACTAGTCACATCAGTACGGTACACACTCTGACACTCATAAATGGCTGCGATTGCCTTGGTACTCGAGGTCACAAAAGTAGTGCTTATTTTTCATAATTGTGATTTGTGCTTTATTAAATCGGTTTTTGGGAAAATGTTTCGAATAAAAATTGTTAGCATATTCATAAGGATCAAATTTTATTTGAAGCATTTCAATTTAAAAAAATTTGTTATGCAGGAGCTGCTTCAACTTAGCGAATTTCCTTAGAATACATAAATCACTCTCTACCGGTCGTAATTTTAGTGTGATCAAAATGAAATATAATATCTGATATGATTTTAGTATTTGCAAGGCCAATTTTATTACTAAATGGCATCAAGGGGAAAAGAGGAGGCATAGAGAGGAAGAAAACACAAAATATCTCTCTTAATATAAGAAAAATCGAAAAATGTACAAGGAGTAAAGTTGTAGAAAATTATGTTTGCTACAATTCACTTCCCGATCGTTTTTCTCAAACTCTAATGTGAACAGAGATATTAAGAATTTTAACTTTCAATCTTTAATTGTAAATATTTCTGTAAATATTAGTGTAACAGAAAAATTGATAAGACACAAAATTATAGTAAAATAGCTAAAAGCCCCCTCCCTCACAAAATTTGGTTTATATTCAGTTTTAACAGTTTTACCGCTCAGAATATCACCCGAGCGGTTGTTTTTAAGACTTTCTTGATAGAAACCGTGACAACTCAGCTAATATATAACACATATGTATTAATTTACACATAAACCATCAACGGAAGATACTTTTCAGATTAGCGCTTTCAAACAGACAGACAAAGCTGACTTTACTTTATACTCTGAAGTGATTAACGTCAATTTTAGAATTCACTATCGAAAAATATGTTGTTGTAAGTTAATATAGTTTTCAACCACGTTCCAGGTGTTTAACATTACGTCATATATTTTTAAAACAATGAACTGATTTCCTATTATTGTATGATAATTTTTTTAAAGTAAAATGTATTTTGCAAAAACGTGCAATAATATGAATTATTTGTTCATACCAAAAAGCCGTGTAAGTAAATATAATAAAAAGAGTTTTATTATTAAACACTTTTTATTAGCTAGATTATTATTATTTTAATTGTTTATGTATATAATTTTAATAGTGGTATAAAAAAAAACTATATTTATAAATTCTAATATTTCTCTCGTCTAACAACAGTCACGAATTTCATGGTTTTAATGAAACATGCAAATCAGACACAAAAATGTTTATATATTATTTGGATATGCGAAGTTTATATATACTATGGTTGCCCAATCTTTCTATAATTGTTGTAACTATTTCCGACTATAAAAATATAAAAAATCATGGGAATCTACAAATTATATAGAGGAAAACAATAGTCTCTACTATTATAAAATTGTAAATGTCTGTTTATTTGTTGGTATTTTCGAGCATCAACTTCTGCAAAAACTTCTGGACCGATTTTGACGATATTTATCTGTTTGAAAGATTATGAAGAGACTTAAAAACTGGTAAATACTTGTATAATATTTTATCTCGCTATAAGTATTCGAAAATATTATCTGAAATAGGAATTTAGTGGCAGTGTCGATAAATATTTGAAGTAGTGGAAGCGAGGGGTATGATACATATTTGAAAAAGTGGAAGCGGTGGGAAATTACATTGAGGTTTTTATCTTAAAATGACGGTAGCCCAAGATTCAATAATAAAACGTGAGCGAAGTCGCGGGTATTATACGGTACTATTTTGCCAATTCACGAAATTGACTCACTTTTAAGCTCTAGAACATAAACATTGCATTTCAGCTCGTTATCTCTTATCATTTTTGAGTTATTGAGCCTACAAAATTTTTTTCTGCGATTTATATTTTTAACCGTTACAAACTTCTTAATATGCCCTCGTATACATTATACTCGCTCTGCTCGCAAGGAGGGTATCCCCCTTGACCCCCAAGGCGGCCTTCGGGGTCCTTCGCTCCGCGTCACAGAAAATAACATTGCATGAATTGTAAAAATAGTTTTAGAGGGTGTTTTTCCGACTTTCCGAGGGGTTTTAATGAAAACATTGAAGTTTTTCGATTTTTCCCGTCGATTTCAAACAATTTCGCGTCGAATGCAAATTGCATCTTTCTAGCATGTCTAGAAGTGCCTTAGAGTTTGTATACATGTGTCAGTCAGCTTCACTTCTAGTTTTATAGTATAGTGGATATATACCGGGTATAAAAAGCAAAACCAAACCAGGCCTTTCTAGGCTTTTTTTTTACTGTAGACTAAGAATTGGTGGGTTGTGCGACTGCAGCCGACTTTGATAGGAACTATGCTGATATTCATTTTGAGTTTGTGGAAGGAAACTACAGAAAACCTTCACAAGCATAGCCGGTTACATTCAAGCTTATCCATACGCCGACAGTTTTAACCGCCCCATTATTTAAAAAAAAATTAATTTAATTGACATACTTCCGCCGCTGGGAATCGAACCAACGACCTCCCAGTTCTGAGTAGAGTGCCTAAAACAACTGAAACACTCGGACTGGTAATATACAAACACGAATAAGCTAAATATCTTTAATAACTGTCTGTTATATTATGAAAATTTTGCATAATCTGATGTTTCGTAATGTTATTATAATGTAAATTAGTGTGAAACAAAGATCAACTATAAATCGACTAGTTGGGCAGCCCTAATATATACATTCAGCGGTATACAAAATGGAATAAAATAAAAAATGTTATGGTTTTAATTCGACACAATAATTAAAAACTTTCCGAAATAAATTTTACAAAATATCCTATATACCTTATGTAGTACGTTAAAGTTCCCGTTTCAAAAGCAAGTGAACGCTATTTAACCTCTATACACAGGCGGAATCGTTAAATACGGAGCCTCTCTATCTATGCTATATTGAAAATAATAATATTAGGCATAAATATTGAAAATAATAATATTACACAATCGCTATTAGCTGCAGGGTACCAGCCAAGTAGCCGAGCGGTCTAAGGCGTCATGTCTGCGCAGTATGCAGTACTTGGAAACTGGGAGGTTATGGGTTCGAATCCCGACATCGGCAGTGTGTCAATTATAAAAATTAAAAAAAAGGGGGCGGTTGATTGACTAAACTGTCAGCGTATGGACAAGAACGAAGTAACCCGCTATGCTTGAGAAGGTTTTCTGCAGTTTCCTTCACGAACTCCAGATGAATATCGGCATAGTTTCTCATAGTCGGCTGCAGCCGCATATCCTACCAATTCCTAGACTACTCAAAAATTCCTACCACTCCACTCACATCCTCACATACTAAGGCATCACCATATGGTCGAATTGTAGCCCGTCCAGGGCAGCCTTTACAATCTACCTCTACCTCTAGCTGCAGGGTGGTTTGAGCTGCCATGTTCTGTTGACATCATCTATACATTTGATGTCAAAAGTGAATAGCTGAATATTAATATTTTCGAATGCAGAGATTTTTATAAAGGATAACTTTTTTTCGTAAACCTTATAATAAAAAAGTTTCCTATATGGAGCTAACTTAAGTAGACACACTGTATATAAACACTTTTTGTTTTTTTACATATATAAATATCGATAGTTTGTACATACACACACAACAGTCTTAAAATAGAATGAGTACGATATATCTAACATTTATAATAGATCGTAAATTAATATTATAAATATAAACACCCACTCACATCATGACACTTATACATATTACTCAGCATCTTAGCTACAAACCGAACAAAACGGTCAAAAGTACGTCAGTACACTTTTTGTTGAATACACTTATCTATTTAATCAGCTAACCAAGTGACATATCAGTTTCATTCACCGCCCAGCAAACAATTGTGTACGCGTTGCGCCTGAAGTTTTTACTTCGAAAATTTTATTTTCCTGTAAAGATAGTTTATATTCATGGATATTTCGTAATATTTGTTTAAAGCAGTAACTACTATCTATCAAAATTCGTTTCTCCCAAACGTGGCAAAATTCGAAAAAAAAAATCAATAGTATTTGCAGGAAATTTGGCAGAGAATTCGAGTACAATTCTTTCCGTATTCGAAATATCATGTTCACTGATACACATATACCACCGGTAGAAAGGGTATTTTCAGGAAGGTATTATCAGGAGACATCAAAAACTAAAGCCGGTGAAAAGCCAACATCAGTTTTCAAGGTCAAACGCATCACTTCTATATTCTACATACCATGTTGTAATCAGTATATAGAGGTAAAAACAACATGTAATAATTTATAAAACATATTAACTATGTATAAATACAAGTGAATAATATCCGAGGATGATCTAATAAAACAATGTAATCAAAATATTTGCGTGATGGAATTAATAAATAATAATCATTTGTCTACCAAACGAAATTCATATTGTTCCTCAACATAAAATTGGATACTTAAAATGTTAAAGAAGAAACAACATTCATTTTGTATGTGTAAGTATGTAGGTATATATAAACAATAAAGTATTATTATACCGTCTGTTTAGTTTACATCTTCGTATCATAGATCCCACGAGTATGAGAGAGTACATATGTACATATACATTAAGCAATGTGTATGAGAAGGAGGTCTTATAGGTTTGAGTGGTTCGACTACTCGAACAGTTATGAAAAATATGCTTGTTTATCAAACCTATAAGACCTCCTTCCCATAAACATTGCTTAATGTATACATATGTACTCTCTCATACTCGTGGGAGATCTGCTATGCGAAGATGTAAACTAAACAACCGGTATATTATAAACTGACACCTATTTTATTTATTTTTTAATAAGAAAAATACTTTCTTTTACAAGAATTTCATTTTCTTGACTAAAGAATCACAAGAGTATTTGACCAAGAAAGACTCTCTTAGGCTATCTCTCTAAAGGCTCTCTTAGACTAACGAACTTTATTTAAAAAACAACTAAACATATGTTTTTGGTTGAATGAAAACAAGGGTTTTTTATTGAAGCAAATATTTCGAAGAAAATACATTTTCTTGAGGAACGAAATACCTTCTATCAGTGTAGGCAAGTGAATTCAAAATGTGTTCGTAAGTGCAATTTTTTCTATTTCTCTTGAAGACAATGCAATTTATTTCGAAAGATGATGAATATTGAAAGCGTCGTCAAGGAAAGTTAATTTAAATTCATTATCTGAGAAAATTCTCTTTTGAATTTTTGCTGAAACATCGAAGATGAATCAGACAGACCATACAAACAAATAAATTAGTCTACCCTATGCGTGTTTTTTACACCAGGAGGTAGAACACCATTCTACAAAAGTTGAAGTTAGATTAAATTTTAAGACAAATGGCTATACGAATGCCTGTATTAAATTACTGTTTTGGTTATTTAAAAATCAATTTTAATTTTTGTACGGAGCCAAATATGAAAACTTCTTCAAAAATTGTTGGATCAAATTACTCAATGGCTAGACTATTAAATATATTTAAAAAATAAAATAAAATACTTAATTATATTATGTGATTCATGGTTATAGAATAAAATAATAATAATTATTATACTAACAATAAAACAAAAAACAATTAATTATAATAATAATATAGTTAGTTAACAAAATGTAACAATAATAAAGAAATGCAAATGCCCCCACCAAGGTCAACTATGCAAATTAATAAATTATATTATATGAATACTTGAATTGATACAGACATCTAAAAGTATACATATTAATAATATATGTCATCAAGTTTGTATGTTTTATTTTTAATGAAACATGGAAATTTATTTTTATATACCAAAGAGTCTGAATACTGTATACGAAAGATGCAACAGAATAACAACGATTTGTGCCAGAGACGAAAGAAGTAGTGATTATCAAGACGAAAGAAGCCAGCTTCAAGTTAATAACCTAGAAATAACAAACTTCGTTACGCAGGAGCAGCGTCAACTTAGCGAATTACCTTAGAATACCTGATTCACTCTCCAGCGGTCTAATTTTAGTCTGATCAAAATGAAATCTCGTGTCTGATATCATTTTGGTATTTGCAATGTCAATTTTATTAATGGCATAGGTCAAGAGGAAAGGGGAGCATAGAGAAAGAAGAAAACACAAAATATAAAATATCTCTCTTAATATTAGAACAATCGAAAAATGTATAAGGAGTAAAGTTGTAAAACATCATGTTTGCTACAATTCATTGCCTGATCATTTTTCTCTAACTCTAAATTGTAAATATTTCTGTAAATATTAGTGTAACAGAAATAATGATAAAAACAAAAGTATAGTAAAACTAATTTTCTAAAACTTCACATCTAACGAATTTTTCGATTTTTCCAATATCAAAGGAGATATGCAAAATTTTGTTTTCCCCACTCTCTAAACCCGCCTTTCCTTTTATCCGATTTTACCCGTCAACAAACTTAACCTTTCAAATTCCAAAAGCGTCTCAAATACTAAATTTCATTCCAGTCGGATTAAATGCAATAGCTGTATTTCCTTCGGAAGAAATTAGGTAATATCAAAAACTTATCAAAAACGTTGTTCTCAATAGTTTCTTGGAGTAGAAATCAAAGGATTAAATAGGTATTTCGATTACAAAGTGTGGCTGTGGTTGTTCTCAATAACGTGCGCAGCTATACACGATTTTGCGGTTCTCCCAAATTTCACATGTGCTAGATGTTCTTTGAAAAATCGTGTATAGCTGCGCACGTTATTGAGAACAGCCACAAAATTGATAAATCGAATCTAAAACTACTGAAATCGGTACAAAACCCCACAGAATTAGATGCATACGAAAGTAACTACATATACAAATTGAGAAAACAGATAATGAATTTAGACAATGGCCCAATTCCAAACTCCGATTTAATAAAATTAAACCATTTTCGAAATAAAAATCTAATTCCTGAATGTCAGGGTTAGTGTCGATACCCACACTTTAGTGATAAAACAAACGCCGCATAGTCACCAAAGAATACCGTCAATAAATAGGCGGAGCTCTCCACACACCTAATCCGTTCGTCAGTCAACTCAAATAATCCTCAGGTCAGATTATACCCTCAGTCAAATGGTATAAAAGGACATAACTTTTTTAATGTCATTGTGCCACACGCACCAAATTAGTAACAAGCAACATATCTCTGAATCCATATCCCAGAGATAGTTACGATTAGCTAATTCATACTGATGATGACTACATTGTAGTCGAAATACGTATTTATAAAATACAAATAAATGTTCTAGGAATTGGGTCAAAATTTGAAATGTAATTTCAAAAAACCAAGAGTTCTCTTTGATTATTTTAATAATCTTTATCAAGAAGATTGTTATTTCTTCTTCTAAATTTTTGAATAACCTTTTATTTATAATTTTTTTTGCAGTAACTTCCTTGGTTTTTAAGTTAACAATTCTTTAAACGCGTTTTATTTTTTGGTTCAGACCGTAATTTAAGCAGACTTCACTTTCGTATGAATAATGGCAAGTCATTAATTAAGCACGCGTCAGTGGCGCTTATCAATTGAACTTACCCATACGCATAATGCATAATTATGTACCCATACGAATGTACCCATATGCATAATTTTTCTATAATGACAATTTCAATTTTCAACTTCTAATGACAAGTACTAAGCTTGTGTAAAAAGGGCGTTATGTACGAACAATATATTTACAAGTTGACATACGAATAGATTCTTTAAAATAGTTTATAACGCCCTTGAAGTAAAACTTCTAACGCCCGTACATAAGTACACACTTATACTTCTTTTGATTCATCATTAACTTATTTTTTCGTGTGTATCCTCACAATTCTTCGTTGATCATTTGTCATTTCACCTTGGTTTCGCCTATTCGATCGATTAAAAACTTTGTTAATGACCTTATTAGACCACAAAATTATTTCTTTAAAAAATTTAATATAATTTTTATAGTTCGTAAATAATCGAAATGAATGCTATTTGGCATAACAAAATTGATAATTTCAATTCTTTGAAGAAGAAGAATAGAAAAAAAAACATAAATATTCCAATCACATCGTACATAATAATGGAGAGAGAATATTAAATTTCCATCAAAAATAAAATAATTAAGAGGCACGATTGTGTTTTTATATTAACACAATTTACGGAACTGTTTTCTTTGATTGTACAAATGAACATACGTATTACACAATAAAACTTATTTTGACAAAATGGAAACCCGACTTCAAAAATCAAATATTCTATAACAAAAAATGCACTAAAAAGTAAAAAAATAATTGCATATTCTTGTGCTAATTTTAGTTCACCTAAGCAAAAATTTTTAAATATATATGTACAATTATTGTCATTTTTGGAGTCGGTGTCAGCATAGAGAAATTCACATAAAATTTGGACACCGCCTCCAAAAATTTTAGTGACTTTGAAGTTCTATAACTTATTTTATTTGTCTAAATATGGGTAGACCAACTAATCGGCCTACTAACTTTTAGTGCATTTCTTTATAACACATTTTTTTTTATCCGTTTTTTTTAATTTTTAGTGCATTTTTTTATAACAGATTTTCAATTTTTTTACAAGCATTTTGTTTTTTTTTTTTTTGCGATCGGTTTTTTTTGTAAAAAATTTTTTTGAAGTCGGTTTTTAAAAAAATTTCTTATTTTCCCATTATGAATGAGTATATCCTTTCAAAAAAAAAAATCCGGTTATCACATATAAAATGCGGGTTTTCGATTTCCAAGGGATCCCTTCATCAGAATGCGATTTGGTGACAATGGGACCAATCGGAAATCAAACTCTTTAAAACAAAAAAAAAAATTCAAAATCGGTTAATAAATGACGGAGTTCTGAGGTAACAAACATAAAAAAAAAAATACAGACTAATTGAGAACCATCCTCCTTTTTGAAGACGGGTTAAAAAATACACAATATTGTGCGACTTTTATGGACAAATATCAGGGGTAATTTTGCATTTTGTGATTAATGTATGGAACATCGCATGGTTTTTGTTGATATCCTGTTAAATATTTTTTGTAGTGAGTCACATCCATGTACCATAGTATGGATGACAATTTCGTAAATGATGGTAATAAGAATGTATGAAATTGATTCGTAAATGAATTTATACCTATGTTTTTGCTCTAGAAGCTTGACCCTGATAGAATAATAACCTATAATAACCTCTATTTTTATATATAATCTTATGAGCAAACCAATTTTAGTATAGTATCACTTTACCCCATTCACATCTGTGAATCCCCTGACATAATCAAAATTGTAACAAACTTTTTACACCAGTGATATAATATATACCAGGGTATATTAAATTTAGTTCCGACTTTGTAACGGTTGAAAATATTGATCGTAGAAAAAAAAATTTTTGTTACAGATGTTCATAAAACTACCTAATTAGTTCATTTCCACATGTCCGTCCGTCCGTCTGTCCGTCTGTGGACACGATAACTCAAAAACAAAAAGAGATAACGTGCTGAAATTTTTGTGCTCTAGACCTAAAAAAAACGTCAAGTTCGTGAATGGACAAAATCGGACCATGTTTCGGCCAAATGGGTAGTACTGCCCATCTTTGAAACCGTAAGAAATAGAACAAAAATGACAAGACAAAAAATATTCCTTTTTTTAAAATAAACAACTTTTGTTATAAACTTTTTAACATAAATTCAGTAAATACCGTATATTTAAGCAATTAACTCAGTTACTTGCTATTTTCACTTGTTTTTATTGAATATTTATAAGTTTTATAAATGACAATGTTTGCGACAAACCTCATCAATTTTGATAGATGTTACATTATTAGATAGTACCATGACCTACCTCAAATTTTGAATAACAAGTTTCAAATCAATAATAATTGTTTCATACTTTTATCACAAAATGCATGAGTTACCCCTGATATTTATCTATAATACCAGCACTAGTAGGATCATCAGACAGTTGAAATGGTTGATATAAGAAGTATTTAGTGACATGAAAATAAACAGAATCAAAATTGAATATTCAAATAAAAATGTTTTTTTAAAAATACGTTTGATAATATTTAAATATGTATATATTTAGAGGGAGTCAGAAGTTGAAGCCAGACAAATCAGATCAGTTTATGTGATTTACCATGATTTTTTATGGACAAATCGTGATGGTAGAAAGAATTCCTTTTGACCAAATCTGAAATATGAAACCATAAAATATAAAAGGAATATTTTAAAACGTTTTTGTGTTACCGTGTTGAAATCAAAATGATTTGAATCATTCTCACAATCAGTATTTTTATCTCCTTATTACTATTTAGTTTCCAAAAACTCGTGACAAACGACAGTCATTTTGTATCAGAATACCAATCCCACCTCATGCAATGAAATCAATACAAATCCTCCAGCGGCTATGGGACGCGTCTCAAATATAAAAAAGAGATCATTTTTTCAAATATAAAAAAAGAGATCATTTCATTTTTACAAGCTTTTAACTTGCAATGTATGTATGTATGATCGGGTCAAATCTTGCAAGCTGAATTAGAATTACTTCCTCTTATCCTACGGAGTTGAATTTTTACATGTTGGTTCAGTTCCAATGACAATGCATTTTTATGGTAAGCGTGAAAAGAATCGATAAGGGGAAGGGGGGTTTGAAGGGAGGAGAAAACACAAAATTTGGTATATCTCTCTTAATATTAAAAAAATCGAAAACATATAAGAAGTAAAGTTGTAGAAAATTAGTTTTACTATAATTAAGTTTCATATCATTTTTTCAGTTTCTCTAATATTTACAGAGATATTGACGGTTTAAGATTGAAAATTTAACTCCGAAATATCTCTGTACACATTCGCGTTGTAGAAAAAAAATGATGAGGCAATGAATTGTAGCAAACATAATTTTCTACAACTTAACTCCTTACACATTTTTAAATTTTACTAATATTTACTGAGATATTTTATATTGTGTGTTTCTTCTTTCTCAAAGCACCATGATACTAGAGTTTATAGTTTCCATAGATATGTCATCAACAAAATCTTAATATCAATAAAAAAGTGAAAAGATTTCCAACTGTCAAAATTTAGAAAAAAATAATTAATAATTAATTGACATAAATTTCCTATGCTATATTCGATATATACTTTCTTTGATAAGAACTGGATTCATTCCATTACTCGTGGGAATAATAACGAAGAATGATACTATAACACAAAAAATAATTTTTTTTGAGTTATTCATAGTCATTCAGTAATATTTAAAGAATATATCTGAAGAATATATTCATGGCTGGCAATAAACAGCAATAAATAAGAAAAATTAATAGTAAAAAAACAGTTTTAAAAACAAGCTTTTATTTAAATGCTCTAAAAAGAAGAAAATAAATTAATGTAAAAAAAAAACATTTTTAAAAACAAGTTTTTATTCAAATGCTCTAAAAAGAAGAAAATACACTTTAAATTGAATCAAACCTATTAATTTATTCATTACAAAATTTATATGATATTAATATTTATTATTCGCTTGTTGCGAGATTTACTTGTGTAAGCTTTAATATCATATAAATTTTGTAATGTATAAATTAATGGGTTTGATTCAATTTAAAGTTTAATTTCTTCTTTTTAAAGCATTTAAATAAAAGCTTGTTTAAAAAAATGTTGTTTTTTTTAAACATTAAGTTAGTATTTCTGAAGGAACTGTGTTCCGAAACTAGTCAAAATAAAGTGATTTTACGAAAATTTCCAATATTTGTTTTATTTAATAATTAAAAAAGAGAGGTTTATCGAAAAATAAAAATCAACGAAATGCATTAAATTTTAAATTAAAAAACGATCTCATTTTTGAAACATTTAATAGTCAATTGGATTATACTATATCGAAATCAGTTTTTTCTCAGGTATAATTATGGATCGGCACAAACTATCGGGTTCCAAATTTATGGGTGTTTTTAGGCTGAAATGTACTTTGTAATTAGTTAATGAACCAAATGAGGCCATCTCTACATTTCCCTGCCCATACATTCCGTAAATTTTATTAAAAAAACAGTAGTACTAATCGGGATGGGTAAATACCCGCTCATCTTTACTAAATTAACCAAAAAATGAAGTAAAAATAACTTTGAGGTAAACTACCTTTATTAAAACCTGTGACTGGTGATACAAAAATAGCTAATATACTTTCAATATTTCCTTGAGAAGCTCGATTTTAATTTTCCTTTTTTAATTATCATCGTGTTATATGCCACACGTTTATGTTTTCGAAATAAGGACGTTCATGCACGAGGCACGATAGTAGATACAAATTTTTTTTTAGTGAATTGAATAGCTCAATTATGTAGTTATCCTCCCTTAAAAATTTAAAACCTGTTGTCGATCATTTCAAATAGGAATTATCGATTAAATGTCAAACTTTTAATACAACGTCTTATGGAGAACAGAAATTTTGTACTTAAAATTATAATAACTATATTATTAAAATAGCCACCATAATAAATATTGTTTATAAATATTCTTTGAAATATACAGTTTATATAATTGCATTATAAAAATGGTGTTGACGAACGTTAGAGTTAATTATTTAATAAAATTAAAACTGTTTTGTTAGATTTATTTTTGTCACCATATTTTGAAAATTGGCGACAGCGCACAGTAAAAAATATACACATACACTCTGTGAATGTCACAACAAAAAATAGTTTATTGTCAGATCTGTCAAATCAATATCTAATTTACATTTACTGCTATTTTACAATAAATACTTAAGGCCCGAGGTTCGATTCCTGGTTGACGAGTTAATTTTTTCATATAAGTATTTAATTTAATTAATAAATTCAATGACAATGAAATTTGTCGGAGTATACGCTATAGTCTTCTACAGTTTGTCATACGTATTCGAAAAGAATTTGGACAAACAACGTTATGTGGACACGAAAGTATACACAAACAAACAAATATTAATAAACAAATCACTTCAGAAAGAAGTAAATACTATCTAATAAATAAAACAAAAAATTGGAATAATATGAAAAAGTTGGCTGTCACATCACAATCGTCTTTGGTGTACAGGCAGCACACTGGACTAGTTATCCAGAGGCCCGAGGTTCGATTCCTGGTTGACGAGTTAATTTTTTCATATAAGTATTTAATTTAATTAACATTAAGACAGATATACCAAATTTTGTGTAGCCCCTCTAAACCCCCTTTTTTCCTTGCCCGATTTTGCTCATTAACGAACTCGACAGTTTAAATACTAAAAGCACCTCACATACCCAATTTTATTCCAATTGGATTAACTGTAACCGCTAGAGCGATTACAGACACATATATACATACATACATATATTTATATTTATATTTTTACCTATTATTTTTAATTTATATTTTTACCGTCTCTAAAATTTATAAAAATTTTAGAGACGGTGATTTTCGAGATCCAATTGGTAGGATCGATGGACATTTGAAGAAATTTTAGCGAAATTTTGACTTTGGTCGAGACCAATAGCACTATTTCCTTTCAGGAAATTCGCTAAAAAATAGACAGACCAACGAAGTGTATTTCAATACGTCCGTATAGGTGTGTAAGAATATGGCTTTCGTTTATATATCAAATGACTGTATATGTATGTAATTTTGTTTATATATACGTATGTATAATACGCTTGTATGTACTAATGGTGTCAAAAGTCAAGCTACCATTTCAAAATTTTATAATTGATTTGTGCTTTATTTATTCCGATTTCGGAAAAATGTTTCGAATAAAAGTTGTCAGTATAGTTATAATGAACAACGTTTATCAGAAGCTTTTTTTTTTCGAAAACCGAATAAATAAGGCACAAATAAATTATAAAATTTTGACGCAAAGCATACAAACACTTACAGATGTTTGACCTGAAATTTTGTCAAAACTATTAAGTTTATGAAAAAAGTTGCAATCAAAAGTTTAAAACACCAAAAATGTATTTTTGTATTTTTAGTATTTTCTAATTGCTTATGATTTAAAAAGGTCCTATCGCTCATGGTAAACAGATATATTTTTGGTGAATTTAGCAGGGAGTGCATGAACCAATTGTGCCAATTTAAGTTTTTAACTCTAGAAATAGGTGAAAAATTTCAGCTTGTTATATCCTCCCTTTGTCTATGAGTTATGATGATGATGGTTATTGCGGCCAGGCACATGAATATCCGGCAATGGAATAAACCTGTACCAAATTTTATTTTTCTCCTAATTGTTTCAAACTTGGAAATAAACATCCAATTCCCCAATCGTATATTGCATATACCGTCTGTTTAGTTTACATCTTCGTATAATAGATCTCCCACGAGTATGAGTTATGTATACATTAAACAATGTGTATGAGAAGGAGGTCTTATAAGTTTGATAAACAAGCATATTTTTCAAAATAGTGAATAATATTCATAACGAGTATGAGAGAGTACATTTGTATACATTAAGCAATGTGTATGAGAAGGAGGTCTTATAGGTTTGAGTGGTTGGTGACCATTCGAACAGTTATGAAAAATATGCTTGTTTATCAAACCTATAAGACCTCCTTCTCATACACATTGATTAATGTATACATATGTACTCTCTCATACTCGTGGGAGATCTATTATATGAAGATGAAAACTAAACATAGTGTACATATATGCAGAGTATAAAAGTTGAAATTAAATAACCCCAACATAAGGAATTATTTACCAGGTACTAAATAAATTTATTTTAGTTATTTAAACAAAATATTTTGCAAAATATACAATAATTAATAGTTAGTTGTATGCTTGTTGTATTTTTTTTTTCTGTAATATACAAAAATAAACAAAATATTATTATTATTTATTTAAATTATACTACATATGCAACATTATTTAAATATTGCAATTAAAAATAAAAGTTTGATTAAACTTTATCTTTCCTGTTTATATAGTGAATTAAATAAATAAAAAAAAATTTTAAATAGTATTTCCAAAAAATAAAAAAAAACATAAAAAACATATAATGCAAAAAATATTTTGTTGTTATAAAATTTATAATGAACGATAATAATGATTTTAAATTAAAAAAAAAAAATTTATGAGGCTACAAATTTAAATATTATTTAAAATGTAAAAAATACAATTCATTTTTATTTCATCTGATTAATGTTTGGTGGTAATATATAATGTTTTATTTATATTATGAGGTATATACGAACGAAGATATGTGCATACAATATAATATGTATAAATTGTGTACTAGAGTCTTTTCCATAACAAATAAAATATAAGAAATGAGTATTTTGGTGTATTAATTTACCCATCCTATGGGTGGATCCAGTAACAAAATTTATACTTTTTATTTATACAAATACTAATCCTTTCATTAGTAACGCATTAACAGTAAAAAAAATCATCTCTTATACAAATTTTTGAATATTGTCGATATGGTGCTATTTAGCTTTATTTAGTTGTAGTGTCTTTCTTTCTGAGAAGGACGATGCAGAAGAAAAGAGAGATGGAGACGGAAGAGAGGATTATTGCCAACGCCTAGTGAACACGGACTTAGGTACAGAAGAAACTAAGAAACCACGTAGTGAGTAGGAAATAGCCTCAAAAAACCCGAATCAGGGAATAACACATCACACCGTAGTAATGCGAAAGCAGACCCAGTGTAATGAGTGGAGAGTCGGTAAGAATCCGACACTACCCATAAAATCTGGTTGTCTATAGAAGATTTTCCCTCCTCCCAATACTGAGGAGAATGTATTGCACTTCGACCTTATGGCCTTTTACTTCAGCCTGACGAAGTTTGCTGCTCACATATCTTGGCAATAGCCAGGAGCTTGATTATCAGGTTTTCCTGAAGGATAATATATTCGGCGTGAGATGCACTAAATATCTTGTGTCTGCTGTAATCGAGTGATTCGCAATTAAACATGATGTGGCTCGAAGTTTCTTGGTCCTCGCCACACAGTCTGTACATAATGGATCCATTGTGGAGTCCTATTGTGTGCAGATGCTTTCGTAAGTGATAATGTCCGGTAATGAATTCTGTAAACTTTCGAATCCTGTTCAGGCTAATGCATTTAGGGACAGCTTCTCACTTATTTATTGTATATGTTTCACTACCCCCCACTATTTTTGAGAAAGTTTTTTCGGTGTTTTCTACCGTAGAGTAGTTTTTAAATGCTGGTTCATGGATATGAAGAAATTTGAATATGAAATTTTTAACCAGTTTAGATATGAAGTGATAGCTAGCACCTGTCCCACATACGTTAAAGTATAATAGCCAAAGTATGTCGTGTATACTCACAAGAGTAACGCTTTCTAGCTTGCCCTCGACTTTGTACAGCGTATGGGTGTGGTAGACACTACGTGCGGGTTTGGCTTTATAAATACTATAAAAAAAGAGCTGTTTAAATAACACAACAAATTTCAGCTTTTATACAATGATGTCAATGAAACCACTTTTACGTCCTTTATCACTTAGCTTAAGCCACCGTTTGCCAAGGTCAGAAACATACAAACGTTATTACCTACTATAGTGAGAATACACACACATACATTTTAGCCATTATACTTATATGTATGTCTGGCAGGCGCTAGCTCTTAAGGCCTGATTATACGGTGTGAGCTAGCGTGCGAGTTGACGAGGCGAGTTACTGCAGTGCAGCAACTTGCACCATGTGACCGGGTGAGGCGAGTTACTATCATCTGCGAGTCGATCAGTAGCTGGCATCCATGTTACTACAACATTTTTTGTTTTTACTCGCCACTCGTCTTCAAGTTTGTGGACCTATACAAGGATCAAACCAACTTATGGATTTGTTTGGACCCTAATTACAAGAACAGAGATCTGCATAAAGCGTCGCTTGAACAGTAACGCTTTAGTAACCGCTTTTATTGTGGTATGAACTATGATCAGCCGTGTATATTGCAACAACCTTGCACGTGACATGATACATGCGAGTACAGTAGTGCAGCAGCTGTCTACTGTCACGCCAGCAGCTCGCACTCATGTGACCGGGTCAGGCGAGTCGAGCAACTGTCATACCAGTACAAATGGTAGTAGCTGTCTACTGTCAACGCCAGTGGCTGGCACCGTGTAACCAGGCCTTAACTAATAGTATGTGCAAGTGAAAATAAGAGCAGCGCTAGAAGGTTAGTAGCAGAACAAGGTAGCGTTTGTGAAACGAGCCCAGAATAGATAGCATTTTAGATATTTATTATTGTGATAATTTTTTTTTCAGATTACATGTATAAAATTGTTTAATCGTAATCGTGTAAGAATCATCATGGATCATTTACCAACAGTTTGTCTTACGTAACCGAAATGGAATTTGGACAAACATTGTATTGTTGACGCTTAAGTATACACAAATAAATATATATTAATAATAACTTCGACAGAAGTAATACTGTCTAAATAAAAAAATAAGAATGATATGAAAAGATTGGCTGTTACGTCACAGTCGTCTTTGGTGTAGCGGAAGCATACTGGACTAGATATCCAGAGGCCCGAGGTTCGATTCTTGGTTGACGAGTAAATTTTTTCATATCAGTATTTAATTAAAAACTTAGCTAGAGTTTAATATAATTTTCTAACCATCATCTGGTATTCTTCAATTAATCTCTAAATAAAGAGGTTTTTTTTACACAGTTGGTAGTTAGTTGGTATGATGTTGCCTTACGAGTTTACCATATTTATGTTTATCAACACTGTAAGTTAGGTGTAAATAAGTGGGTTTTTGTATATGAAATCGCCCACCATATTACCAGCATACATTTTTCATATATTTTATTATACATTATATATAAATATATTGCATATAGCATATATATATATATATATAGACTGTAATATCGTAGTATGTAATATTGAGGTAATGCGTTCGGAGTTAAGGATAAAGAATTTTCACTGCATCTTTAAGTTTTGTTGTCTAATGCCAAATCTAATCATTCTCGACAACTGCTCTGTGTTTGTGAATGTTGGCGAAATCTTGAAAACAAAATGCACTACAACATTCAAATATTAAATTTAAATTTTGTTGTCACTAGAACAAAATCCCATTTATATAATAACACTTTTATGCTACCATTTTGACACAAAACACAAAACATTTCAGATTTGCACAGTCGAATTTTTTGAAATTTTTATACCCGGTAATATTTAATATATACCAGGGTATATTAAGTTTAATTCCGACATTGCAACGGCTGTCTGTCTGACAACACGATAGATCGATAGATAGACAGATACCAGTCCAAGTGGCCGAGCGGTCTAAGGCGTTATGTCTCCGCAGTATGCCTACTTGGAAACTGGGAGGTTATAGGTTCGAATCCCGACATCGGCAGTATGTCAATTATTAAGAAAAAAAAGGGGCGGTTAATTGACTTGTCGGCGTATGGACAAGAACGAAGTAACCGGCTATGCTTGGGAAGGTTTTTTGCAGTTTCCTTCACGAACTCCAGATGAATATCGGCATAGTTCCTATCAGAGTCGGCTGCAGCCGCATATCCTACCAATTCCTATTCTATATACAAAACTTTCTTCCACTCCACTCACATCCTCACATCCTTAGGCATCACAATGGACCTTATGGTCGAAGTGTAGCCCGTCCAGGGTAGCCTCTACAATCTATCTATCTATCTAGATAGACACACTTCGTCCATAAGATCCACTACGATGCCTAAGGATGTGAGGATGTGAGTGGACTGGAAGGAATTTTTGTGTAAAGACTTGGCTTTGGTAGGATATGCAGCCGACTATGATAGGAACTATACCGATATTCATCTGGAGTTCGTGAAGGAAACTGCAAAAAACCTTCTCAAGCATAGCCGGTTACTTCGTTCTTGTCCATACGCCGTGAGTTTAGTCTATTAACCTTTTTTTCTATTCTTAAAAATTGACAACCTGCCGATGTCGGGATTCGAACCCATAACCTCCCTGTTTCAAAGTAGGCATATTGCGCAGACATGCTGCCTTAGGCCGATCGGCCACTTGGACTGGTGTCAACTCGATAACTCAAAAATGAAAAGAAATAATACGCTGAGGGGAGATAAATATGTAACCCAGAAACTGTATGAGACAGAAAAAAATGTTAGGATATAAAATATTTATATTTAGAAATAAATAACTTTAGTTTTTGAAACTTTTATTCATAAACTCAATAGATTTCTCATAATTTGTGCTCAAACGTTTTCTGGACAGTTTGAAACTTTTTTCAAAAACTCTTTTAAGCAATTAACTCAGTTAGTTGTTATTTTCTCTTGTTTTTTATTACTTTTACTTGTTATATAAATAAGAAACTACTTTATTTAACCTTTTTTAAAAAATTGTTTAAATATCCCCGTTGTGGGATAATTATGTGTGGCAGTTCTATGCACATATCAAGCATGATAAGAAAATATGGCATAAATCTGCCAGACTACTTCTATATATAAATAGAAGTTGTTAGTAGTTGAATAGTAGTTGGCTATTCACATCAAAATTACAAAAAATAATTTTGTGAATAATATATATTTGAAGTATACAGGATGTCTCAAGTTAAACAGTACATCGGAATAATTCATCAAGGAACCGTTTTTGGAAAAAAATGACTCTTGCCATTATTGTGTTCGTAGAGGGGTAATATCTTATGGTGACCTTGACTTTCACCTTGGCCTTCGCCTTCAAGTGTATTTAAATGTCGACCTTTGTTTTTCATATGGGAACATTAGTTTTTTACTTCAGATTCTAAAAGGGCGGGGAATTAGTATATTCAGATACATATTTATGTCATGGGCCAAAATTACCTTCCCGGGTTATTTAGAGGTCGTTTAAAGTCAAATCAGAAGATAAAAAGATATCAATTTAAACAATAAACTTTTATTCGGGTTATTTCTCCAAAAAAGTGTGTAGAAACATTCCGGTGCGTTGTTATTAGACAACCTATATATTTCTGTTAAATTGAACAAATATTATAAAATATTATAAAATAATAAAGTCTGTAGAATGCTAACCCACTTAAAATGCTAATCCGAATATGGGGTACTGAACTCATAAACAAAAATAACTTAATCAATAACAAACAATAGCGAGAGGGTAGCTTCGAAATATTACATGTTTAAAATCAACATCATACATTTGAAAATACGTGATTGTCTTTCTATATTTTTTAATCAATTTTGTTCTTTAAAACAAAAACGTTTATATGAATTTCATAATTTTTTGATTGGTTTTAAAACATGTGAAGACGTACACACGAATGCAATATATTTGAACCAATAAGCTATATACTAAGCATAGGTATAATTCTGGAAATTTTTGTAGTATATTATATTCATAAGGGCTATTTTACACATGTAACTTTCCAAGCAACTATTCATAACGCATAACTTGAGCAAGCGCAGTAGTATGTTTTGATGAAACTACGCTGTTATAACACAATAGACCTGGCTTCTATTTCGATGCAATCTTATATGTAACTTCAGATGTAAGAATAGGGTGATTGGTTTACTTCCTTGTAATTAGTTTACTATGATCATGCGTCTGAAGTGGTTGACAAAGAAATAAATTTTTAGCAAGATGAGAGTTATAGCTATTAACAAAACATGCGATTGATATATTTTTACATGTACATAGAGATGTAAGTCTAGTTATATTACATACATTTATTGCGATTGAAAACTTTCACGTGTAAATACGGGCTATAGTACCACTTAGAATTTATAACTTATATACATTACATTGATAATGTTCTGCAACCATTTGGTAAAAATTTCCTGCCAACCATTGGTGACTATTCCGTGGTTGTGTAACTGTTTATATGCAAATTATTTTCGAAATAAAAGCAAATTATAACTTCACCGTGGTAAAATAAAGGTACATTTGAAGAAGGATATTGCACAACTGGTAGGGCTTTTGTGAATAGTTAAGAATATTTTGAAATTATCAAGTTATTTTATTTTATCTTCTCTTAAAATTAAGATTGTTGTGAAACTGGAAAGGGTAAGCAGGAGTGATGTGTTTGTCTTATACTAAATGCATTGATATATCATCCATTGCCAACTCTAAATAAGTAATTAAGAGTAATTTTAATAAAAGTGATGTTAACAAGATTAAATTGAATGAAAGTAATTTTAAGAAGAGTAATTTTGTTTAATGTTTAATGTTTATTTATTTATATTTTTGTCTCTTTCGATTGTCGATCTATTTCTAATTGTCAAAGAGTAAATTACGACTAGTAAATTTATACTGATGATGAATACTTTGTAGTCGAAATACGTACTTATAATACAAAAACTGATCTAGGTATTGGGGCGAATTTGAAATTTTATTACAAACCATAGCTATCTATGATATGAGAAGAGATATCAAAATTGGTTTCTTTTACATAATAGGTGTACCTAATACGAATCACTATTCGATATATCGGTTTTAGTGTTATATAGTGTAATCTAAATCACCCAATTCGTAGTAACCTCCACCGGAAATTCAATTATTATTAATGAATACGATTTTAAATAAATTTGTCGTATTTTTTTTCGATTAATAAAATGCATTTTTATTATTTATTAATTTATGCTATGAAACGCACCTTTATGTGCATTTTGAAGTCCATTCAATACAAAAAGGGCTATGAAACTGCTTTACCATCTACTTGTTGGAATGCAAGCGAAATCAATAGCTTCTAACAGTTTAGTCTTAATCTAGTTTTATGTGTGATTTTTCATCACACATAATAAGTTACATTCAATTATAAAAAAACATTACTAGACAATTGTGAATTATTTGTATATAAATAGCAAATCGTATATAATTTGGATATTAATTTTTTTTTTCATATGAAAATGAAATTTGAAGTGATTTATAGAATGTATGGCAAATTTACACAATTTAGTGTATGTATATTGGACGCATTAATATCTGATGATCTCTAGCTTTCTAAACCTATTTTTAGTGATATTTAACAAATTGTCTATTTACATGTTGGCGTGTAAATTATGTGTCATGTAAGTTACACATTAAGAACGGTACTAAAATATACAACCTCAGACAAACGTTTCTGCACTCCTATTCGGTGAACGATCATCTATTTTGTTGCAATCAACGCCATCATGACCCGAAACCCAAACAATAGTAACATTGTCATGGAAAGCGAGGTCCCTCAGGGCATTGAGATAGTCCCAAGCAATAGGGAATATGCATGAAAATTTTTTTTCACTTGAATTGAAGCATGTTTACTTGACAAATATCAAGGTAAAATTACTTTTTAAATAACTTTAAAAATAAGCGAGATATGAATGATTGAAATTCCCGATTAGACAAAGAGGGTGATAGCCCTCTTGATATGTTATGTGACGTCATTTTACACTTTCCCCATTTAAAATACACGTAAAACTCCGTTTTTAGTATTTTTGCAAGAAAGAGACAGATAATAATCTTTAAAAGCTTATAGCTTCCTTGATATTTGTCGGACTTTAATTTCATTTTTAAATATTATCACAGTATTAACAGTATTTTCATATTCTGAAAATAAATGTGAAAAAAAATTTCATGCATATTCCCTTTTCTTGACGCAAAAATGAACTTAATGCTTTAAAGGCCGCTTGGACATTATTTAGATTTTGGTTGTTTAATTTAGCGTTAAAGCCTGGTTATACTATATTTATATTATTATTCGTATGATAACGTTATTTATTTTTGTACACTAGGTATTTCCGACATAAGTTGTTTAGGAAGTTTATTTTCAATAACTTATTATTTCCTAATTATTTTGACCTTGCGTCGTTTAAAAAGTTATTTTCTTACTGACATACCTTTTGAATTTATTTTTAACAAAAGTTGCATTTTTATGAATCTTTCCTTTAAAATTTCTCCAAAAACCGTTTTGATTGAAGAAGGTTTTAATGGAATGTTAGTAGTAACGGAGGGGAGGTTTAGTATTGTATGTAGACTAGGAATTTGCAGGTTGTGCAACTACCGACTTCGATAGGAACTATGCCGAAATTAATCTGGAATTTGTTCTTTGGAGTTTGTGAACTGCAGAAAACTTCCACAAGCATAACCGATTATTGTCGTTCTTGTTTATACGCCGACAGTTTAGTCAATTAATCGACTTCATTAATTTTTTTTCAAAATTTATTTAATTGACAAACTGCTACCGTCGGAAATCGAACCAGCAACCTCCCAGTTCCAAGTAGAGCGCATTTAACAGCTCGGCCACTCGGACTGGTAAAGTAATGTTACAAGTTACAACACGATGATCATTAAAATTTTCATGGATAACCCGAATTTGTACAGTTAATAATGTATTAAAACAAGTAACTGAAATATATCAGATGTAAATATTTTTTAGCCAAAGGAACGTTGCACAGCTTTCTCCAGTGTGGAAATCAAATCAAATAAGGAGAAATAAAAAACTCAAAATATTCGAGACCAATGTAAAATCAGTCCTTTTGTATGGTTGTCAGACGTGGAAAGTGACAAAAACGATCACAAATAAATTACAGGTATTCACAAGCAAATGTATCAGAACAATCTTCAATATACACTGGCCAGAAAGAATTACGAACGAGGAATTGATGAGGAGAGCAAGCCAAAGCCCTATTAACGAAACAATAAAGAAAAGAAAGTTTGGGTGGATAGGCCACACCTTAAGAAGGCCATGTAATATCATCAGCAGTCAAGCCCTAGGCTGGAACCTCCAAGGAAGCAGAAAACGTGGAAGACCCAAGATTACCGGGAAGAGGTCAGTCGAGAAAGAAATAGAAGAAGAAGGAAAAACCGAGAGAAATAAAGCAAATGGCCCAGAATCGAGTACGGTGGAAAGCATTTGTTGCGGCCCTACGTCCCCCAAGGGAATACAGGAACTAATATATATATATATATATATATATATATATATATATATATATATATATATATATATATATATATATATACAATTTTTGTTGTATTTTACACGTTAAATGTTACGTTCTAACGAAAATAACGTCATTCACGTGTAAATTACATAAAACATTATTTGAATGTCAACGTGTAGATAGATTGCAACGGCTTCCATGCAAAATGGTTAAAATTTTCAACAAAAATTCACATACATTATTCATATCTAAAATATGTATACTATATGATGTACTTTTTTTTCTCCATTATGTACTAATAATATTTTACATTAAATGTGGCATATTTGAAATGTTTTATTTGCTTATAATATTAGCACACATCACCTAGGTGTATAATACAATTCGAATTCTTCAACCTGTGGTATTTATATATTGTTAATAATAATATTTGATATCATATTGTAATTTAAATTTTAAATATTTGTTTAACTGGTATTATATATTTGAGATAATATGATTAATAAGAATAATCTTTTAAAAAACCATTTGGTAGATAATTTGTACACTAACCCTCTTTCTTTGTCGGATTTCAAAAGTTTTAATTATGTAAAATGTAATATCGAAACTGATATTTGGAATGATTACAAATATAAAATAACTATTTTCTAAAATCATTTATTGAACAAAACTTGAATATATCGTGATATAATTAAATTCTTCGTGGAATAAAATTTGATACTTTACGAAAACACATTGTTATTATTAAATAAAACAAATATTTGAGATTTTCGTTACAATAATTTTATTGGAGTTTACTACTTAACATCAATTTCATTTAAAGCCCTAGGTTCGACAACTGGATGGCTAGTGAAATCAATTGTTAACAAAAAAAGCGTTATGTTATTTTAACAAGCTAACACTTTATACGCTATGATATTCAATTTGAATTTATGATGTTTTACAATATCTTTTCAGATTGATTTTACATTATAAATTTAACTTTTTCGTAGGTCATTATTTATTTAATTTAAGAAAAAAATATTAAAATAAATGTTTTATAAAAATTTAAATAATATTTTGAATTGTATATTAAATGTTAGCTTCTAAAAAGTAACTATAATCTATTTTATTACATATTATTTTGTTGATTGCCATTTCCATGGAAACTATAAACTATACTAGCACACTATGATTCGTTATATATAAAGTCAGAAATATGCAAATTTATCTTTCGGCTATTAATAAATTTAAATTTTTTATAAATGAATTAATGTTAGCGCCATCTAAGCAGAATATTTCAAAATTAAATAACTGATAAGAGAACTCCATCGTGCGTCGGAACTGACACGCACAAATTATTATTTTTAGACTAGGTTTGGAACACCGTTCCTTTATCAGAAAATACATGATATTTTTATTATCATTTGTTTTATTTAATAATCTCTAAATTTATGAACTTTACACAATTTTGAGCTTTTTAATACGTACTCAACGATAAAATCACATTATTTTTGATTAAATTTTGTTTTACTTTCTCAAATATAGAATACATGTCTTGGGAGTAAAAGTTTTTAAAAAAAATAAACGATAAAAGCCCAACATCCCAAAACTCTATATTAAAATGGTGCCGTAAGTATGATTTATAAAAAATCTGGCATTCTGATTAAATGAAATATATTTCATATCACTGATGTAACTAAGAAATCATCTACCAAATATTAACGGTAGTTGCCTAAATATGAATGTAAAAAATTTAAAGACCTTAATAAATACACTTTTGAAATGATATAAATATATTACTACAGTGAAGTTAGAGAAATGACCATAAATTCTAAAAAATATACTTCACGAAAATGGAATGGAAAATTTCAACTATTTAGTTTTTAAAGTTTCCATATACTATGACTGGAAATCGGGCTTCTGGCATATTTGCAAATTATGTATACGCAGGTAATACTTTTTTGACGATTTAATACCCAGTTTTTTTAAACTATAGTCAGCAAAGTTATTAACAAAATTTGTATTCTCTTGGTACAAATTTCGTAGTTGTTATTTACACTATAGTTTTTATCAGCAAATTAATATTTTTACAGTTTCTATTTTTTGTATTGTCGGATTATAATAAATATTTTCGTAAAAGATTTACATATTTACTGATCTTTTTTGTTGTTATATTTATCAGAGCGAAATAAAACCATACATATATATCTGCGTTATAGAAGGATATATATATATATAAATTTTATTTTTATGCTAAAAGCTGAACTAAAGCTGAATTATATACCATCAAAAATATATAATAATTTTAAATATAGCATACGTGAACTTTTAGTTATAACTTTATTTACATACAGGGTGCATCTATTCAATTTGCAGTTTACGATTCTTCATTAATTTAGGTTCTTCATTAAATTAATCCAAATTTAACATATTACGATTTAAAAACTAGAAAGATAATTACGCTACACGAATTTTCACTGAAATACATAACTATTCTTACGGCGGAAGTTAAATAAAATTTCTAAAATTCTGACGGATTCAAAATGTGATCCGTTCCGTTATACTTGGCTATTGAATATTTCTTTATAAAATTCCCTGTTATTTTGGTTTTTTAAGTTGGTAATTTATTTTCGTTAAAAAAAAGTAATTTTTCACTTTTGAGTGGCCACCGGTTGCTTTGTCTTTTCAATAAACGGACCTCAAATAATCAAAAATTATATATTATTGAAAGAGCGTAGGGCACTGTGTTGTGTTGAAGTTAAATTGAAAAATTAAATTAATATCTTCTCAAAAATATTTTCAGCACAATGTGCTCCAAGCTTTTACAATTAACTATTTAATTACTTTTTTCTTTTTAGTGCGTTACATACTAATAAAAGATTGTATTTTAGTATTGTTGAATGTATAAACTCTGTTATTATCAGATTATAGTTTTAAGTTCGATTCAATTCTTTCTAATACGTTTTTGAATCCTAGAAAGGAAGTTAGGTTAGGTTGTAGCGGCTTTCCTGGATAGGACACTTTTATTGTAATACCGAATGGGGGCTGATCCACCTTTGCTACTACTCCTTAAACCAGTTGGAGCTGTCAAGTACAGCAATAGCACTTTGACGCTAATAGATTTTAACTCAGAAATGTTGTTGAAGAATTATTGACCAAAAAGTGTCAGTATTCTCGTAATCAGAGCGGTGACAGAAGTAGGTGCGCCATTGCCTCTTCCTTCTCTTCACTGTGGTAGTCCCTACAATAGTACTGGCAGTCCCAGACATTCCGTATGCTTGTCGCCCAAAAACTGTTGCCTGTGATGGTTGTTATAACTTTGCCTATAGATGATCTTCGTAGAGAGGTATCTTCGGAACGCTAACGCCTTAAGTAGTACTCTGGTCAAATCTCCCTGGTAGGACCAAATAATGTTCCTCCCACTATCTTAGATTGCCTTGCCTACTATGGTTTTTTTTCAAAAGTAGACTGCAGTACGCAAAGAGTACACATATATGTTTTTTGATTTATGGTCGTCGGCACTACTAATCCCCGGAATGTTTCTATGGCCCGGTACCTATACCAGATGCATATTGAACTAAGTTGCCAACTCATTTCATAGAAAAGCTCGGCAAACCAATCCCAGATAATGTTACCCAATCTTCAATCTCAATTCGTTGGTACATCCAATACATACAATCATTTTTTTCACTTAATATAAAAATGACGTGTGCGCATTTCCAAGAAACTTTTTATGTTGACTTGTTTTTTTTTTTGGATGATTTTTTTGTTACCAATTTCAACAATTTGTGAGATGATATAGTTAGAAGAATATGGTTTGTTGGTAAAATAGTAGTCAGTCTGTTATATTTTATTATAATTTTTTTTTTATTGTTGGTTGTTTTTTATGAGACATGACTTGAATTTTGCATATTATTTATTATTATAAATTCTTTTTTACTATTTATATTTACAGTTTTGTGAGTAATATCTCTCTCTCTCTCTCTCCCAAAAAAAACAACAAAAACGAACATAATATACAGATAAGTTATAATTGTGGTTTATATATTTTAATAATGGTTTTAATTTAATATAATTTTTACAAAGACATTATTTTTAAGTGTGTTATTAAAATTTTAATTTGAACAATAAACATTATAAGCTGTATAGCTTAATATTTTTGTTTTTATTATTTTGAAATAATAAAGGGTCTTCATATGACTGTCATATGAAGTAATTATAAAAGATGATAGACTTGAAAGGTCATCATTTTTGATTGCATTAAAATTTTTAGCAAACAAAATGACAGGTAAATTTAGATTTCAAATCGATGTCTATTCATGAAATCATGAGATCAATTTCTTTTTAAATTTTTTGTTTCATTTTATTTAGAAGGTCCTAGCCGCAAAGTAGCCGCGCTTGTTAAGGCGTTGTACCTGGAACTGGGAGATCGTGGGTTCGAATCCCGACATCGGCAGTTTGTCAATTATTTAAAAAGAAAAGAAAAAAAAGGGGCAGTTAATTGGCTAAACTGTTGGCGTATGGAGTAGAACTAAGTAACCGGCTATGCTTGTGAAGGTTTTCTGCAGTTTTCTTCACGAACTCCAGATGAATATCAGCATAGTTCCTCTCAAAGTCGGCTGCAGCCGCACAATCTACCAATTCTTAGTCTACACACAAAATTCCATCCACTTCACTCACATCGTCATATCCTTAGGCATCACAATGGACTTTATGGTCGAAGTGTGTCCCATCCAGGACAGCCGCTACAATCTTTCTATCTATCTAGAAGGTCCTACAATAGGTCAAAAGATGGTAAACTATTTTAAAGGTAACCGCCATTTTTTATTTTTGAATCAAACTTGTTGAATCCAATTCATCCAATCCAATTTGTTAATATTCAAATAAAATACTCTTATTCGAAACATATTTCCACAAATCTGGATTTTGAAAAATATGTTTGGAATATTATATATGTTTTTTTTCTACTCCTATTTTCGGATAAAAGAAAACAACAGGACTATTTTCAATAAAAAAAATGAACATTTCTACTAATAGATCCATAGATTTATTTCCATATTTCTCCCTTGAATTGTCCTTGTACTTCTGGCAATGCTTTAGGTTGCTTATCTTGACTCTGAGTGAAACTTAATCTAAAAAATTTTTATTCTAGAATGCAATCATTTTCCAATTGTCGAAACAGTTTCACAAGGAGCAGGGAGGTTTCACTGTTCATAGTAGGATTATTTTGTAGTTAGAGTATCTGCGACAATTGATATTTCTTATAATATACAATTAGATGTAAACAATGTTTTTCGCATAAATGTGTAAAAAAATGCAAACGATTAATCTAATAATTGATAACATTCTTTTGAAATCAAATGCTTCATATGAAAAAATATACACATCTAAACTGGGATCGAACCCACGACCTCGGACATTCTAAACCAACGCTGTCCCTTTGAGTTACCTAAGATGTTATGGTAGAGGAATGCATATGATATTCACACATATTACTTGAATGTCCATCAACCATACTAACAATGGATAAACAGTCGATACTTTAAAAAAAAAAACAATTAAAAAAACGTAATAATTAAAAAAAAAATGATATAGTAAAATATTTTGAAATTATATAAATTGAAATTTAAACAACAAAGCAATGACCAAACAAAAATAATTAACAAATAATTTTACGATATGTTTCATTGCAGTAAGTTAAATTGCCTGGAATAATATACGTAGGTAAAATTATATTCAAAACTATTAATACCATAAAAATAAAACACCAAAACTATATTTAGTTGATATTTAAATTAGCTTGATGTACATAATTCATATTTTTATCAAGCGTATGTAGTATATATGTAAATAATTCGAATATCAAATGTATTTTTATTATTTTAATTTCTTTTTTAGTCCAATAATATGTTTTCAAGCTGTTTGGATGTTGGACGTATAATGTCCGTGAATATTAGATTGGTTGGTCCGTGACTACATTGAATTGCATCGCTAATCGATACTACTAAATATTGTTTGTATTTAATTTTTTATTAAAAATTATTAGAGTATTTTATATACTAAGCAAATTTATTGATTAACATGTAAATATGTGGGATTGAAAAATAAAAATTTCAAAACTGTTTGCTTTGCAGTACTACTTTATTTAATATACTCGCTCTGCTCGCAAGGGGGGAACCCTCCTTGACCCCCAAGCCTTCGATCTAGGCTCCGCGTCACAGAAAATAACATTGCATTAATTGTAAAAAAAAGTTTTTGGGGAGTGTTCTTCCAATTTTCCGCGGGGGATTGGTGGTGCAACGAAAAACCTGTAGTTTTCCGATTTTTCTCGTAGATTTCAAGCAATTTCGCGTCGAATGCAAAAAACCGCATCTTTCTATCATTTCTAGAAGTGATAGTGAGTTTATAGTATAGTGAATATTGTGACAAATGGTTGGTGGCATGAATTCATAACGTTTTATTATCTATAGAAGCTTTTATTTATGAAACTTGCCTCATTGTTCACCACAAATTAATATATCAACCATTTCGCATCGTGCTTCTCAAAAATATTTAAACCAAAGTTATTGTATTTTTATTTGGAAAAACGAATTTGCACATTTTTGGAAAACCGAATGGATACGACTGAAACTACCTATAAAAAATTTGAAGAATGTACACCACTTTTGTTCGCGATTTAAATTTTGATTTCAAGCGAAATTTGAAAACAGTGTTAAAATGCCAAATCGAAAGTGTTTTCTTATTAAATAAGAACCCTACTTTATTGCAGACTTACAATTCAAAATATTCAAGGTAACGGAGTGTAAACTATGCTAAGCGTGAAACTAAAAATTAACTAAAAATTTGTCATACGGAAATGTTTCAAACCCAAGGATTTTGAGTGTTTATGGTGATTTTGAGCAATCCTTTTTTTTCAAAGCTCTTTTTAAACTTCTCAGTGGCGAAAGTGTATGTGAATATGCGCATCAAATATGTATACCCCGTTATTTGAATATGTTGGGGGTGGGAGTCCTGCCTGTCACACCATCCATTTTGTAGGACACAAGTTTTTTTGAAGTCTTTATTACATTATCTCTCAATTTAACTAACAAATTAACTGCTACTGATCAAATTTTTGCTATCGTCAAACAAACAAGTTATTCTCTTAAGATACGCGCTTCGCTAGTCACTATCATCGATAATTTTCGGGACAGGAAACTTGGGCGTCTCGTCGAAAGGAAGCTACTGACAGAAATTTAGCCTGTTACTAATCATTAAAAAAAACCGTGCTGTACTGTGGACTAAGTAGCCTACAGTATGATTATAAGCGAAGACGTGCATTTTAGCGCAGTATAAATTTTATACACGAAAGCTAAACGAAAGCTATACAATTTGAAAAATATGTTTACAAAAGTTCATAATTATTTATTCATATATTGAATTACATTCTACAAAATGTAAAAAATAAAAAATAAGTTAAAATAATCTTTAAATGAAATCTTATAAGTGTAAAAACATCTGTTTAAAATTATAGAAATATTTAAATTATACATTTATTTAAACTATTATGAATAAATTTAAAATCATTTAATATATATATTTTCTTAAACAAATATATATATATATACATATATATATATATATATATATATATATAAGTATAAATCTATTAACCGATTCAAATGTGGTGTTAAAATAATTATATCAAATAATAATTCGTTTGCTAATCAACAGAAAAATTATTCAGCCATGTATAAATAAGTAATTTAATATTATTTTATTTGTTTGGTGGGTGGAATTTAAAAATCAGTTCATTATGAATGAACATGAAGGAAGAAGGCTGTTTGTTCTATGGCTTCATTCGTATGTCTGAAAACACTCATGTTTTATTATTCATAATTCACCACGGATTTGTATGCTTTGCAATCATAATGTTTTTAAATAAAAGTAATTTAAAAGTACTATCTCACATTAAAATTTTAAATTTATTGGCCTACAGCTCTACATACAAGACAAAGTTTTTTATTATTATTTTATGAAATAAATAAGGATTTATATATTTTATGGAATAAAAAGGATTTTTACACACTTGCAGAACGGCCTTGCATCAATAGTGTTAAACATCTGAAAAACGCTCCTAAATAAATTCCAATCAGCGAACCGACGATTTTTTTTTTAAATTGATGTTCCTTACCAATCCAAGTGTGCCGAGCGGTCTATGGCGTTATGTCGGCGCAGTATGCCTACTTGGAAACTAGGAGGTTATTGGTTCGAATTCCGACATCGGCAGTTTGTCAATTATTAAGAAAAAAAGGCGGTGGTTAATTAACTAAACTTTCGGCGTATGGACAAGAACGAAGTAACCGGCTATGCTTGAGAAGGTTTTCTGCAGTTTCTTTCCCGAACTCCGGATGAATATAGTCATAGTTCCTATCATAATCGGCTGCAGCCGCATATCCTACCAATTCCTAGTCTATACACAAAAATTCCTTCCACTCCACTTACATCCTCCTTAGGCAT
The DNA here is from genome assembly GCA_963920215.1 of Nineta flava. Taxonomy (NCBI): domain Eukaryota; kingdom Metazoa; phylum Arthropoda; class Insecta; order Neuroptera; family Chrysopidae; genus Nineta; species Nineta flava. Next base: position 30,751,662 of record OY986044.1, on the reverse strand, counting down.
CACAATGGACCTTATGGTCGAAGTGTAGCCCGTCTATGATGTTCCTTAGAATCTACGAAATAACCAACAAATATTGAAACTCTCTATCCCTTCGCAAAATCTCATAGATAATATTTTTTTTTACTTTAAAAACTTTAGCCACACCCTGTAGTATAGAGTAGACAAATATGTAAATAAAAAACTAATTAACATACATACAAAATAAACTACAAAATATTTATTAAATATATTTGAATATAAACTTATTTCGTAATTAAAATAATTTTAATTACAATTATTATGAATAAAAATTGTATGCATAATTCTAAACGAACAAACAATAATTTAAAAATAAAAATATTTTAATAATAATATTATTTTAGTTTTAGTAAATATCCACTGTTTACATTTTAAAAATGTTATACGGAAGGAAGGTGATCGATTTGAAATTTCAAGAACATAAAATAATAAACTTTGTATATTTATTATTTATATTTAGTATAATGGTAAAACTAAATGCAAAAATTCGTTTACCCCCCTTGATTTTCAGTATCCTTAAAAAATTAATTTTCTGAAATAAGTGTTTTCAATTAGTACATATTCTAAATATCGGAAAATTTCTTTTTAATGGATTTTTTTTTTAGATCTGATTTGCTCTCATGAAACGCTTTTAACTTTTCTAGTTTATTTTCATAATATAATAACAAAATTTTGTAAAGAACCATCTAATAAAAATTCGTAACGCAGGAGCTGCTTCAACTTAGCGAATTTCCTTAGATAACATAAATGACTCTCTAGCGGTCACAATTTTAGTCTGATCAAAATGAAATGTCGTATTTTAGTATTTGCAAGTTCAATTTTATTAATAAATGACATACGTCGAGGGGAATGGAGGGGGGAGTATAAAGAAAGAAGAAAACACAAAATATAAAATATCTCTCTTAATGTTAGAACAATCGAAAAAAGTATAAGAAATAAAGTTGTAGAAAATTATATTTGCTACAATTTATCACCTAATCATTTTTGCCCAAACTCGAATGTGTACAGAGATATTAAGGAATTTAATTTTCAATATTAAACCGTCAATATTTCTGTAAATATTAGTGTAACAGAAAAATGATAAGAAACAAAATTACAGTAAAACTTAGTACCTATAACTTTACTTCTTATAAATTTTTCGATTTTTCAAATATTAAGGGTGATATGTCAAATTTTGTGTTTCCCCCTCCCTTTAAACCCCCCTTTCCCCTGGTCCGATTATACCCATTAACGAACTTGGCCTTTTGAATACCTAAAGCGCCTTAAATACCAAATCTCATTCCGATAAAATGAAAACTGTGACCGCTAGAGTGATTACAGACACATATATATATATATATATATATATATATATATATATATATATGTCCATAGATATATATATATATATATATATATATATATATATATGAATTTTACAGATGGTGATTTTTGACATCTACTAGCTAGGATCGATGGACATTTGAAGAAAGTTTTGCGAAATTTTGACTTCGGTACGGGACCAATAGCTCTATTTCCTTTTAGGAAATTCGCTAAAACAAATATTAAAAAATTCGTTACGCAGGAATTTTCTTAGTTTACATAAATAACACTCTAATGGTCACAATTTTAGTCTGATCTGAAATGAAATGAAATGTTGTATCTAATATGATTTTGGTATTTGCAAGGTCAATTTTATAAATAAATGGCATAGGTCAAGAAAAAAGGGGGCAAAGAGAAAGAAGAAAACACAAAATATCAAATATCTCTCTTAATATTAGAACATTCAAAACATGTTTAAGCAACAAAGTTGTGGAAAATCCTGTTTGCTACAATTCAGAACCTTATATTTTTTCTCAAATTCCAATATGTACGGAGATATTTACAATTTTAACTTTCAGTATTGAATTGTAAATATTTCTGTAAATCTTCATGTAACAGAAAAAATGATAAGAAACAAAATTATAGGAAAACTGATTATCTACAACTTTATGTTTTATAAAATTTTCGATTTTTCGAATATTAAGGGAGATATGCTAAATCTTGTGTTTTCCCCACCCTCTACCTCACACCAACTCCCCCTCCTCCTTGCCCGTTTTTACCTATTAACGAACTTGTGAATACTAAAAGCGCCTCAAATACCAAATTTCATTCCAATCGGAATAAAACTGCGACCGCTAGAGACTCCACAATATACAAATTTTTACGATAGTGATTTTTAACATTAAGTAGGTAGGATCGATGGACATTTGATGAAATTTTTACGAAATTCCATCATCGGTACAAAAACAATAGCTGCATATTCTTTCAGGAAATTCGCTAATAAATTAAATTTCTTAAAAGAAGTATCAACACGAGAAAAGTTTCGTTTTATGCTATAAAATTGATTATAAAAATTTACCGTTATTTAGTCGTAAACAAGATGAATATCGGCATAGTTCCTATCGGAGTCGGATGCAGCCACACATCCGACCAATTCCTAGTCTACACACAAAAATTCCTTCCACTCCCCTCACAATCATCACAATGAACCTTATGGTCGAAGTGTAGCCCGTTCAGGGCACCGCTACAATTTATCTATCTATGACACATCTGACTTCCGTTATGCGGCAGAAATGAAACAGTTGAAGCAATTCGCAAATAATTGATTATCTGTTCCGTTCTAAGACGTAAAAACATCCAAATTTGTCGAAAATTATGAATTTTATTGTTTGCATTGTCATTAACAAAATTAAACGATTTTATCTTTTGAATAAAAATGGTGTATTTATATAAAATTGTTTGCGATGAATGTCCAGATCTCCAGATAATTGGAAAAAACATACTTTAACTATATTTTTACCCTTTCCCATCCAAATTCTGACCGTAGAAGCTCAGTCAGGCAATGAATATCAAACAGACATGAAAATTGAAAACCAATATGATTGATAAAATTAAATTTATTATAGGTTTAAGAGGCAACCTACAAAATGGTTGCAAACAATTGAAACAATATAAATTGTAGATAAAATTTAATTTTATCAATAATTTTATATGCATTAATTTATTTAAAATAAACAATTAATAAAATAATAAATACACATATTTTGCTAACAAAGTTATATATACAACAATCATCATATAACAATCAATTAATTAAATATCACACAATTTAATTTAATCAGTATTGTTATGAAATGCTAACTAAATATATATATGTTATATACGGAAGCTATGTAAAATATATATTGGGTGCTCTTTTAGTATAATATTTGAGGTAAACATTATATCTAAAGCAACCCAAGCAGGAGAAGAAGGCTCGTGACAACGACTGAAAACTTAGGTCGCTTTATCCTTGATATTGTCAATGCGCGTTGCCTAATGTGGGCTTAATATTTTACTTAAAAATATTACAAGTCATTTATATAGTGTAAGGTAGTGTTTTGCTAGAAACAATTTTTAACGTCGATCGAACCTTGCGTCATCGTAGGAGGGGTTAAAAGCGCCCAGTGTCGTTTTTTTTTTATTGGGGAAAATATTTGTTTCCTTGATATCTCCCCAACCGTTCAGTTGATTGAAAAAGTTGTTCAGAGCAATTTTGTAGGAAATAAAAATCCACACTTTTTTTTGTAAATTTTTAAAATCACCGTCCTGTTTATGGAATTATGGAATTTTTCGTACGATATTGTGCTCTACTTCTAATTGACGAATCGAAAGGAATTCATTTATTAGCGATTTGATTAAAAAGAAAAATTATCCATTCTATAATTTATATGATATGTCTGAAATCATTCTAGACCTACATATTTATGTTAAGAATTTACAGAAATCCCGATACTAGTTCATTGTTTGGTCTGTATATAGTACAACACTAGTGCAAAAATGTAGCATATAAGTCATTCCTGTTGGCTCTGCATTATCTGAGAAACAAATGTTGACAATAGAAATACTATATAGGATTTTCTGTGGAATTGTTGACACTGTGCAGTTGTCGAGACTAGCGATAATGTGAAAAAAATGCACAAGACTGGTACGGTTTGAAAAGTCGGCTATAGTTTGTCATCTGGTTAAAAGATGGCTTCTATAAATATTCAATTTTTGTGAGACGATAATTTTCACACGTTTGTGTCTGTGGACTCTCTAGCGATCACAATTTTAACCCGATTGAAATGAAATTTGGTATTTGAAAGGTCAAGGTAGCCCCCATTTGCAAGGGTAAAGGGGGGTTCGGAGGGAAACAATATTTGGCATATCTCCTTCAATATTCGAAAAATTGAAAAATTTATAGTAAGTAAAGTTGTAGAAAAATTTTGATTCTTATCTTTTTTATACTAAAATTCTAAATATCTCTGTACATATTAGAGTTTGAGAAAAATGATCAGGTAATGAGTTATAGTAAACATCATTTTCTACAACTTTACTCCTCATACATTTTTCAATTGTTCCAATTAAGAGAGAAATTTTATATTTTTCGTTTTCTTCTTTCTCCAAGCCTCTTCCCCCTTGACTTATGCTATTTTTTAATAACATTGGCCTTGCAAATACAAAAATCATATCAGATACGACATTTCATTTGATCACACTAAAATTGTGACTGAAATTGTGATTAATTTAGGTATTCTAAGGGAATTCGCTAAGTTGCTGCAGCTACGACGTAACGAATTTATTTTTTTTTTTGTCATTTTACCTTAACAACGTCATTATACATTTTTGAAATAATTAAAACTTTTTATTACATGTTTTAACCGAATTTTATATTATTTTCCTAAATAAAAACGTGTAGTACATCAAATTCTGAAACAATGCCAGTTAACAGCATAAATTCTTGTATAATAAATAATTATGTACACTGCATAATATCGCGCGTTAGTCTAAGAGTCGTCAGGCTTAAAAACTATATATTTTCTTAAACTTGAAAGTTTGCCAAAACAACCTTTAAAGTAAATATCAAAAGTTTGTCTACTGCAACAAACGTCTATCAGACCTTCCACGATTGGGTATAAATTTTACTTCGAAAATGATAAGATGTAGAACAAAACAAAACGACTTTCCTCATAAAATACAAACAAATTCGAAACATTGTTCGGCAAACAAATGGAATTGACAAAAGAAAAAAAGATTGTAAAAACATACTTCCTCTATGATTTTAATTCTTTTTTAGGTGAATGTTCCAAGTTGTTAGTATTTTTATAAGAAACAATTTTGTAATTTAAAATTCTTGTTGTATCTAACTAATCGTTTTTGAAATAAACTTTACACTTCACTTTAGAAGAGGATTGATTGACATAATGAATCATCGACAGGCAGAAAAACTGTTTGATTTGTGTTTTCTGTTTAATTTTAAGGGTTGTTTTGGCTTATTTTTCAGATTTACAAAAATACTATTTAAGTTCTGATAGCTCTTACACTATAATAATACACCATTATTATTTGTACACTGCATAATGTTTTGACATAGTATAATAATTGTGTATACAATATTTATACAAAGTGTTTCTTAAGGATGTTCCACCATACCACCATATTTTGCTCATATTTTGCTCATATTTTCGACATATTTTGCTCATATTTTGGTAAAGGCTAAAAATAACGTTTTCTAATAAATCCCGAAGTTTCAGAATTTTTGACCGTATAGAACGCGAGATAATTAATATCAAAATTATCATTCTCTCTCACTCTCTCTCATTAGAAGCATGTGAAACTTCATGTCCGCCCAACTATTAACTGTTGAATTAGAAAAAATACTCGACAGAATTTAAAAAAAACTAGGAGATTAAAGCTAAATATTTATCATTTAAATTTAAAAAAAATCGTGTGTTACCGTTTTGTTTTCGAAATATAAAAGTTTAAAATTATTCCTTTTTTTCAACATAACATTATTTTGTAAATGTGAACAGTGTATTTGTCTATGTGTTGTATATATGTGTTTATTTATTGGTGCTATAATAAAATCAAACCGGTTTGTTGTACTGATTGTATAACACAGTGCTGGAACGTCCTTAAACCAAGTCGTTGTTTCATTATTATTTACAAAAAGAAAGAATTGGACACGTAGGAGCTACGTAGAATAGCGAACTTTCTCAGAGTAAGAGAGTTTAATACATGTGAAAAACAGTTATCTTAACGACAATTTTAAAATCCATTTTCCCATTAAAATCATAAATATTTTAGTAAATATTAGAACTACAGAAAAATGATCAGAATATAAATTAAGGTAAAATTAATGTCCTATAACTTGACTCATATAAAATTATTTCATTTGACAAATATATTAAGATATAGATCCAAACATTTGTTTTTCAAATGTGCACCTATATTTTTTACCAAAAATAGTTTTTACATATAATTAATGGAACACGACCGATATAAGAGCCGACTCCATATAATTTACAGGGTTGGAAATAAGACTACTGAATACAGTTCCGATGCAACACGATTGCCTTTTATTTTACAATAAACTATTGTTGTGATTAAATATTTTTTATATGAATTCTGAGACACCTTGTATTTGTAACTCAAATATATAGACCACAATCAACCACTTCTCGCATCACATCATATGCTAGCTGTTCTATCAGCACATCATGCTGTAAAAAAGATGAATGTTGCTGATGCTGATGTTGTTGATGTTATCATTATCGTGATCATGCTGATATTGTGCGTGCACTTGCATAAAACTACATAAAATTAGAGTAATGCGGCAGTAAGGATTACTATATTTCATTATGATTACAATTATATATGATATGGTAAAATTTTATGTAAACTTTGTACGTATAAAAATAATTTATCAACTATTACGGGGTATTTCACGTGGTATGTACAAATAGCGTCAAAAGTCGAGCTATCATTTCAAAATTTTATAATTGATTTGTGCCTTATCTATTGGGATTTCGGAAAAGTTTTTCGAGTAAAATTTTTTAATATATTTATAATGAACAACTTTTTCCGAAGCATTTTTCGAAAACCGAATACATAAGGCACAAATAAATTATTAAATTTTGAAATGATATATTCACACTGACCCTTATTGACATCGCGTAAAATGAGTGAAGAAATGTATGGGTCAATTCATTTTAGGATTCTACACATAAAACAAAAATTTATTAAGCAGGAGCAGCTTAGCGAATTTTCTTAGTATACATAAATTACTTTCTAACGGCCACAATTATAGTTTAATCAAAATGAAATGTCGTACCTGATATGATTTTGGTATTTGCAAGCCCAATTATAAATGTATAAGGAGTAGAAAATCAATAATTTGAATAAGATATTGCAATTTTCTTTCGATTGCCACTTATATATTATACAAAAATTCACACGAATTGATAACCCTTTCTTTTTTCCTCAAGTCGGGTTAGAAATAGTGATGAAATATGTTACTGAGGATTGTATTGATATAAAAATTTAATTAGTGGATTGATTATGTATGACCAGGGAATGCAAACAGTACAGGACATAAAAAATCAAAGTTAGAATAGAATCACCCATATACGTATAATGTTAATTGTACACTTTTTGAGGGAAATTCTTATCAAAATGAAATGGTAAATAATTTTGAAATTTTAAACAAAGTTAGACACCTATATTTTGATTAATTTATAAAAAATTCAGCCAATTTTGTCGACAACGCATTGTACAGGACTTGAGGGATTTAATAATAAAAAAATAAATTTTTAATTAATTAATTAATGTTAATTGCAGCAGAACTACCCTAGCAGACATTACTTTGCCAAATTGTTTATATTGCAATAAGCGTTTTTAATATTATTTCAATCAATGAACAGATGAGGGAAGGTTTTTCTAATGCCGGATCTTAGACCATTATATTAAGACGACTATAATGATCTAGATGAACAAGGTTATCACATTGCAAAAATCACTTTACATGTTCTTTGCCGTGCTGTTCAAACTGTGAAATAATTAAAATTTAAACGAAATCTATCGAGCATGAAATTTCCGCCTCTATAGTTAACAACACCAAAGAGTTCAAGCGAGCCTGTTCAATCTAAAATAACTTTTGATGCGCTTTAAATCAGAAAAGGATCTCTCACCAGTGCAGTTTGTGACAGCCATACAGAAAAAATATTCTGTATGCAATGTCAAGGGGTCGTTCCTAAAATACGTCACACGAAATTTTACTCTCCCTCTTCGATACGCTACGTCATAATTTCTGCCTCCCCCCCTGTATCTATTATGTCACAAAAGCTCACTCCCCCTCCTTAGTATCCCGATGTTCAACCAAGCATGGGTCAATATTGGTGTTCAAGCCTGGGCCAATACCATCGGCCCAGTATTGGTATGCAGCGTTGGACCAATGCTGTATACCTAGGTTTGGGACGAAGTTATCATCTCGATGTTTAAACAAGCTTGGGGCAATATTGGTATACAAGATTGAACCAATATTAGATAACGTTGGGCCAAGCCTGGGCCTGTCATAATTTCCTACATGGGAAGCTGTAAGTTATTCTGAACAAAATGTAGATGTAAAAATAGTCATATATTTACAAATACAAATCAAATAACTTTTATCGTAACAAAAATAAAAAATTAAATTAAGAAAAAAATATAAGCAGAATTATGTTTTGAACTGAGAACGTCACGTTTTCTCAAACCCCCCGTAACCCTTTGTCATATTTTGTCACACCAAGCAAGACCTCTCCTGCCCTTATGTGCGAACGTATTTTATGAACGGTCCCCAACCATTAGGAAACATATAGAGACCATTTTGAAAATTTCACTTTTGATCATCCAACTATATATCTAGTTTAAACGATGAAAATCTGGCGCCCCTGGACAGTTCAAACATACAAGCATAGTGAAATCTATATCCATCACAACAATATATTAGTTGTATTAGCTGTACAATTAACTTTACTATTATAATATGTCTAATTATTATTAATAAGTTATGTGCGACGATATCCGATAATTGTTTCGAATTTCATCAATATCTCAAAACCTAATCACCTAGGAAGTTGAAATTTAACGTGACCGTAGATTTTATTACAAAGACGACTATGATACATTTTTCAATTTGGTATATCCAATATGGTATTGGTTATAACTCACGAATACATTTCGAGAAAATTGAAAGCTTACAGAGCCAAAAAGAGAAAAGAGAGAGACAAAATGGAAGAAGTAAACCTTGAAAAAAGTTGTTAACAATGAAATTGTAGAATATACTGTTTGTTTATCTCTCGTGTAAACGGAAAAAACAGTATAAACAGTGTTAAAACGTTAAGTGAAAATAACAATTAACTGAGCTAAAATATTGATTGCTAAAATACCTAGTATATCCTGAACTTAACTTTTTTTTATTGCATAATTTTCTGCATATTAGAAATAATTTTTTATCAAAATTTGATTTTCCTAAATAATATTATAAAAAAATTGTTAACTACAATTTTAATTTCCGAGCCAGTCTAAATGGAGAGATCTTTTATGTTATTTACATCGGATTATAAATAAACAAAAAAAAACCTACACAGGAATTATATTCGTTACAAATAATGTAAATAAAAATTAATTTAAAAAATTAAAATAGTAATTTAAAAATAATAAAACCTAATCAATTTTTTATAAATATGTGTATATAGAGACTCACGTCGTACATGTAGTAGATATATACATATACCGTGTGTGTTGGCAAGCTTTTCCAATAGAGAATCCATGTTAAATATTATTTATTACTAGCTGTCCGTGTGGTTACTGTATAAAGTCAGTCAGTACACATGTAATGGTTAAATATGTTCATTGAATTCTTAACTTTAGTATGTGAATCACAAAATCCCCACTCTTAAATGACAAACAAACAACCATACGCATACATGTGTATGGTTGATGACTGTACAGAGTGGGTCAATTTCGATGGTTTTATGGGGTAACTCGGTAACTATAAGAGATAGAAAAAAATGGATTGCACATTCTCGATCTCTTTTTTGAGACTAATTCATTGGTGCCAACAACAAAAATTGTTAGCATCTTTTGTTTGCGAGTTATAAGCAAAAGTTCGATTTTTCGACTTTTAAATAATTGTGAATATCTTGGTTGTTTGTAAAGCTAGATGAAAATAATTTTTACATTTTTGAGGCACTTTTTTGGTATAATCCAGTGGCGTCGTGAAAGTTTGAGAAAAAAGGTTGGTTTTCGAGATATGACCTAAAGTTGTGGTTTTTTAAATAGGAAGTATAGTTGGCTATGGCTTAGTTCGAACGGATTTTTTTTCCTCTTTTTAACCATGTATCATAAATAATAAATCGGGTCGCTTTTCATCCGTAAGTTTGAAATAGCCAAAATTGTAATTTCGTAGTTTAATTGTAATTTTCGTAGCTTATAACTCGCAAACGAAAGATGATAGAAAATTTTTGTTGACACCAATGAATTAGTCTCAAGAAAATAGATCGTCATTACATTACATGTGTACTGACCGCACAGTAACCACACGGACAGTCAGTAATAAATAATATTTAACATTGATTCTCTATTGGAAAAGCTTGTCAACACACACTGTATACATAGTTTCGGGTATATCGTATCGTATTTTAGGTGTTATATATAAAATTAAAATTTGTGCTAACCAAGCGAAAATATTTACTAGGTATATGTAACATGAATAACACGAAAAAATAAAACTATATTATAGAGATAGATAGCTATAGTAATACAGATTAAAATGATTAAAATTTCATAAATAAATAAATAATAAAAATTTATAGGAAACAGACGTCCTCCAAACTACTACTAAACATTGATTTTATAACTATTTGTTGAATAAACTATGTATTCAAACATTGCAATCATGTTTTTAATAAATATTATCGTATTAATTTCAAATACGAGTACATAACCAACTGTTTGCCGATGTTATCATCGCGTAAAGTAAAGGAACGTAATTAATTTCAAAACTACATATTTATATTTTATAGAAAATAGTTTTGAATAAATTATTATGTTTTTTAACCCATCAGTTACAATTGAGTTCCATCAAATTAGAGCTCGAAACAATAAATGAACTAAATTAAGTTTATATTGATGATAGTTATTACATCATGCATATACTGATTGTTATTTAAAATACACCTAATCTACAAAAAATGTATAGTGTATCTATTATATATCTATAGCTATCTAGATAGATTGTAGTGGCTACCCTGGACGGGCTACACTTCGACCATAAGGCCCATTGTGATGCCTAAGGATGTGAGGATGTGAGTGGAGTGGAAGGAATTATGTGTATAGACTAGGAATTGGTAGGATATGCGGCTGCAGCCGACTATGATAGGAACTATACCGATATTCATCTGGAGTTCATGAAGAAAACTGCAGAAAACTTTCTCAAGCATAGCCGGTTACTTCGTTCTCGTCCATACGCCGATAGTTTAATCAATCAACCGTCCCTTTTTTAATAATTGACAAACTGCCGATGTCGGGATTCGAACCCATAACCTCCCAGTTTCCAAGTAGACATACTGCGCAGACATAACGCCTTAGAACGCTCGGCCAGTTGGACTGGTTTATCGCTGTCTATATGCAGTGACTATGATATGGTGTCTTTGTTTCATACGCATGTAGACACACTCACACGACGAAAGACGGACAATAACGACGATGCATACATGCACGAGTAAGATGCAACTACAGTAAGTAGAGCCTCACTAATCCGACACTTCAATAGTTCGGCACGTCCAATAATTCGTCACCCCTACTCCCGCTTCGCGCACGCAAAGTCGGACTACTCTGTAAAAAGTTATGCGTGATCATACATAAAAAAATAAAAAAATATACAGGTTGAATTGAGTACCTCCTTCTTTTCGTCGATAAAAAGAGATAAAATTTGAAACGATTGGAAGAGGAAAGAGGTGAAAGAGTTGCATATATAAATTTTGTGAGTAAATGTTCAAGGAAACCACTTACATTGCATATTTCATTAATTCCGAAGTATCAGCGTAAGACAGCTACCCCCATTTAACCGCACTTGTGTACGCCTATGATAAGTGGTGTAATGTTTTAAAAGTTTTTGAATATTTATGAATATTGTTCCCAATTCTCTATACCAGCTTAACGAATATAAAATTAAATTTTTTCCGAGAATCAAGTTTTAATTTTTAATATAAATATTTAGCGGTATATTTGTAAAATAAAACAAATTTTCTACCACATTCAAAAACAGGTATTTAACATCGTTTGTAAAAGAATGTATAACATTCAATAGAATTTATGAAAATATTGTTTTAATAGAATAAACTGGAATAATGTTATATAATATCTATAAAGTAGTATAAAAAAAAGGCAAATGAATAGTAACATCATATTTTAACAATTCGAACAAATAATACATTTCCTATTTCTGCAAAAAAAATTTTAATTTACGAAAACATTGCATGAGGTTCGATAGCTTATACTATTTAATATTATAATATATATATATATATATATATATATATATATATATATATATATATATATATATATATATATATATATATATATATTTGTTAGTGCAGGCAGACATTTCTATGTAGACACTCTCAATCATATAATCTCCCATCTCCTGTTTCTTTTCCTAGGATTCAAGTTATTTTTTTATACCAAATTTCATTAAACTTGGTTCATTGGTTTAGCCGTGAAAACGAATCAAGCAAACAGACAGATTTACTTTCACATTTATGATATTAGTATGGACTAAAACTTAACGAGAAAATAAAATTCTAAAACAATTTTTTTTAGCGCACTACGATCTTGGTTGTGGTTTTAATAGGTTTTTAGTATCTCATTTCAAAAACGGTTCTTAGGTTACATATGTCAGATTTAATCACATATGGAGACTAGACAAGGAGACCGAACTCCACATAAACAAATGGCTACCAAAAATAAGATGACAGTAGTTGTTCCCTTTGCACCAGAGACACCGGAGACAGGGGAATAAGGCGCCAGTTTGAATTGAAAAACATGGCATCTTTATTTAAGATTACTTAAGTCATTTACAGTACAATTTTTTATTTTATAAATATTTTAAAACAAATTCCAATTTTTATTTTTAAGTTAATAAATTTATTCACTTCAAAATTAAATTGGTTACTTGCTGATTTCACTCTTAGTTATTATACTATATTCACTTCGGTGCAACAGGAAAACGAGTCTCCTTGTTTAGTATCCATGGTTCGCGATTTGAATATTTCGCAGAAGCTCGTTTCGTATTGTTAGAGATAATTCACGATAAATATATTTACCAAGAAGCTATTTATATTATTTAAATATAGTAATTATAATTTTATTATGCTTTATTTAATAAGTAATAATTATTATCATTGAATAAATTACAATAATAAATGATTAAATAAATGGTTTTCATTATTAATTATTATTATTATTATAGTTGGAATATATATATATATATATAATTTAATTTAATTTAATTTAATTTTTATCAGAATACAACGATCAATTAAACATTTATATTTCAAAAGTATTTTTATTTTCATCTTTGTCTCTTTCATTTAACTTTCATTTGTTATATTAGTGGGTGGTTGATTGTTTTAACTACAGATCGATATACTATTTTAATTATAAATTATATTTCAAATTTTTGAATCTGAATCCATATCCCAGTGACAGTTACGATTAGCTAATTCATACTGATGATGACTACCGTGTAGTCGAAATACGTATTTATAAAATACAAACGAATGTTCTAGGAATAGGCGCAAAAAATTTGAAACGTAATTTCAAAAATTTAGAGTTCTCTTTGATTATTTTATAAATCTTTATAAATTTTAATTATACTTTAAGCACTTACAGTAAAAGAGTGCAAGATAATTAATAAGATTTTTGATTATTGTATAAAGTATTGTATACAGTGATATACAGTATGAGATTTGTGACAAAGTCAAACGATTTACTAATAGATTTAACCACCGAAATTCTAAAAAATTGTATTCAATTCAACATATGTATTTGATACAAAAAGTAGTAAATAAAAAAAATTACAAATGTTACACAGTAAAAAAATAAAAAATTCGTTACGCAGGAGCTGCGTCAACTTAGCGAATTTCCTTAGAATAAATAAATCACTGTCTAGCGGTCATAATTTTAGTGTGATCAAAATGAAATATAATATCTGATATGACTTTAGTATTTGCAAAAATTAAATTTATTAATAGCCAAAATAAAACGATTATAGTTACTATGGAAACGACAATCAAAATTTTTTACAATAAAATATATTTCATGTATTCATATTTAACAAACACAAAATATTAAATATCTCTCTTAATATTAGAATAATCGAAAAATGTATAAGAATGAAGATGGGCTCTCTAGCGGTAAAATCGGGCGATTGGAAAGGAGATTTAGAGGGAGAGGAAAACACAAAATTTGACTATCTCCCTTAATATTTGAAAAATCGAAAAATTTATCAGGAGTTAAGTTGTGGGTGCTAAGATTTAATGTAATTTTGTTTCTTATCATTTTTCTGTTACACTAATATTTACAGAAATATTTACAATTAAAGATTGTTTAAAATGTCTGTGGACTCTCTAGCGGTCACAGTTTTATTCCGATTGAGATTAAATTTGGTATTTGAGGCGCTTTTGGTATTCTGACGTTTGAAGTAGAGCAAATATTTTCTGAAATAAAGTTGATCCGCGCAGAGAGCATTTGATTTTTATTTTTAGCGAATTTCCTCCAAAGGAAATGCAGCTATTGTTTTTGCACCAATGTTCGAATTTCGTACAAATTTCTTCAAATGTCCATTGATCCTACCTATTAGATGATAAAAATCACTATCGCTAAAATTTGTATATATATATATATATATACAAATTTTAGCGATAGTGATTTTTATCATCTAATAGTGATTTTTATATCTATCGCTAAAATTTGTATATATATATATATATATATACAATATATACAATGTATATATATATATATATATATATATATATATATATATATATATATATATATACAAATTTTAGCGATAGTGATTTTTATCATCTAATAGGTAGGATCGATGGACATTTGAAGAAATTTGTACGAAATTCGAACATTGGTGCAAAAACAATAGCTGCATTTCCTTTGGAGGAAATTCGCTAAAAATAAAAATCAAATGCTCTTTGCGCGGATCAACTTTATTTCAGAAAATATTTGCTCTACTTCAAACGTCGAAATTTAAAATATTAATTAATGTTTAAAGTCTAATTGATCGTATCACGAAAAGAAAAATTTAATACAAAATGATGACTTAGAAATTATTAATTTATTCAAATGATTTCCACAAATTAAGATTCGATACAATATATAGTTTCAATGGTTGGAAGAGTTTTTTAAAAGTGATGTAAATAAAGTTCATTTTTATGTTAACGAGGCCAAATTTCATAATTTACAATAATTTTAAAAATAATAAATTATTTAAAATGAATTATTTTTAAAATTACCTATCATAAATTATGAAATTTAACCTCGTTAACTTAAAAATGACACCACTGTTAAAAAATAAATAAAAATAATCCTTCTTGAACCATTCAAACTGCCTATTTATTCTATCGAGTCTTAATATGTGGAAATCCATTGAATATTGATTCAATTAATAATTTCTAACTATAATAGTTTTATCTTTTTCTATCGGATTTATCTGTGATACAACCGATTCGTCTCCGCATAGAACATTCCATATGCTGACATCTATATTCGGATTTTAAAGATGAATAAGAAACTTCGAATGCAATATATTAGAAACAATACAATATATTCTATTCGTACATATTATTTGCTGCTTTTGACTGTAAAATGATGACATATTCTATAAGACAATTTGAAGATAAATGGTAATAAAATTTAACACAATTATTGCCTTTTTATTTTGATAAATTTATGATAAAAAAACAAAAACATAATAAATAATAATTAACACTACAACAACAATAACAAATAATAAAAATGAATTATTATGATAAATTGTATTTAAAGAAGAATTATCTTTTTATTATTATGTGAGTATGAGTGGATTCGTTTGTTCCAGCATCATTGAAATTATACCATATACCATCCCATTTAGAGCATAGGTGGGCAAACTTTGACTGCACTCAGCTCTGAGAGTGAGAGGTAGGAAGAGAGATAGAGTAAATACAGGGTTACTACCAATTATTATTATTTTCTTTTTTTAATTAAAACATTTTCTGAAAAGAAAATAATAATATCAACTCTTTTTTATGGTCACTATTATTCAAAGTATACAATAGATTGAATACATACTCTGGAATTTTGGGCTGGTAATTTGGGGCATAAAATGTACCTTTTTAATATATTTGGGTATGAATAAAATAAAAATGTTATATAAATTATAAAATATAAATCTTTTGATCTTTTACATTTACCACTTGATAATTATAAACCGCTTGTAAATTTTTTGATGATTTAGCTTTAGTTTAGATTTTAGAATTGGATTTTTCGCAATTCCGAATAATTTGCCTAAATTATTCATATCGGAGAACTAATAAACAATTATTTACTTGATTGAATTATTTTTTCTTAGTAGGGGGTATAGTGTCATGGGAATTTGATGATACTGGATACAATAAAGATGCCAATGATGAAGCTGGGGGGGGGGGGTGGTGGTAATTTGTTACTAATTTCTAAATGGTTAAATTTTACATAAAGTGGGAATACATATAGTTGTTGTTGTTGTTGTATTGATTGTTATTGCTATCATCATTATTGTTGTTATTATTATTATTATGTGTATCTCTCCATGTTGTAAAAGATATTTCTTAAACAATAAATATTTATAAAACTATTTCTAAATTGATTGAATAAATTATTAGGCAATAATCGGTAGGGCAACCTGTATTGAAACATCGTTCCGTCCTACTTCAAAACATACCTTTTTTACTTACTCTCACACAGCATATGGAGAGCCATTCGCCTCCGGAGAGTCGTCTGTGCCCGCCAGAGCAAGCAAGCAAGAGCAAGGAATTCATTCATTGTATACAGAGGCTAATATAATAATAACTCTCTTAAAAAACAATTTATTTATTATTATACCACGTTGTCGCGATACAAAATGATAAAACAATAAATTAATTAATTATTGTGTTCATAAAATATAAATTTATACGCGAAATATTTATTTTAATTATACGAAAATATATTTACTCGTATACAACTTTGTGACAAAAAAAAACATGACGGATGATATTTCATTTTGTCTGAGTTTTTATTTTACACGAATCAAATTTTTTTTCTTGGCATTCATTAATTGGAAGAGAAATTTTTTTTTTGTAAAAATTTTTAATAAGTCAGTGTAATATGATAATCTTCGTTGTGACAGACGATTAAGATAAACGTTTTTTGATAATTATTATTCATAAAAATAATAATCTTTTTTATTACATCTTAAATATCTAGAGCACGGTAGTGCGACAGGAGGCCGAGTTTAAGAGGAGTTTTTTGCCTTCGCGCTTACAGTACTATTACTAATAAGGAATGTTGACAGTTTGACAGTGTTTGATAATGTCCATAATGGTGCGAAACATATGTCACATGATTAGTGGTTTTAATAATTAAAAAACAATAAACATATCTGGTGGTACTTAGCAAAGTTATTTTTGTTAATTTTTTAACATTCCTTATTATAAATATGTTCCACAAAGTAGAGCTCCAGACAATATAGTTAGTACTATTACTACACGTTAAATCAGAGCCGATCTGACCCCGAAATATTTTCTGAACGAAAAGAGCTACAGTGCTGATTTTTTGAATATAACCTATTTAGGGAATTATAAGATAATAAGTTTCCGGTTTTCGTTAAGAAATAAACGGTTAAAAAGTTATTTCAGTTCAAAAACCCAAAAAAACATGGACACACCCCTATTATATTTACAATTTAAGATTGGAAGTTAAAATCTAAAATATCCTCTGTTCACATTAGAGTTTGAGAGAAAATGATCAGGTAATGAATGGTAGCAAACGTGATTTTCTACAACCGTTCCTCTTATACATTTTTCGATTATTCTAATATTAAGAGAGATATTTTATATTTTGTATTTTCCTCTCTCTCTCTGTGCCCTCTTTCCCCTTGACCTATGCCATTTTTTATAAAATTGGCCTTGAAAATACTAAAATCATATCAGATACGACATTTTATTTTGATCAGACTAAAATTGTGACCACTTAGGAGTTATTTATGTTTTCTAAGGAAATTGGTTAAGTTGACGCAGCTCCAGCGTAACGATATTTATGATGTAAAGAGATTTAAACAAAATTCTGAAAATGACTTAGAAGACAGTTTATTTTATATATCAAACCCCTCCCGAACCGATCCGATTATTTTAAGGAGAGATTAAACTCTCCACACTCCCTTAATAAACACCTATCAGACGGCCAAGTAATTTTTACCTTTTCGGACCTAACGTCAAGACGACCCAAATATTTCAGCTAATTTGATCGAATAGTTTAGGAGGAGGCCCCACGATAAAAATTTCGGCCGCCAGAAACATGGTATTTTTAATATTCGGAAAAAAACTTTTATTCATATTATCAAACCAGAAGTGGGTTTTTTTTTGATAGAATATAATTTTTGTTGAGTCATTGGCTGTAGAAATATTGTTGCATTTTTGTTAACAAGCTTTTATTTAATGTTAAAAGTAGAAAATAAAATTTTCTGTTAAAAGTAGTAAATATAATTTTTTCTTAAAAGTAGAAACTAAAAAATTATTTATAGTCACCTATAAATTAAAGTTTGGAGCACTGCTTGGGGCAAACATTGAAAATCTGAACGCCCCAAGCTTTTATTTATTTATACACGCATATCTTCGGGGAAAAAATGTTATTTTCTAATTTTTAGAATTAAATAAAAAGTTTGTGTAAATTGAAATTAAAATTTATTTTCCGCAGCTATAGCCATAGCCACTGAATCGATATTTAGAAAAAACAATATTTAATCAAAAAACACCTTGGTTTGCCAATTTGCGTAAAAGTTTTTTCTTTTGTTGATCAGTACGTCTAGTAGTGACAAAAACGTTAAGAAACCTTCTATTGATATTTGTTTTAGGTCAAATCGAATCTTCTTTTAACCAAAAGTTTTTACTACACAACCTAATATACTTTTAAATGAAGTTGGTATCATATGCTAAAATTTAAATTTTTATTTTGAGGTTATTCTAAAAATGAGGCTAACTAAAAATGACGCACCTTAATGGACTAAACTTACTTAAATTTGTTTTAATTCCGGCAAAAAAATTTTTCATAATAATTGATTTAGTAAAATTTATTAATTTAAGCGTAAATTATTTGTGTTGTTATTTAATAATAAAATATTTTATGAAATCATTAGTCATTAACGAATGTAATTATATTTAGTAATGTAGACAAATAAAAAAAAAAACAAGATCAACAAAAATAAAAATTAATAATACAATAAATATGATTGATGAATGAAATAAATTGAAAACGTTTAAACATCTGTGTTGAATATACAGGCTGTTTCAAAAAGTATGAAATACCAGATGTACAAGGTGGGCCAAAAGTAATGCTATAATGTGAATGGCCCATAATTTTTGTAATTGACATCTAATGCCACTGTGCTTTTGTGATGCAGATAGATAGAGAATTAGTTGACAACATGCAATGGAGCGATATACTCCTGAAGAACGCGGAATTATTGTTACTGCTTATTTGACCAATTTTCAATCTGTTGTTTTAACGCAGCGTGAATTTCGTCGCCGTTATCCTGGTCGTTGTGCACCTTGTAAGCGAACAATCAAGCGGTTAGCTGAACGCCTCATGCAAACAGAGTCCACTAGGGATGTCGCAAGAATTGGCCAACCCCGTACTGCTTGTTCGGGCAAGAATATCGCTGCTGTAGCCGAAAGCGCTACAGACAGATGTTTAATGAGTTTTTTTTTGCCGCAAGGTCTCGAGCATTGTTGGTTCCAACAGGACGGAGAAACTGCTCACACAGTTCGAGAAACAATGGATATTTTGAAACACCAATTTCCAGGCCGCGTGATTTCCGGTTTGGCGATTTGAATTGGTCGGCCAGATCGCCAGATTTGACAGCGCCAGATTTCTTTCTTTGGGACTTTTTGATATCTCGTGTTTACCACAACAAATTACAAACCTTGCAAGTCTTGGAAGAAAACATTCAAGAAGAAATCACCCATTTGGAGCCATATGTTTTGCGAGCAACAATTCAAAACGCCATAAAACGAGCCTAAATTTGCATTAACGCAGGAGGTGGTAATTTGACCGATATTATTTTTTCAACTTAATGTCATCAATTTTACACCTTCTAATAAACTTTTCTTGAAAACTGATCCAATTTTTTTAATTTATAACAAAATGGCAGCCTATTCGCATTATGACATTACTTTTGACCCACCTTGTAGTACGATAAATGTTTGGTATACATAACAACAATTCATAATCGCTGACTGCCTTCTCGATTGTCAAAAACATATCTCAAAATGACGAAACCCATATATATACCATAGGATATATCCAACGGAATAGTGGGTTTTTTATGTATGCAATTCCTCGGAAACTCATTTTTCGTAAACCAAAATTGAAAGAAAAATACGTATTATAAGTAAAATTTCAAATTCGCCCCTATACCTAGATCAGTTTTTGTATTATAAATAGGTATTTCGACTACAAAGTAGTCATCATCAGTATAAATTATCTAGTCGTAATTTACTCTATAACATTAGAAATAGATAGAAAACGAAATCAATAGACAAAAAAAAACTAAACAGATTAAAATATAAAAAATTTTATTGAAATTACTCTTGTTAAAATTATTTTCATTCAATTTACTCTTGTTAACATCACTCTTATTAAAATTACTCTTAGATTGTCTCAGGATATGTTATCCGTTGCTAATTTGGTGACAGTTTCACGACGTTTCTTGTTTGTGCATTGCTTATATACGTTTGACCGACGTTTAGCTCTATTCTAAGATCGCACTTGATTGGTTTCAAGTTATGCGTTGTGCAGGAAACGGGTTTTTATATTTTGACATCTTTAGAAAGAGACAGACATACTGATACTTAATTTGGGCGAAATTGAAATTTTATCTCAAAAACCTAGAGTTCTCATTAATTATCTATTGGTGTGCTTGTTAATATTTTAATGTGCTTAATTAATCTATATTACATGACTTTCAATTACGAAAAATAAGAATTCACCCTATTGATGTGTACTATTAATTCAAAATATATTGATTCTTTTATTTTGATACAATTTGTATGCACATAAATAAATATATTATTTTCTTTTAAAAGAAATATATAATTTGTTATTATGTACAATGAATAGAATATGTTCATATGATCAATGAATGGGAGGGAATCAATGTATAATTATTTTTAATCATTATTGAATAATTACCGGACGTTATTTTTATACCCAGTATATGTAAATATACAAAGTATATTAAGTTTAGTCTCGATTTTGTAACGCTTGAAAATATAAATCCTTGACAAAAATGCTTCACAAGGGTATTTATAAAATGGCCTAATTCAGCAATTTCCGCATGTCCGTCCGTCTGTGAATACGATAACTCAAGAATGAAAAGAGAGAACGAGCTGAAAATTTTTGTGTGGGTTCTAGAGTCAAAAAGTAAGGCCAAGTTCGTTAATGAGCAAAATCGGAATGTATTCTTCATCGCCAGGGGGGAAACTTTATATCTGTGAAACCGTAAAAGGTGGAAAAAAAATTTGTTAACAAAAAATCTTCTTCTCTTTTAAATAAACAACTTTTGTTTGAAAATTCTTTTCATAAACTTAATAGTTTTCGCATAATTTTTGCTCAAAGTTCCTCGGAAAGCGAAAAATGTGCCCATTTTTAAAGTCATGCGATATTTAAAAAAAAATTGTAACACAACAAACATTTACAAATAATTCATATTTTATAAACATTGAATAGGCAGAAATATTAACATTTCAAACATTGATATACAACTCAGTATATACTGGGTATTCAAACAATTAACTCAGTTAGTTGTTACATTACTTGTTAATAGTAAATTGCAATTAATCTATATTCAAATTAATGAAATAATTATAACTACGTAAGTCGTGAGAGCTCAATTAAACTTTCTACGTATGAAAACGTGTACTAACTCAAAGGTAGGAGTCTTTTGAACTTAAAATTAATGCTTTTTCAAACGTAATTCTATAATATATACAGCCCTTTGTGTATCTGACTTAGTCACTGACGTATACAAATTCTAACCAACTTCAAGACATGCTGAAAGGATGCGGGTTGACGTGAATACACCTATAAATTTGCTTCCATAGTGGGAGGAAATTCAGAAAACTGATGATAACAAAATCGGGAGATGCAGTTTAATTACACCAAAATTTAATTACACCATTCGATAGCTAAAGGATCAAAGTATTCGTTACGTTGAGTGAGGACTGTGAGGACTGAAGCGCCGCCATTTTGCGGTCGATTCACAGCGTCACATAATTTCCGTTTAGTATAACTTTTGACTCGAAGAAGATAGGACGTTCATTTGAGTTTCAATTGTCAGCTCACGTCAAGATCTATCGATTGCGTACATAAAACGTGTGAAATAGTTATAGTGAATATATATGGCGTTGAAGTAAAAAATTAAAATAAATAATGCATTGTCGGCCATACTCGTCGAAAAGCCAAATCAAAATATAGAGTTCGTATACGGTTGGAAAGGGCTTCCCAAGAGCAATCCAGTGATACCCCATTTCGTAACAAACTCACGACCGTGTCCAAGATACAGAAAAATTTAATTTTCCCAATCATTCCCCGGAAATGGGAAAAACCCGTCAAAATTACCTTATTAATTAAAAAATTAATAAGTTTTCGTATTGTAAAAAATACGTAGTGAACAAATTACTAGATTACCAATTATACATTTTCATAATACATGAGTAGAAAACCAATAAACAATGCCATTAAAAACCGGAAGACAATGAACACAATCTTTGCGATATTTATTCACTATAGACAATTTGTCTTAAATATTTTTTTGTATATAATACAAATTTGTTTTGGCATTCTTCCTTTTTTGTGGGAAACATAAACAACGGTTTTTTGGTCAGGTAGAAATGGCAATATCTCGGACATATTCCATGCGTATAGTCGTATATATTTTATACATATATATATATATATATATATATATATATATATATATATATATATATATATATATATATATATATAAATCAATGAGGTTGGTATTTGGAGGGAGGAGGCCGTAAATAAATAATATACTATTTTCTTTTCGTCATTATTTTTACAGAAAATTTATCTATGGTTCCGAAAACTTTTCTTTAAATTCCGCAGTTAATTGGATTATAATTACATTCAAACGTAAAAATTTTAATTCAATACATGTTGATACACAAAGACCTGATTAAGTAGCATGAATCATGAAATAATGCTCATTTAATGCTTCTATTGCAACAAATCTTGATGTTCCATATCAAATATAAGAATTTGTAAGCGATATCTGGAGAGCACAAAAAGAAACCGTATCAGAAATAAGTTACTCCTAGATACTGTAGTGGATGCAAATGGTTTTGAAGTATTAGACAACACAGCAACACAATTAATCAAAGAAATCAATACATTAAATCATCTTGAGTACATGCGTACGAGAGTAAAGTGAATAATGATTGGAATTCATTGGAATTCAAAATGAGGCTCGATAAATAATATCGAACTTATTTGCTTATTGTTCCGCACGTGTTTTCCACTTCAATATAATTTATATCAGCCACATAAATATATTGTTTTCACTACATTTGAATATAGAATATATGTTATGTTACATTGCTTAGCATCATGCATGTGGAAACTGTAGGACGTAGGATATTCACAGTTGGATCTTAATTGTAAGTAAATGTTTGAGCTATGCAATGAGGGGGTCACGTTTAGATTTGCAATCATAACTTGAGTAATAATTATTTAAGAAAATATATTTAAAATTTTTTAAAAACAATGCTTTTATAAATGTATACTAATAGTACGGTGCAATTACACCCAAACCTCAACATCCAAAGTAAAAGTTTCGCTCTAACTCCAAATTGTTCAACACAGTCCACATATTGTTTGGTAAAAAGTGACACCATTTTAAGCGTCGGGTTTGGGGGGGGGTTAGGGGGTAAGGGGGTGGAAAGAACAAATGTAACAATTTATAGAACTTGTATAAAATTTGAAGAAAACTCCATAAAATAAAGAATAAGATACAAAACCCTTATCAATTTATATTTATTCGTTTGAACAATAAAAAATTGGAGAATGAGAAATATTCGATCAAGTGCATTATTAATATTCAATAAAATTTATTGAATTATCATTTAAAAAAAAGTTATTAAAGCAATTAGCAAAACAAAATATAAAAAAATGAACTGAAAGAGTAGAGAAAATTTCTCTTCCCTTTACCAAATATATATTCATCATTATTATTTTCAATTTAAAAATTACAATTTTTTTATTACAAATATCGGAACCATTGGAAAAAAATTGTAATTTTTAATTTTAACACAAAAAATTGTCGTAGTAATGAACGCGTTCATATAAATATAGTAAACAATGAAAATTCTTCAATCATACAAATAAACTGTACTATAAAGGATTCTCATGTGGGGGTGTTTATTTAATTATAAACCGACTTTTAACGGTCAAAAACTTTTAAATAGTGCAGCGTAAATGGGGGGCGTATTAGCTCAGGAATATTCAAATTGTATTTAGGATATTTTTCTAATAAAAAACTGTTTGTTATTTTTTTGTTAGGTTAAGGATGTTCCAGTATACCACCACTTTTCGACAGATTTTGCTCATTTTTTTTTCACAGGCTAAAAATAACGTTTTCTAATAAACCCCGAAGTTTCAGAATTTTTGACCGTTTAGAACGCGATATAATTAATATCAAAGTAATCATTCTCTCTCATTCTCTCTCATTAGAAGCATGTAAAACTTTATGCCAGCCCAACTATTATCTGTTGTATTAGAAAAAATACTCGACAGAATTTAACAAAAAACTAGGAGAGGATTTTTTAATATTTCTTATTGTGTGTTACCGTTTTGTTTTCGAAATATAATAATTTAAAATATTATTTTTGTCCAATTATAACACATTCCGTTTATGGTAAATAGTGGTCTGACAATGTTGTGCGACAATCTCTCTCAAATTGCATCAAGTAAAGAGTAGGAATTGTTACTGTTGACATAAGCAAAGAATACAGATATATATAGAAGCACATAAGCCCACTTTTTCTATCCCAACAAATATGTTAGTTAGTACCCTGAAAACTAGGCGGCGATAGCAGGTACTTAACTTAATTTTTCTCATAATTGAAATTATTCAATTTAATTTTAACTTAAATCTAAATAAACAATCGCAGTTTTTATATTACTTTAGTTATAATTTTGTCAACATTGTTTCCAGCTACGAACATTATGTTTTGAACTTTTAATTTTTCGTGACTGTATCTGTATCTTCTATATCTGTGTTCTTTGACATAAGCAATAATAAGATATAGGTATATGCACCGAGCAACATTATCAGATCACCGTACCGGGAATATTTGATAGTATGTGTAAGTATCTGTATGCCAATAATATGTGTATGTATGTGAACACAGTGCTGGAACATCCTTAAAATATAAAACTGGCTATTATTTAAATTATGGATGTTTAAAAAAAGATATATATAAAAACATCCAAGTTGAATGAGAGATGTTATTAAAATATATTCAGGAATATACTTTTGCGATTATATAAAAAAGAAATTCGTTACGAAGGAGCTGCGCTGCGTCCACTTCTCAAAATAAATCGGTAGTGCGCAAGGCCGAGTTTATGGGATATTTGGTACATTATTTCTAGAAATAGACTTTAATTAACTTTTATCTAATTAATCTCAATTGCGATCCGTGACCGCTAGCGTGGCTATAGATACACATAAATAAATTTTCGTATCTGATATGCTTCCGATCTTTCAAAGACCAAAATAATGAATAGAATCGATCAAACGAGCGTTTAGAGAATGAAGTAATCACAAAATATGGATTATCCCTCTGAACACTAGAAAAATATAAATATATTTAAAAAAAACAAATAACCATGACGATGCATTTGTAATATATTCATTATTATGGGTATTGTTTTAAAACTCCAAATATTTCTGTAAATATTTGAGTTACAGAAAATATGGTCAGAAAGTGAATTGTAGTAAAACTGACTTACTACAACTTTATTAATTATCAATTTTTTCAGTTTACTAATATTAGAAGAGAAATTAATGATTTTAGGTATTTTATTAAAATTGCAAATATTTCTGTAAATATTAGAGTTATGTTAACAAAATTAATTGTAGTAAAGTTTATTTACTACAACTTTATTCCTTACAAATTCTTCCATTTTACTAATATTAAGAGAGAAATTCAAGTTTTTATTGTCCATCTGCCTCTAAGCACCCATTTACCTTTGTCCGATTTTGTCCGTTAACGAACTCAGCCTTTCAAATATAAAAAGCAGGCCAGACACCAAATTTCATTGCGATCAACTGAAAATTGTGGCCTCCAGAGCGCGTACACATGCACACACGCATATATATATATATATATATATATATATATATATATATATGTATATACATAAATATATATATATATATATATATATATATTATATATATATATATATTATATATATATATATATATATATATATATATATATATATATATATATATATATATAAATATATATAAATATATATATATATATATATATATATATATATATATATATATATAATATATATATAAATTTTAGTGGTTTTAAGTAGTTTAGACAAAAATGAAATTTTTCCTAAATTCCTTCATCGGAACAAAAACCAATAGCTGCATTTTCTTCGAAAATTCGCAAAAACATTTCAAGCAATAATTAGAGATGAAACGGAACTTGTCAAAGTTTGTCAGAATTTATCTTTCAGCATCTTGCATTAGTGTATATATCGAAAAACTTTTCTCCAAAACTGGTCTTGTTATGAAGACAAACGAAACGACGGTGGGTCGTTTTTAAATTTTGTGAATATATCAATAAAATATTTATTATTAAAAAAAAGACTGATTGTTAAATCTCAAAGTTGGAAAATTTGTTTTCCATACTATATTTATGTAAATATTGCTGCCTTTTTTTAAAGTTCGGAAGTGTTTAAAAAAACACTTAATTAATTAAACAATCAAATAGGATTACAATGTGTGAATTTAAATAATAACAATTATGTAATGTTGACTTTTGTGTACGGACCAGCTTTAAATGGGATTAAATATAAAATATTTGTAATAATAATGTAAAAACAAAGAACACAATATATAATACTATTCTCGAAGAGAGTAAGAGAATGATAGAAAATGAATACATAAAATGTTAAAATAACACTTTGGGATCATGTTGGTAGGTTGAATAATATATAACGGATCGCCGTTAAAATAACGATGAGGTGAAATCTCTCATTCAGTTATATTAAATACATTGCAAATATAGAAACTGTTCACTTAAGGTGGTTTTATACTAAAAGTAACACAGATTTTCGTTCGAGAATTTCAAGTTTCTTAAATTAAATACGTAATTTAAATCAGGCGTTTCCCATTTGATTACATCTGATATAAAATGATGCTAGAAACTAGTCAACCGAATACAATCAAACTTTACAGACTTTTCAGCTGTCAATAGTTGCGCATACTGCAAAGAGAATCTTTTTAAACGATTCATAAACAAACTATTCCTAGTTATATTTTCAATCAATAATTTGTTTATAAATCGTTACCTCTCATGACGGACAGGTGTATAGTGAAAAAAGGGAGCAATTCCATAATGTTATCATAGCCCGTTTTTATACGTGAAAGTTTTGATGAAAGTTTTCAATCGCAATAAATGTATGTGATATAATGATACTTACATCTCTTTGTACATGCAAAAATATATCAATCGCATGTTTTGTTAAAAGCTTATAACTCTCGTCTTGCTAAATATTTCTCTCTTTGTCAACCACTTCAGTCACATGATCATAGTAAACCAATCACAAGAAAGTAAGCCAATCACCTTATTCTTACATCTAAAGTTACATATAATGGTCTAAGATCCGGCAGTAGAAAACCTTCCCTCAGCTGTTAATTGATTGAAATATTATTGAAAACGCTTATTGCAATATAAACAATTTGGCAATGTAATGTCTGCCAGGGTAGTGCTGCAATTAACATTAATTAATTAATTAAAAATTGATTTTAATAAATTAAATCCCTCACGTGTTAATTGAATTTTGCTTGTTAAATAACATAGTATACGATACGACAAATCTTGTAATAGCAGGCAGCGCTGCTTATTACTGCTACGGTTACCTGCAGCCAGGTGTTCAAACTTAATGGAAACTTAGGTTACTTCCATCATATGTAAATTGAAAAATATTTAGCTAATTTAAAAGTTTAGAATAATTAGAATACATCCATAACTGGCAGCCATCTTAAAATCCATTAAAATCAATTGCAGCCTATATAAGAAAAATTTAAAAAATAGAAATTAAAAAAAAAATACCTTGTAGAGAGAGAGACAGAGACTATTCATTATTCAACATAACAAACAAGGAAAGTATATGATCATGCGAATGTGAATCATGTGTATTCCGTTTATCATGAACTTTGCATTCTCTATACATAATACCACTATTAGTATAAATTCACTTATAAATGGAATAGGCTTTACAAATGCATGAATCATATACTTTCCTTGTTTGTTACGTGGAATAATAAACATATCGTACACCCTATTCTTACATCTGAAGTTACATATAAGATTTCACCAAAATAGAAGCGAGGTCTATTGTAATATAACTGCATAGTTTCATCAAAAAATACTACTGCGCTTGCTCACCAAAGTAAAAGTTATGAATAATTGCATGAAAAGTTACATGTGTAAAATAGCCCTTACACATGTAACTTTTCATGCAACTATTTATAACGCATAAATTGGTGAGCAAGCGCAGTAGTATTTTTTGATGAAACTATGTAGTTATATTACAATAGACCTCGCTTCTATTTTGGTGAAATCTTATATGTAACTTCAGATGTAAAAATAGGGTGTAAGATATGTTTATATCCTACTTCCTTATGATCATGTGACTGAAGTGGTTGACAAAGAAAGAAATATTTAGCAAGACGAGAGTTATTAGCTATTAACAAAACATGTGATTGATATAATTCTGCATGTGGATAGAGAAGTAAGTCTAGTTATATCAAATACATTTATCGCGATTGAAAACTTTCATCAAAATTTTCACGTGTAAAAACGGGCTATGATATGTTGATACTGTACTTCCTTGTGATTGGTATACTCTGATTATGTGACTGAAGTGGTTGAAAAAGAAAGAAATATTAAAAAAGACGAGAGTTATAACTGTTAACAAAACATGCGATTGATATATTTCTGCATGTGCATAGCAAAGTAAGTTCAGTTATATCAAATACTTTTATTGGGATTGAAAACAAAACTTTTATGTTTAAAAACGGGCTAAGCAACTATCATTATGTATAAAAGATAATGTTTGTCTGTCAGTCTGTCTGTGACGTATGGTTCCTGTACCATTCATCCGATTACGATGAAACTTTAGAGAGCCTGAGAAGGTTTCTGCAAAAGGTTTCTGTTTCATTAATTGTTAACGTTTAATTTTTCCTAAAGTCGATTCCAAAATGTAATTTTGAATAAAGAAATCATTCAAAGAAGAATTTTTTTTAACCTTTTCATCCTTATTATTTTCACATACAAGTTTGTTGTTTTAGACAAAACATTAAGTAGACAAATTTAATTACAAGTGAACAGTTTTCAATACAGATATTTGGAATTACAAATTGTAGCAAGTCGTGGACTATTATGGATTATTTTTTTAATTGACATTGTATTTGATGCTGTTGATGATGAGATCACGTGACATAACATCGCATACATATTTAAATATGTACAGGGATCACCTCCCTCGTACCAACAAATAATTATATTGTGCATACTATGTGTGCATACTTAAAAAATTACAAAAATATACATAAGTTGTTGCGTCGTTAATGGAATATACAAAAAAAATATTGTATTTGCATATTCACCATTCAGTTGCGGTTATTGTCGCGTGGCAAGTGTTCTTATCGGTTAAAGACCTAGAAAATACATATTTTAACATAGAAAAATCTTTTAACATATGTTTTTCGTTGGCATTTAAAAGGCCTAATTCGTTAATGTGCAAAATCAGTCAAGCGGAAACGGTATCTGAATTTAAGTTGTAGAAAAAATATTTAACTACATTTTATCATCTGAAATCTAATATGTACAGAAATAAGTGCAATTTTAATGTTTTGATTTTTAAAACAGTTTAACTGATTTTGAGTTTGACATACTAACTTGACTTTATAAATATTACATAATAACTTTCTCTGAAAATTTTTGATAGTTTTCGTAGCTCCTACGTAATAAATGTTGAATTATGTTGATATATTTCGATTATTTAGACACATTGTAAATTTATACAATTGTTTTTTAAATTGTACAATTTTAGCGGCTATTAAACAGAATCAAATATTGCAATTAAACACATTTGTTTACGAATGAAATATTGCAATTAAAATTTAAATATACTTAAAAAGTAAATTATTTATTTTTATAAATTTTTGCCCATAAAAAAAAAAATTTCGATACCATCAATGTAAAAAAAGTTTTGTAATCAAGAGTAATTATAAATGTTTTTTAGTTAAGCGAAGAAACTAAAATTCTTTAACGGTGTTTAAAATTTGTTTAAAATAGAGTTCGTTAGTCTTTGCCTAAGAGAGTCTGTCATGGCCAAATACTCTTGAGATTCTTTAGTCAAGGAAATGAAATTCTTGAAAAAAAAGTATTTTTCTAATAAAAAAAATAAAAAACTGAAGATGAGAAAGTTTATGTAGCTTTTTTAGTTAAATAATTTTCTCAAGTCAAAACTATAGGTGTCAAGATACTTATTTTCTTTTACCAAATATATATTATCTTCTCTATACATGAGAGTCAGAAATTCTTGGGTTTTTTTACTAAATTTTTTTACAATTTTTTACTACAAGGAATTACTTGTATCAGTGAATCTTTCACAGTTTCTAAGGTTTAGATTCTCCCCCTCCCCTACTGGAAGAACGCATGGACCAATTTTCACCATTCACGAAGTGCTCACACTCACAAAATTCTGCCGAACTCTACTAGTAGCCGATAATAGAAGACTTTCTATTACAAATTTCGAAATTTTATTTATAATATCATTAATCCTAACAGAGACTATTATCTAGATTGGTTTCCAAAAACTATTACATTAAAAGCTTACCAAATTATATTTCATATCGGAGGTAAGTAATTTACAAATTTAACAGACATAAATATAAAAATTATTATTATTAATAAACAGAATTATTATTATTATTAAGCTGGATAAATAAAAGCTTTTTAGCTTACAACCAACAAACATATCCTGTACTTGGAACGAGATTATTTAAATCTTGTTTGAAATATACATGAATTAATGCAAGTTCATTATTTTCAGAGTTATACAGAGTGTTAATTTTAACAAATGTTTCAATAAAATTGTAGGTACTATACACTAGTAAAGTATTTTTGGCGGGCGACCTCTGGACCGTCTCGTGTTTTTGTCAAAACTCGTAAACTTACAATACCTGTGAATTGCAATAATTTTAGAAAAAAAAGTATTTCTAAAGGTACAAAATTATGTACTACTTTTCATGTTTCTAATGCCTATGAAGAGATTGATGTCAATGATTCTCGGCGAATTTTTGGTACAGTATACACACTACTAGCGTATACACACTTCTACAATCATAATGTCACAATTAATTTTAAATGTTTACATAAAACTGTTACAACAATTTATTATTACAACAATCACTTTGTGCCAAATGTTTATGTGGCAAAGGTGTTTATCTTAATACTGTACCAAAAATTCGGCGAGAATTATTGACATAAATCTCTTCACAGACATTAGAAACATGAAAACTAATACATAATTTTGTACCTTTAGAAATTTTTTTTTCTAAAAATATCTAATTATACTTCTTGGAAGCTGCTCATCAATTTTATCACCTGCATTGTATGTAATTATTTCTATATAGTTAAAATTAAAGTTGACCTTTTACATGTATGTTGAGTTTTGACAGAACCATAAAATAAAACACACGAGATGGCGCAGTACTTAACTAGCGTATAATAAGGGTGTTAATTATGAATAAAGTAAGTATCGAAAATATTACAACAAATTAAAATAAGAAACAAAAACTGTATAGACTAAATTAATTAATTAAATATTGATAAGAAAAAAGCAACTCATCAACCGAATATCGAACCCTGGACATCTAGACTTCTAGCCCAGTGAGCTTACCATTACACCACGGATGATTCTGAGAAATGAATCATTTTTTTCATATCATTGACAGTATTACTTTGTAGTCAACATTTGTTACACTAATATTTTCTACTCCTTACACATTTTTCGATTGTTCTATTATTCAGAGAGATATTTTATATATTGTGTTTTCTTCTATCTTTATGCCTCCCTTTTCCTTTGACGTATGCCATTTATTAACAAAATTGGTCTTTAGCGTATACTCCGACAAATTTCATTGTCATTGAATTTATTAATTAAATTAAATACTTATATGAAAAAATTAACTCGTCAAGACAAAATTGGTCTTGAAAATACTAAAATCATATCGGATACGACATTTCATTTCAATCAGACTAAAATTGTGACCGCTGGAGAGTGATTTATGTATTCTAAGGAAACTCGCTAAGTTGAAGCAGCTCCTGCGTAACGAATTTTTTAGCTAATAGTAATGTTTAAGATGTATGTCTAATCAATAGAATTTTTATTCCGTATTCAGCTGTATATAACTTATTTCAAATCTTATTTTACTTTTGTTATAGTACTTGGAATTTCAAAGCATTAGACCCATTCGCATAGATAGTCGGTAGGAATCTAATATGGCACTCATAATTTAACCTCAAACGTTTCCCGGACAGAGGGGAAATCATACAGAAAATATTAAGAATAAAAATAGTTTCTTTAAAAAAATTTACAACGTTTGTTTGAACCTTTTTTCATAAACTCAGTATATAACGAGTATTTAAGCAATTAACTCAGTTAGTTGTTATTTTCACTTGTTATTATTATTAGTTTGGCGGTATTTATAAATTAATATCGTATTTCGATTTCCGTAACATTCAGTTCTTTCGAACGTATTGTATAAAATATATGGACATGATAAACATGGCGTATACTAAACTGGAACTTACTCTATCATTAGAACAAAATGTACCTACCACGAATCTAATATTATAGAAAGGCAAACAAAAGACTTGATTATAAGACAATTGTGGTTATAAACTTTAACGGAATGTTAGTCCACTAGACTAAACTATCTAACGAACTAAACTCATTATTATTACATGGTTTGTTGCAAGTCAATGTAGATTATTAAAATATTTTACATATTTAGAAATTATTTCATTACATAAGATAAGAATATATACTGCACAGAGAAATTTTCCCATTGTAAACATATTCTCACTGAGCAAATAAGTAAAAACTCGGTCAAGCTTATATACAATACGTGTTCCGTGAAAAAAAAAGATATAAAAATTATTAACTTTGATATAGGCAATCCGCATTTCATTACAGTTATAGTTTTGTGTATAAGTGAAAAACTCATAAAATATGTGCACTTAAAACTGTTAAATTGTTTATAGCGCAATTGTTCATTGTAAATTTTAATAGAAATAAAAATTTTATATACTAAACGTCTGTAATTTGGATATCACACTCTTTATGATAAATTTTAAATTATTATGTCAAATAGTGTTAGAGAAAATCGCCTGTGACAAATGGACGGACATCAAAGTGATTCGACAGATTCGTGTTTCGATTTGCTAATTTTGACACGGAACACTCAAAATGATAATTTTAGCATTAAAAAACAGTGACTATTGACATCGAATAGACTTTCTTCACAATCCATACTTTAGTCTTCATATAGGAGTAAAAACTTTGTTAAATGCGCTAATTAAACGAGATTGCGTCGGAATTTTATAAGGGAAATCAGTCTCAATTGATTTATATTATATATAATCATCATTTAAACTGAACCTTTTAATAGCATAGGAGCATAGAAATCATGTAGTACGATCTTACACTAATATATTTGGAAATAAATCAATCTTTGACAGTTCAATAGCCGAAAAGTAGGAAAAGAAAAGAGTTTTTTTCTTCTAATTTCCCAATTCAAAATAAACCTGAATTTAAAAAAAAATCCTTAAGCAGGAGCTGCGTCAACTTAGCGAATTTCCTTAGAATACATAAATCACTATCTAGCGGTCACAATTTTAGTCTGATCAAAATGAAATGTCATATCTGATTTGATTTTGGTATTTGCAAGTTCAATTTTTTAAATGGCAAAGGTCAAGGGGGGGGGGGCAGCAGGGCATAGAGAAAGAAGAAAACACAAAATATAAAATATCTCTCCTAATATTAAAAAAAAAGAAAAATGTATAAGGAGTAAAGTTGTAGAAAATCATGTTTACAACAATTCATTACTTGATTCGTAAATATTTCTGTCAATATACAGAAAAAATGATAAGAACCAAAATTATAGTAAAATTAATTATCTATAACTTTATTTCTTAGACATTTTTCGATTGTAACATTAAGATAGATATACCAAATTTTGTGTTTCACCCTCATTATTGAACTTGACCGTTCAAATATATATATATATATATATATATATATATATATATATATATATATATATATATATATATATATATATATGGAAATTTGAAGAAACTTTTGCGAAATTTTGACTTTGGTACGAGACCAATAGCTCTATTTCCTTTGAGGAAATTCGCTAATAATTGAATGAGTTAAAAGAAATTTAGTTGCATCAATGGCTATATTTACTGAACATGATGAGCTTTGTGACGTTCTGCGAGTGTTTCAAATAATTTAATCATGTAAATTCACTAGACAGGTAAATTAAATGTGTGTTGACGCGATTTGAAGCGCATTGTGCTCGGTAAATACAACCATTCTAAATATCGTAAAATATATGTCATTGATCGCGTGGAGTTGCATTTTCGTATGATTTGTTAATTGCAAATGATTTGAATTCAAAGAAAATGACAAGCGATAACATTGAATCTTATTGTATGAAATATTAGAATATACCTAATAATAATTCATACACTTGGTTATTATGTAATTAAATCATTTCTAGATGTGTCTATTATACAGCATAATATATGTATATATACTATCCAGGTCAGAAATGTATGTTATTCAAATCTGTTCAATCAATTACCGATTGAGGTAGAATCTGAGGTAATTAGATAAGAATACATACATATCCACATATCTATTCAATTATTTCACACTTAAGTAAAGCAATTCGGCAAACCGAAGCTCAAACTTAAAGATTTTAATAAAAAAATTCGTAAATTATTCTTCGTTTTGTCTATAAACACTTGTGATATAGTTATAACCCAAGAAATAATAGACATCGAATCAGAAAAGTATGTGCACAAAAACTAATTATATTTGCAAGTCTTCCTTTCTATGTGCAGATTCCAAAACTAATGGATTAGTATATTTTAGTATTTCTTAAGGATGTTCATGTATGAGGCTTGATAGTAGATAAACATTTTTTTAAGTGAATTGAATAGCTCAATTATGTGGTCTTCCTCCCTCAAAAATTTAAAACCTGTTGACGATCATTTCAAAGAGTAATTATCGATTAAAAATCAAACTTTTAACAGCGTCTCTTATGGAGAACAATGTTAAAATTGAAACTGTGAAACTGTCACCAAATTAGTAACAAGTAACATATCCTGCGACAATATAAGAGTAATTTTAATAAGAGTAAAATTAACAGGAATAAATGTGAATGAAGGAAATTTTAACAAGAGTAATTTCAATATAATTTAAAATTTATTATATTTTAAATCTAGTATATTTTAATTTAGTTAATTTTCTATTTATTTTTATTTTTGTCTATTGATCTCGACTTTATATCTATTTCTAATTGTCAAAGAGTAAAGTACGACTAGCTAATTTATACTGATGATGACTACATTGTAGTCGAAATACGTATTTATAATACAAAAAACTGATCTAGGTAAAGGGGGCGAATTTGAAATTTTACTAGATTTATTGCTTTATTTACAAGCTTAAATAATAAGCTTATTAAACGAATTACGGTAAGTAATTGCATTTATAACAATTCGTATTTTGCCCAAAACAATCGGATTCAGAGTTCAACTTGCCTGGTTGGTAACAGTATAATATAGACGTGACGTATTTAGGTAGAGCTACCAGAAATGTAAAATATGATAATATTCATCATAGTTAGTGAATAATATAACAATGTTCATAATTAAATTTAACAAATTATTAACAGTATTTAGTTAATTCAATATGGTTTTCGGGAACAATGATAAGAATTGTTCTAATGTTCTCTCATTTATGTACTTTTCAACGTGTTATATCATTAACAGTGTTTAAGTACATAATAGCTGCTATCGCTTGTGTTTTCAAATTTGTTACGTATATTATATTTCTCTCGAATAATAATAATCCCTTATCATTAATTTGCGTTTGGCATTTATATCGTAAATGTAAACTAATAAAAAATTATAAAATTTTGGAATTATTTTACTAGTGATACTACGAGACGCATGCCTCTTGTATTGTATTGGCTTGTAAAAGTTTTCTATCGTCTTGTCTCGTTTTTACAGTTGAAAACTTGCTTGAAAAAATTCAACCAAAAAAAATTACTTTTTGCACTAAGGACGTTCATCCATGAAGCTTGATAGTAGATAACAAATTTTTTTTAGTGAATTGAATAGCTCAATTCAGTAGTTATCCTCCCTCAAAAATTTAACACCTGTTGACGATCATTTCAAAGAGTAATTATCGATTAAAAATCCAACTTTGAACACAGCGTCTTATGGAGAACATAATTTTTTCCAACTTAAAATTAGAATAACTATATTATTAAAGTAGGCACCATAATGAATAATGTTTATAAATATTCTTTGATATACGCAGTTTATATAATTGCATTAAAAAAATGGTGTTGACGAACATTTGAATTAATTATTTAATAAAATTAAAACTTTTTTGTTAGGTTTGTTTTTGCCACCATATTTTGAAAACTGGCGACCACATACACTAAAATAATATACACATACACACAAATATAAAACATAGTTTACTGTCATATCTGTCACATTAAGTCAAATTAATTTCTAATTTACAATTTCCTGGTATTTCTGTATTCCTGACATACTTTACACCTTCTTTAAAATCCTAAATAAATTTTATTAAAGATAGTACTCATATGACTTCAGCGTAGCAACTGAACGTCCTTAAAAATAATTATTATTACTGACCGATTGACAATAATAATTCGAAAATTTAGAAAAATTAAATCATAATTCACCAATATGATTCACCAAAATCATAATTCACCAAAAAATTACATCAAAATGATTTGTTATTCTGTGATTAGTACATTTTTACAGATTAAAAATCTATAGAGATTAAGTATTATTGTCTGTCTCTCGAATATTTATCGAAAATCAGGATTCTAGTCACGGAAACTTAAGTTAGTTATTTGTGTTATTAAGGTTGTACGCGCATTAAGTCAGTATAAAGATAACAAGCTGAATTTTTAATGTTATGAATCAATAGTAAATATACGTAAATTAATATTTTGAGAGTGATCTATCGTCCAGTTTCTTAGGAGTTAGTTTTAAAAAATTGGAATTTCATACGTAGTAGATAAGGTATATCCGTTTAGCCCCACAATTATCATGCAATTAAACTATTAATTCTAAAGACAAAAGTTTAAAAAAACTTAAAAATTAACTATTGTAGATTATGTTAAAAATATAAAAAATATATTTGAGGTTAACTTTCTTTTTGTAAATAGAATATTTTGTATTGCTGATTCTTATTTCAAGGATACAGATAAAAATATGTAACTTTTGTAGGAAACATTTTTCTTAAAAGTGCTACGTTCTTCCGGAAGGGGACGCCATAACTTTTCTGTTCCATTTTAAATGCATCAGGCCAATATCTCAAAAACTAAGCAATATAAAAAGTTGTAAGATTGATAAGGAACGCCTAATGGTGATAATTTCATCTAAACCACTCTCAAGCTCAAATTGAAGTTATTAACCATTAACCTTTTAATAAAAAACGTGTCAGTTGATAAAATTAAAGTGGGATAACCTTACGGACCTTACGAACCTTACGGACGCCCGAATAACCTTAATCAGAAATCACTTTATATAATTAAACGTCATTTCCCGATTTTAAACCATAATATTTTAGGAACGTAGCGAAGGACATGTGTGACCACGTAATTGATATCACATTTTAGCATAGAATACATCGCAATTTTATTCTCTATTTCCCTTCATTTTAAGCATTGATTAATTAATTCCTTGGAGAATTTTTTGTTACATTATTTTTATTAAAGTACCATTATTGTAATTTAATATTTTCCATTTAAAAAAAAAACGGAAATTGCTTGCAAATTTTTATAAAAATTTATTATATTTAATT
Source organism: Nineta flava (assembly GCA_963920215.1). Lineage (NCBI taxonomy): Eukaryota > Metazoa > Arthropoda > Insecta > Neuroptera > Chrysopidae > Nineta > Nineta flava. The sequence continues at coordinate 30,712,995 of OY986044.1, read as the reverse complement.
AAAGCCTTCATATATTGAAAGACCATTAGGTATAAAACTATGTTAGCTAAGAAATTTATAAAAAGAAAAAAAATTTCATCTCTTATTTTATTTAATTATCAAAATATTTCACTTAATTAAAAAAATGCTGACGATGGTAAATTTATTTATTGTCTTGATATTAAAAAAAAAACACGTCAGTTTTAAAAGTACTGCAACTTGTATAACATAAATGTAATAGTATTTTGCTACTGTTGAACTAGTAGCAGTAATGATACTGCTACACACTATAGACTAGCTATAATGTAAAACAGATAATAAAATAAAGTATTCACCTCCATATAAATATATATATATATATATATATATATATATATATATATATATATAGATGTAGTTTAAAACAAAAGTTGTTTATTTTTTAAAAAAGGGACATTTTTTTTCTATAAATTTTTGTTTTATCTCTTACGGTTTCAAAGATAGACAGTTTTGCCTATTTTGCCCAAACATGGTCCCATTTTGCCCGTTCACGAACTTGATCCTACTTTTTAGCTCTAGAACACACATTCATAAATTTCAGCTTGCTATATCTTTTCGTTTTTGAGTTATCGTATTTACAAATACGGACGGACAGACAGATTTGCAGAAATGGCCTATTTAGGTCATTTTATGAACACCTATTACAAACATTTTTTTCTATGATCTATATTATCAACTTACTAAGTCCGGGCTAAACTTAATATACCCTTGTATATATTATGTATATCGGGTATAAAAAGAATAAATAACAGTTTAAAAACACTAAAAAACACGGTTTTATAGCTAGCCGAACTAAAAAGTAGGAACTAATTTTTATCAACAAAATAATTAATTTGATTGTAAAAATGCGTGGGGTGCTTTTTACTATAATTTGATATTAAGGATATTGATTTGATATTATAATTTGACCCCTCACTTTTTTTAAATCAAATTTATTGTTTTGTTGATAAAAATTATTTTCTACTTTTTAGTTCGGCTAGCTATAAAAGCGTGTTTTTTTTTAGTTTTTTTAAACTATTATTTATTTGTGCTTTTTTAGTCTTGAAACGAACTTTAGGATTTAAATTTTCAGTCTTAAACTGTTAATATCTCTGTAAATATTAGAGAAACAGAAAAAAGATACTTAATTATAGTAAAACTAATTTTCTACAACTTTACTTCTTATGTGTTTTTCGATTTTTTCAATATTAGAGAACTTTGTCTTACCCCCTCATCTAACCTCCCCTACCTTTCTCCCTTGCCAATTCTTGCCAAGCTTACCATAAAAATGCAATTAGAAGTAGGTTAAAATTGACTTCAAAGATTCCGTAACAAACATAAGGGAATATGCATGAAAATTTTTTTTCACATTTATTTTCAGAATATGAAAATACTGTTAATACTGTAATAATATTTGAAAACGAAATTAAAATCCGACAAATATCAAGGAAGCTATAAGCTTTTAAAGATTATTATCTGTCTCTTTCTTGCAAAAATACTAAAAACGGAGTTTTACGTGTATTTTAAATGGTGAAAGTGTAATATGACGTCACATAACATATCAAGAGAGCTATCACCCTCTTTGCACCCTCTCGGGAATTTCAAGCATTCATATCTCGCTTATTTTTAAAGTTATTTAAAAAGTAATTTTACCTTGATATTTGTCAAGTAAACATGCTTCAATTCAAGTGAAAAAAAATTTTCATGCATATTCCCTATTACATACCAAGTAAATAAAAGCATGTTAAAAAATAATCCATTATGGTCTAATTATAAGTTTTAAAAAATCACTATATAAGATTTAAAAAATCAACAATATCGACTACAACAGAATGATGCCAATTTTTGACTGATCATTGATCCAGCCCCGGATCTAGGATTTTTGCACCCCGGGGCAGAAATTTGATAGTGGCGCCTCCTCTCTCCAGCGTTTGAGATAAATTGTTTAAAAAAAAATCACAAATATAAAATGGGTGGCATTTTTTGTGACAGGGAGAATACGAACCCTTTGTACTCTTTATATAAATTTGCACTCTTTATTATCTATTAACTAGTAACTTTTTCATTTGTGTAACATAAAATTAAATATAGGAAACATATTTACATATAACCAGGAAAGACGACATACAATCAAGGCATTTATTCAACCTTTAGATCTCACCATTCTTTTCTCTCTGATCGTGCTACCGCTTTACACGGCGTGCTTTCTTTTCTGCGAAAGAATCTATTATCTCATCAAAGTCCGCCTCAAAGGCAGTTTTATTTTCAATGGCTAGGATCGCGAGGCCAGATAGACGTTCCTGACTCATTGTTGAACGCAGATAACTTTTAATTATTTTCAGTTTGCTGAAGCTTCGCTCACAGCTTGCAGATGTCGTAGGTAATGTGCAGTATATTCTTAAAGCTATACTTACATTAGGAAACGCTTCTTGCAAGTCATACTTGCACAGATGTTGTAACATGTCGAATGCACGGGAATTTGAATTTAAATAATTTATTAATTTTATGAATAATTAAAGTTTTAAAATCAAATGAATTGATAAAACAACGTGCGCTGGATGCTAGTCTCTTTGTGAAACAAGTTTTTCTTTTCAAACATTATATTAAGATTTTGGGCGCCCCCTGAAAGTTCGGCCCGGGGCAGGTGACCCGGTTGCCCCCCCTACATCCGGGGGGGCAACCGGATCTAGGGGGGGCATTGATCGATATGGTTTACATTTAGATTTAGCTATTTGGGGGTTCTAGCTAACTTATACTTGAATTGTGGACACTTTAAATTTTTTGAACCGCGGTTGGTGTATATAGAGGTCAGTAAATATAAGCGAATAGTAGGGAAGGTAGTGTTTGTGGCTGTTGTATGTAGTTGACTGTAGATTATATTACATTATATTATACCTATATATACAGTCAAACCTGGGTAAGTGAGAACTGGATAAGTGAGAAAACTCTATAAGTGAGAGTAATAGCCAGGACCCGTCATTTTAAGCTCCCAAAACCTCTATTAGCGAGAAACAGAAACCTCTGTAAGAGAGAGTCTTTTTTCCTTCATGGACCTCCGTAAGTGAGACTGCTACTTATCTATACCTCTATAAGCGACAGTCGAGCTTTATTTATTTATATTATTTAGGAGGAACTATAACTACATTCGTACTTGCTGTGACTTGTTATTGCTGCGTACCTCTATAAGAGAGAAACGCTACCCATGTACCTGCATTAGCGAGAAACTCGGGTTAGTGAGAAACCTCTATAAGCGAGAATGAGATTGTGCTCCCTTGAACTCTCGCTTATCCAGGTTTGACTGTATATATATATATATAATATATATATATATATATATATATGTATACATATATATATAGGTATTTAAATATATATATCTTTATATATATATATATATATATATATATATATATAGATATATATATATATATATATATATATATATATATATATATATATATATATATATATAGATATATAGCACTAACATGGAAAATAAAACATCGAATATAATGAATATATTCAGGTCAAACACTATATATTATAAATTTTTTCATACCATTAGATCAGTAATTTTTGTTTTCAATAATGTTTTTAACACTTTTATCTATATAGTGTTTTAAAAAATTGTTCGAAAAATTTTTATTAGATTTTGCTTCACAAAAAGATTTTTTGCCAGTAGAATCTCAGATTAATACCATTGTACCATTTCTTCTTGTAAAATCGTCAAAAGATCATTCTATACTACCGAAGCCAAGTAACCGCGCTTGTTAAGGCGTTGTCTCTACTTGGACCTGGGAGGTTATGGGTTCGAATCTCGACACCGACAGTTTTTCAAAAAAAAAAAAAATTAATGGTTGATTGACTAAACTGTCGGCGTATGGATTAGAAAGAAGTAACCGGCTATGCTTGTGAAGGTTTTCTGCAGTTTCCCTTCATGAATATCGGCATAGTTCCTATCAAAGTCGGCTGCAGCCGCACACCTACCAATTCCTTCCCTGCATACGCATTCCTGATCCTCCACTCACATCATAAAAAAATGATGTGGGTGGCCTCTGATTGAGACTGTCGTGTCTCAATAACGGAGGTTAAACCCCATTATTATTATTATTATTATTATTATTATCACTATCGAAGCTGATTGTTTTTACATTTTGGTCTATCTCGTTCCGTAGAAGATCTAATCAACTGTACTAAGGCCAGTATTCACAGTCCGGTCTTAAATGTAAGATCATCTTAAGCATGATCTTAAGACAGCGTTTAGATTCATAAACGAAATCTTGAGGCTTGCTTAAAAGTTTGATCTTAGCTAAGATTGTATAGTTGTATAAATATTCACAGACATTGCTTAAGACGATCTTAAGAATTGAAAACTTTTTATGTATTCACAGTCAAATAAGACTATCTTATAATTGAAGTTAACCTTATTTTTTATTAAAAAAAGAGGTTTTTATTTAAGTCAACATTTTAGTCGACTTAAGACGATCTTAAATAGTTTTGTTGTAAAAAAAGTAGTGAAGATAATGGATTTTTTGGGTTAACATAATATTATTATTTATGATAATATTAATATCGATTTTGATTCGAGATATACAAAATTATTTTGATTTTTATTCAGACATCGAATTTAAAAAAAGATGTAGATTCGACGAAATCAGTATTAAATTTGGAATATTACCACTAATAGAACAGAATCTAGCTAAAGTCAACCGTCGTGGATTATGTATTCCACCAGTGTTTCAATTATTAATATGTTTGCGATTCTATTCAACTGGTTGTTTTCAGGTAATTATAAATAATTATAACTATAAATTTATTTTTAATAATAAACTTTCATTACTTTTAAATAATCTCGTTTATCTGCAGTACATATATTTTTTAATACAAAGAAAAAAATATTTTTACAACTTATTTTGGGTGATATTATGATATTATCACAACCAACAGTTTCTAGAATTGTTTTCGTGTAAGCGTTTTACTTGCAAGTTTGCTTAATGATTTAACCTCAAGAAGTTAAATCAGCAAATCAGAGGCTTTTTAGAATACCTGGTGTTGATGGGCAATTGATTGTACTCATATCCGATTAGTTCACACAAGGTTTCAAAATGTCGACAAAAGTTAATAACAAATATTCATCAGAGTCGTATCAAAATCTTGACTTTTTAAATCTAAAAAAACCAAAAGATTATTTAAAACAGGTATTGCCCATATTTTATATAAATTTACGAAAGATTTCCTTTTGTTTGTATGAAATAAAATATTTATATAATATACTTATTAAGCATTTTACGAAAATTTCAAATTTTTGTTTTATATTTATAGAATTTGAAAAACCACAAGCAGACAGATATTGTTGAAATTAATATAAGATATTATTTTCATACATCTTTAAATTATTTATTTTTCTTTCATATAAAAAGTCATTTCATTATTTTATATGCGTTTCTAATAATACACTCTTTAATTTAAAAAAAAAATTATATTGATAACTTTTTTAATCTGTTTTAGGTTTTGCCTTACAGCAGGCTTCTTTAAAGGGGTAGAAAACTCGCAAGGAGTTCCTCAAACCAGAGAGATCTATGTCGCAGCGAGTTGGTGAATTAAAGCGAACTATTGAGCAAAATATTCAATAAGCAAAAAATAATCAGCAATAATTATTAAAAGAAACAAAAATAAAATTAGAAAAATTTAAAATATTATGTAATTCGTTATGAAAATTACGTTTTTTTATATTTGTTATTGTAGTTACATAATAACAAATCAATAAATATTGAATTTTTAGAACTATGAAAAATACTTTTTTTTTAATGAATTACCTATTCCGATATATAGCTGACTATATATGATTAGAGATGGTTATATATAATGAGATACAATTAGACCTGGTTAATTTTTTGATCTGATAATATGTAAACATATCTGTTCATGTATGATCAGATCTAATTATGTATGACTAGGCCTGGCCAATTTTTAGATCTGATTATATATAAACATATCTGTTCATGTATGATCAGATCTAATTATATATGACTAGGCCTGGCCAATTTTGGATCTGATTATATATAGATGATTATGCATAATCATATATAATTAGACAAATCTTTTCATCGGGTACGGTGTTTGGAAACGAAGATTTCTTTGTTTATCAAGAGGACTGACAACTAAACTTCTTTATTCAACCACAATTGTTGTAGCCTGTGCTGTATTACATAATATGCTTTGATATTCAATGATAATCTATCAAGATGAAGAAATGCCTGTATATCGTGAAGCATTAATTGAACGTATATTTAATGCATAAGGCTATATAAATTTTTTCATATTTAATACACATGTTTTTCTACTTTTTATTAAAAAGATATAATTTTAAGTGATGGAAAATTGTTAATTGAAATGGTTAATTTGTCTCTAATGAATTTATAAATATAATGTATTTAAAAAAAATGAATTGACCTTCTTAAACAGATTTAGTTTCAAGTGATTTGGAATTGTAAATTAATAAATAAAAAAATTGTATAAACAATTTTTTATCTAAAGACAATTTTTTGAATTCCCTCCTTTTTTGTTTTATGAAGTATGACTGTTTATTTATGACTGACAGGAATATGATTCATTTCTTAGCCAATCATACCATCGGTTACATGTGAATTATTACGAAAATAGACGAACACAATTTAAGACGATCTCAAGATTCGTCTTACGTAAGCTGATCTTAAACCATATAAGATCATGCTTGAAACCATCGTCTTACGTAAGATGATCTTAAGCTATATCTATGAAATCATCGTGTCTTAAAACAAATAAGACGGTCTTCATGAAGATGATCTTAAGCAATTGCTCAAGACTGGACTGTGAATACGCGCCTAAGACCCAGAGATTCAGGAGCGTATTAGTGATGGCACAAGAGACGTGAGTAAGGAGACGATACGATAATACGTCACCGGGACCGTATTATATAAGACGAAAATTATAATACTGATTTTCGATAAATAATCGAGAGACAGACGATAGTACTCTCTTTAAATCTCTATAGATTTTAAATTTGTAAAAATGTACTAATCACAGAGCAGCAAATCATTTTGGCTGATCATGATGTAATATTTTTCTACAGTCTTTATTGTTCCAATTAAAATATAAAAAATTAAATAAATTCGAAAAAATTTGCACTTTATATAGAATAGAAAAAAGAATTTACTTCAAAAAACGATTTTTTTTTCGATTGTATTTTTTCGAAGAAAATGTTCAAATGTAAAAACGAGACGACACAAGACGATAGAAAACTTTTACAAGTAAATACTTATCGGAATACGAATAGGAATCGGAACAGGAATTATGGGTAAAATTTTTACAATTTTACATATACAAACCAAATTATAGAAAAACATTTACAAATAATATGTAAATAAATGATCGATTATTATCGTCCCCAAGTGAATGAACTCTTCTGGTACAAGCTGAAAATTTACATACATAGATGTCAATTGCTCGAATATAGTAAACTAAACAACACAGTAAACTAAACAACATATACTAGTGAATAATATACTTTTACTAATATACAAAGTATATGATAAAGAACATTTTATTGAATGTCCGATGTACATAAATTCCTTAGAAGTGATACGATCTAAGAAATTTTGCAATACGATAGATATATCGTGTCAATTTCCCATTATATATTACGGAAAATAGCTCGTCTATCCATCATAGTTTACGCGTTACATTGATATTTTAAAAGTGAAGGAAGACCAAAGCGCGCGAAATATTTATTTTATTGGAAAGTAGTAAGCATTCATATTGTAGAAAATTATGCCAAGGGTTAGAAACCATCCATAAATTACGTAACGATATTTTCTATCTTTTTGAACAATTTCAGAACAATCTTCCCCATATATATATATATATATATATATATATATATATATATATATATATATACAGTGTGTCTACTTAAGTTGGCTCCACATGGAAAACTTTTTTATTATAAGGTTTACGAAAAAAAGTTATTCTTTATAAAAATCTCTGCTTTTGAAAATTCAGCTATTAGTTTTTGACATCGAATGTACAGGGGGGCATGTATATACAGTGTGTCTACTTAAGTTGGCTCCACATGGAAAACTTTTTTATTATAAGGTTTACGAAAAAAAGTTATTCTTTATAAAAATCTCTGCTTTTGAAAATTCAGCTATTCATTTTTGACATCGAATGTACAGGGGGGCACAAATTGAAAAAAGTTCGATAGGAATGTTTTGACCACTTCAATTTTAAATTAAATTTTGCAAATCCTACTTATAAAACACGTTATCTGTTATCCTAATTAACCAGACATCGTACTTGAAATGTTTATTTGCTGATTTGAAACATTTAATGAATGATATGTAACAAAATAATTATTACAGAACATTTATTTTTCATACATTACATTACAAATACAATTATTATTATTGGTGACGTAAGTAACAACAGTTATCTTCAGTACGCTTTTGCCTCAACGTATCCACCTTCGTGTTCCGAACATGCAATTGTTATTTTACAAAATTCTTTAAATACACTCCTACATATCTCGGGAGTGATTTCTTGAACCGTTATTATCTGTACTAAATGGTCTGCATTTAGAACAAAAATATTCAATATTTAATTTAAAATAGAAGTAGTCAAAACATTCCTATCGAACTTTTTTCAATTTGTGGCCATCCTGTACATTCGATGTCAAAAATGAATAGTTTTTAATGTTAATATTTTCGAAAGCAGAGATTTTTATAAAGAATAACTTTTTTTCGTAAACCTTATAATAAATAAGTTTTTCATATGGAGCCAACTTAAGTAGACACACTGTATATATATATATATATATATATATATATATATATATATATATATATATATATATATATATATATATATATATGAGAAATTTAGTGCAATTAGTGAGATGTCATTCAAATATAAAAGCAGATGTGACCTAAGCCAAAAATGAAATAGTCGTCTTTTGAATTATTAAAATTATCCTCCATGTTGACTGACTACTGTTACCAGGCTAGATTATATATTACCAACTGTAATATATACGGCGAATAGTCAGTGTGTTGAATATACAGTGTGTTTCTGATTTTATAACACTATTAAAGGTACGATTTACTCGTACTTAGCGATAGTAGGCGCTATGATCTTTCAACAATTACAACGTTCAAGGATAATAGTTTCGGAGCTTGTGCGATTTGATTGTTGATTTTTTTTACTAGTCGCATGTTTTCTTTCGCACTCACATAGTTCTAGATGTAGATTGTGTTTAGAACACAATGAATTTAAAGTTGACTAGACGTAAAAGATTATTACTTAAGTGGCTTTGGATTGAGGAGATGGAACGCCGTAGGATAATCGTTAACAACTCTGTCGACTTGATTGTTGAGAGCTTTAGTTTGTGGAATTCCACATTAATTTTCTAAAATAATTAGAAAAACTAATTTTTATTTTTATTTTGCAATGTCCAACTTTATTTATGCATATTGTGACAATTGTTTCGATTTCTTAAATCATAGTCATACAAATGTAAACTCTGTCGACAATCGCTTTAACAAAAACAGCTCTTAAGAAATACATAGATGTAGTGCTCAACAATTATCGTTTAACGATCATTGCAATACTCGTACCGAGGTTCTGAAATCCGAATACGTGTCTAACAAACTTAACTCGTGTGGTGATGTACTATTTTTAACGGTACGCTGGAGGGATTAAGTGTACCGTGAATCGATCAGGTTCACAGCATTCTGGTTAATTTTCTATATAACATAATTAAATTTACATTTCAAATTTTGCCCCAATTCCTAGAAACAATTTATTTGTATTTTATAAATACGTATTTCGACTACAATGTAGTCATCATCAGTATGAATTAGCTAATCGTAACTATCTCTGGGATATGGACACAGAGACATGTAGCTTGTTGCTAATTTGGTGCGTGTCTCATAAGCAACTGTTTCTGATTCTAATGTAAATAATGGATTCAACGGTAATCTTTCGAATAATAACGGAAGAAATGACGCCGGTTCAGTTCTACTATGAGAAACTGTAGAGTCATTTTTTTAAATTTTTATGTCTAAATAGTAGTGTTGAACATTTTTAATAATATTTTAATTATTTTAAAAGAAGTAAAACTTCTTACGTGCGTACATAAGTACACACTTTCTAAAAAAATTAGATAGATCAAATGAAATATACCAGAAATTTGCGTATTTTAATGGAAAAACAGTTTTAATAAAAATATTTTTTTCTTTAGATTAGTTATTGATGATGGTGTTTCAGTGAAAGATTTCGTAGTAATTTGTTGAAAAATCCCATTGTTGAAAATTTTTGAGTAGTATTTCGTTCAAAAGATAACTAATAGTGGGAAGTTGATATTGTGGATCTCATGAGGCACTGTTACAAATATAACACCCAGAGACAAATCCACCCTACATTTTGTTAGATTTTAAATTTGGTATACTACGATGACATATAACAAAGTATTTATACAAAACAGTAACAGCCCATAGGATAAAAACAAATTTTTGTATATATCGTTTTCCTATAAAATACTAACGGATTTTCATTGTATTTTTCATACATGAAAAATGTACGAGAGAGATTGTAAAGGCTGCCCTGGACGGGCTACACTTCGACCATAAGGTCCATTGTGATGCCTTAGGATGTGAGAATGTGAGTGGAGTGGAAGGAATTTGTGAGTAGACTAGGAATTGGTAGGATATGCGGCTGCAGCCGACTATGATAGGAACTATGCCTATATTCAACTGGAGTTCGTGAAGGAAACTGCAGAAAATCTTCTCAAGCATAGCCGGTTACTTCTTTCTTGTCCATACGCCGACAGTTTAGTCAATTAACCGCCCTTTTTTTTTATTTCTTTTTATACCTCCCAGTTTCCAAGTACTGCATACTGCACAGACATAACGTCTTAGACCTCTCGGCTTCTTGGACTGGAATTTCTTACATACTCTGTTCCATAATTAAATTTGTTTCAAAAATGATACTAAATTTTTGTCCATATTTTGCATTAACATTCGGTATACATTGAAACATACGGAATCGAATAATATGAACATATTAACGGAGTACATTATATATTTTATGCTATCACATATCTGCTAATACCATTTACTGGAACTGTTTTACACATACTATGAGTAATAATGAAAAAGGAATTTGATATAAATTAAATATAGTTATTCTGAATGGGAAATCTTTAATTATTTTCGTGGTTTATATTAATTTGGAATATGATTCGTTGTATGACCACGAACAGATTTACGATTACTGAATTTGCGTATTCCGTTGCAATTGATTCGAAAATGTACTTTTTCTGATGAAAGAAACATCTTTCTTAGCGTAATGTTTCATTATTTAACTTGTTCTAAAACTGATTTAATGCGTAGAATTCAAGTACGTCTAAATACTGGGTAGTGATTCTGTAACTGAAACCTGGTGAAAATACTAAATGTGAGCACTTCTCTCGATTCCGTAATTTTCACCATAGTGAAAATGTGAGCCATCTCACGTGAGTTTGTTCGACAAGGAATTTCATAACGTATAAGTGAATTACAAGAGAGAAAGAAGTAGAGAGAGAGAGAGAGAAATAATCATTCGCTTAAAACAACGAATGGTAATGTCCATGAAGAATAGATAAATATTCTTCATGGTAATGTCAAAGAATGTATATATGTATTCTTTGGTTTTCTATCTATCTCGTCCAAAGTTGGGGTCGGTGCGCATGAAATTTAAAATTATTTGCTTTTGTTTATCAGTCACATTTATGTTGAAAAAGTGAAATATTGAAAAATTAAACAATCAAAGCAAAGCTGTTTATTTTTACACGGATGCCAATGTCAAACCAGCCAATGAAAAAGTTGCAGAAACTCTTGATGGAAAAGAACTGTTGAAACATACTAAATGGCTTCTACCCATGGCTTCCACCATATTTTATGCAAACAAGATAAAAAGGATAATGCATCAAATAAAATTAGTGTTAGCAAGGGAAATAAATAAATAAAACAGTTCCACGCACCATCGCATTATACCCGGTATGGTATATATTCACGGGTATATTAAGTTGTGTTCCGTTTGTAACGTCTGTTCGTCTGTCTGTCTGTAGACACGAAAACTAAGAGATAACGAACTGAAATTTTGTGTGTATTCTAGACTAAAAAAATAAGCTCAAGTTCGTGAATGGGAAAAATGGGACCGTAAAAATTCAAAGACGGCACATATTCCTTTTTTAAAAATAAACAACTTTTGTATGAAACTTTTGTTTTTATAAATTCAGTATATAGCATGTATTTCAACAATTAACTCAGTTAGTTGTTAATTTCACATGTTAATAATTATTTTCATCTGGTTCGCCTCTTTATCTAGATTGGATACATCCTCAAACGGGAACCAGTCCAAGTGGCCGAGCGGTCTAAGCTATAAGGCATATCTGCGCAGTATGCCTACCTGAAAACTGGGAGGTTGTGGGTTCGAATCCCGACATCGGCAGTTTGTCAATTATTAAGAAAAAAAAGGACGATTTATTGACTAAACTGTCGACGTATGGTCAAGAACGAAGTAAGCGGCTATGGTTGAGAAGGTTTTCTGCAGTTCCTTCCTTCACGAACTCCAAATGAATATCGGCATAGTTCCTATCATAGTCGGCTGTAGCTGCATATCCTACCAATTCCTAGTCTATACACAAAAATTCCTTCCCCTTCACTCACATCCTCCCTCACATCCTTAGGTATCACAATGGACCTTATGGTCGAAGTGTAGCCCGTCCAGGGCCGCCTCTACAGTCTATTTATCTATCCTCAAATGGGAACTTGTATCCCGTATCGAGAAAGATAACTGTTTTATGCTCATTAAATGCGTTGATGATGTTGATGCAATTAGATTTGTGACACTGTCATTTTTAAAAGTCGGACTGCAAGAGGTTTGGGTAAGAGGTTTGTATCCATTTTAGATCCAAAGAAACGAATTGGAAGATAATAATATTATTAGTGAATAGTACTTGAAAAAGTAAAAATAAATTGATGAAACATCGTAAATAAAGTAAATTAACATCATTATTAATTTATATTCTACATACACTGATAGAAGGAAATTCTTTCCTCATGAAAAAATATTTTCTTCAAAATATTTGCTTCAATAAAGAAACCTTTGTTTTCATTCAAGACTACGCAGTCGAACCAAAATCATATGTTTAGTTGAGCACAAAAACTAAAATTGTTGAACGGTGTTTAAAATTTATTTTAGATAGAGTTCGTTAGTCTTGACCAAAGAGAGTCTGTCTTGGCCAAATACTCTTCTGGTTCTTTAGTCAAGAAAATGAAATTCTTGTAACAAACAAGTATTTTTCTTAGTAAAAAATAAATAAAAAAACTCAAGAAGAGAAAGTTTATGCAGCTTCTTTAACTGAAGTATATTATTACTTTTTTTTTAAAGTTTCATTTGTTTGGATTAAACAAATGTTTAATTTTGTCCGAAATTTTAGCATCTTGATCCAAAGAAATCATCATTTCAGTTTAAGAATTTCGAGATTCTCGACTCAAGAGTCAGTTTATCTTTAGTTATGATAATTTTCTCAAGTCAAAACTATAGATGTCAAGATACTTATTTTTTATACCAAATATATATTATCTTCCCTATATATAAGAGTCAGAAATTCTGGGTTTAAAAACATTTATCTTACAGCAAGAATTTACTTCTACCAGTGTATCTGTAAAAAAATATCTCTACTATTATAATTACAGACGATAATGAATCATCAAATTTATAATAAATTCCTAGAACGAAACTTTGCTAATATTAACGTATATTAAATTTATTAAAATAGTTTCTAAATTGTTTATCGAAAAATATTTACTTTGATTTGATCAGTAGAGTTGTTTAATATTCATTTCTCTTCTAAAAAAACTCCGCAAAGTATAATAATACAGTCAAATTAGGTTCAAAAAGCCAATTTCAGGCAGGTTGCTCGGAACCGCAATTTTTTCGCAATTTTTTTTGCTGTCCAATCATTTAAACATTGGATGTACGAGATAAGCACACTATATAGGGACACATATTTGTGTCTCTTTTCGATAAATTTAATCAAGCTGTATTTTAATTATAAAAATAATATTTTCTAATTAAAAACCAAATTAATAACCGAGATATTCAACTGGTTTTCTTTAACAAATATACCATATTGGTCGGAAAATTTTGTTGAGTTTATTGTTAGATAGGTTAGTGTTTAGCTTTCGATTAAGCCTTATAAAACCTAAAAAATTGATTTGTTTATAAAGAGTTAACGTATCGGAATATTTTTTTTTTAAATTAAAGGTCCATAAAAAATCTATAAGTTAAAAGAAAATTAAATTTATTTAAGTCATTTCTTAACTGTTTTTTTAAAATTAGTTTGTAGCGCATTATAAACAAATTGAAAAATAATGGTTAAAAACACAGTTAAAAAAATAATTTTCTTTTTCATTTTATAGATATTTTTAAGACCTTTCATTTAAAAAAAAATTTATTCATCTAAAATGGAATGCACCCTTTTTGTTAATAAAAATCGGAGCCTCGGTATTTAAATAATTGTCGGGGGCCTAATTTTTTTTAAGGGCTTAAATTGGGCACATTATTTTTAACATAGAAAAGGCATACTTTGCCATTGTTAAGAAAAAATTTAGAAATTTTTTATTTTAATTTAAAATTTTTGCGTTTATCGAACTTTGGGAATTTTTTCCTCGAATTATAATAAACCGATGTTAAAGTTTATGGGCTCATTTGTTTTCTTTTTTTTTATAGAATAGAATAATATTCTATGTCTTTTTTAAAATTTTTAGTTTTAAAAAAGATATTAAGAAAAAACGCTTTTTTGTTTTGAACAAATTAAATTTAGACCCTGTTCCGTCACGAGTCGGACCGTAATAATTTAGGGTCATATTCAGGACGTCAAGATGAATCGATTAAAAAAAACAAATTGCAGTTCCAAGCAACCTGCCTGAAAAATCCTAATTTGCTTCTACTATAAAAATACTTATAAAAAATGAATTTCAAACGTTAATGTTCTAACTTTGTTTTGAATTAGTCGTTACTTGAGATGTTTGAGATTTTTGTTTGAGAATGTTTGAGATTGAAATCTCAAACATTTTACAAATGTTTCAATAATTTTATTTTGACTATAGTTTATCCCAACCCTCATTTATCCCAAAATCCCGACATTCAAGAATTTAAATTTATACCAACCACCTTTCGTGGAAGTCTGTTACAGTATATCTCTGAATTTTTTAAAACATCTTAAAACAGCTTAAATATTTGTAAATTTTTGTCATTATCATATATTTTCTGATGAAGAAAATATATTTCCTGTGTTTCGAAACTATTCAAAATAAAATTATTGTTACGAAAATCTCAAATATTTGTTTGATTTAATAACTAGCTGACCCGACAGACGTTGTCCTGTCCAAATTTGAGAAAACTGTTTTCATACAAAAATCCCATAAAAAAATGCACTTTCAGTTTTCCCCAAATTATCAAAATTTCCAGGAAACATTTCCAACCTAAAACCTTTTTTCGAACTATTATGAACATTTTTTTTTAATGAGGCAAATTGCTCCAACCGTTCTCAAAGGATGCACCTTACAACG
The DNA here is from genome assembly GCA_963920215.1 of Nineta flava. NCBI lineage: Eukaryota > Metazoa > Arthropoda > Insecta > Neuroptera > Chrysopidae > Nineta > Nineta flava. The sequence continues at coordinate 30,697,345 of OY986044.1, read as the reverse complement.
AACAACATTTAATTTTTATTTATATATATAGAAGATAAAATTATGTTAATATTAACCAGAATGCTGTGGACCGGATCGATTAAACTCGGAGATTGTCTCGCAAACTTCTTATCCTTTCAGCGTATGGTTTAAAAATAAAATATCACCGCACGAGTTAAATTTGGTAGACATATTTTCTGATTTCAGAACCTCGGTGCGAGTATTGCGATGATCGTTGAACGATAACTGTTGAGCACTATATCTATATATTTCTTAAGATCTGTTTCCGTTAGAGCGATTGCCGACAGAGTTAACGCTTATCATACGTCGTTCCATATATGAGCTGAGATTGCTAATAAAGTTACAAAACCATTATCCATCTCCTAAATCCAAAACCACTTGACCAAAATCCAAAACCTTTTATCACATGTTATATATAGTATATAATATTAAAATATTTGAAATAGGGTTAAATCAAAGTTTGATTATTGAATGAATTCATCATAATATAATAATATTAAATTTTACATATTCACAACAAAACAAAGCAATAATTTTAAATTTTTAAATATATATATATATATATATATGGTATGCTTATATTTGGTATGCTTTGCTAATAGAGAACCAATGTTAAATATTATTTACTATAGTAACTACACAATGCTTCATAAAGAAATAAAAATGGTGGGGGTACTCAGTAGTCTGCAGTGTGTGTGTGTGCATACGTAATGAATAATAATATTATAAATTAAGTGGGCATCACTAAATCCCCACTCTTGAATGACATTCATCAAACACCATACCACCAGTAAGTAGTATAAGCATAATAAATAAGTATGTATGTGTATGGTTTTGTAGTAAATATTTTATTTATTTATTTAACATTGATTCCCTATTAGAAATGCTTTTGAAAACAGACTGTATATACTGATTGTATTTTAAAATAGACCCAATCTGTAAGCAATGTAAAGTGTATCTATCGCTGTCTATATGTAGTGTACTATGATATGGTTTACTTTGTTATGCAATAAAATCGGAGGCGTGTTTGAAACGTTCTCACCACAGACATTTGTCATTAGATCAGTCTTTGGTGGGGACGTCTGCCTGTAGAGTAGTAGAGTATCATGGTATACTGTGCATAGACAGTGATAGATGTACTATACATTGTTGGCCGATTGGGTGTATTTTAAAATATAAGCTGTATATTATATATATATATATATATATATATATATATATATATATATATATATATATATATATATTTGATATGCCCGTCTGTACTTACATGTGGGCAAAATTGATTACAAAAGCAAACCTCAAATATTCTGGTAAAATCTATTCTGGTTTTGATAATTATCTATACTATTTGTATGAGCGTACAGTAGATAAATTTTATATAAAACAAACAGCACACATATTGAAAGTACAGCTTTTCAGTTTGTGGTGTTGATAGTCATAGATATAGTATCTATTACTATCAATATTATATGCGTTACTATAAAATCTGGTCTATCGGTTGGATGGTATTCAATTTCAATATTCAAGTATTTCAATTAATTCATTGTAAAATTTAAAATACTTCGTATAGTTTCGATGTTTTTACTAAGGAATTTCGTGTAATTTAAATACATAAATCTGGTATCAATACGTTTCAAGTATTATGTATATTTCCTGGTAAATCATAAAACAAAAAAAATCGTTACGCAGGAGCTGCTTCAACTTAGCGAATTTCCTTAAAATACATAAATCACTCTCTAGTGGTCACAATTTTAGTATGATCAAAATAAAATGTCGTATATGATTTTAGTATTTGCAAGGCCAATTTTATTAATAAATGACAGTCAAGGGGAAATGGTGGCATAAAGAAAGAAGAAAACACAAAATATAAAATATCTCTCTTAATAGTAGAACAATCGAAAAATGTGTAAGGAATAAATTTGTAGAAAATCACTTTAGCTACAATTCATCACCTTATCACTTTTGCTCAAACTCTAATGTGTACAGAGATATTGAGGAATTTAATTTTCAATATTAAACCGTCAATATTTCTGTAAATATTAGGGTAACAGAAAAAATGATAAGATACAAAATTACAGTAAAACTTAGTACCTAAACTTTACTTCTTATAAATTTTTCGATTTTTCAAATTTTAAGGGAGATATGTCAAATTTTGTGTTTCCCCCCCCCCCCTTTAAACCCCCCTCTCCCCTTGTTCGATTTTACCCATTAACGAACTTGATCTTTTGAATACCAAAAGCACCTCAAATACCAAATTTCATTCCAATCAGGTCAAAATTATGACCGCTAGAGTGATTACAGGCACAAATATATATAACTATATATATATATATATATATATATATGTATATATATATATATATATATATATATATATATATATATATATATGTCCATAGATATATATATACATCGATGGACATTTGCAAAAATTTTGCAAAATTTTGAAGTCGGTACGAGACCAATAGCTCTATTTCCTTTCAGGAAATTCGCTAAAAATTGAAGACAGTTATTTTTCAATCTATAGTGTAATTTAGAAAAAAAATCTTTACGCAGGAGCTGCATTAACTTAGCGAATTTTCATAGAACGCTTAATTACTCTCTAACGGTCACAATTATAGTCCAATCAAAGAGAAATGTATCTGATATGATTTTGGTATTTGCAAGGCCTATTTTATTAATAAATGGCATAGGTCAAGGAGAAAAGGGGGGCATAAAGAAAGAAGAAAACATAAAATATAAAATATCTCTCTAAATATTAGAACAATCGAAAAGTATGAAAATTCAATGTATGAAAAGTAAAGTTGTAGAAAATCATGTTTACTACACTTCATTACTAAATCATTTTTCTTAAACTCGAATGTGTACAGAGATATTTAGAATTTTAACTCGCAATTTTAAATTGTAAATATTTCTGTAAATATTACAGCAACAGAAAAAATGATAGGAAACAAAATTATAGTAAAACTAATTTTCTTACATAAATTTTTCGATCTCTCGAATATTAAGGGAGATATGCCAAATTTTGTGTTTCCCCCTCCTCTTAACTCCCCTTTCTCCTTGATCCGATTTTGCCCATTAACGAACTTGACCTTTCAAAAACCAAAAACGCATCAAATACCAAATTTCATTCCAATAGGAAAAAAACTGTGACCGCTAGACACATAAACATACATATATATATATATATATATATATATATATATATATATATATATATATATATATATATATATATATATATAATATTATTCATAATATTATTTATTATGGTGGCTACTTTAATAATATACTTATTATAGTTTTAAGTACAAAAAAATTATGTTCTCCATAATATACTGTTTTAAAATGATGATTTTTAATCGATAATTACTCTTTGAAATGATCGTCAACAGGTTTTCAATTTTTGAGGGAGGATTACTACATAATTTAGCTATTTCAATTCACTAAAAAAAAATTTTGATTTACAATCAAGTCTCATCATGCATGAATGTCCTTAATATGCACACAATTTTTTACTATTTAGTGTTATAAAAATTCAAATGTAATATACTCAAATTTTTAATTATTTGACGACAATTAATCCATTATTAGTACGCTTATATTTATCAAAATTAAACAATATATTTTAGTTGAATGAATAGTGCTATTGTTATAAATGCGGGTTATTTGAATGGTAATTTTTGTGCCCATATAACCAAGTACCATTATGTACATTTTGTAAATAAATATTTGTCAAAGAACGATACTATGCAATGGTCAAATTATTTACTACATATACGAGTACAAGAGGAGTTAGATAGGAGACTGGAAAGGACTTGATGGAGATTACGTTTAATTATCAATTGTAATAGGTTATAATAGGGTATATGCATGAAAATTTTTTTTCACATTTATATTCAGAATATGAAAATACTGTTAATACTGTAATTATATTTAAAAACGAAATTAAAATCCGACAAATATCAAGGAAGCTATAAGCTTTTAAAGATTATTATCTGTCTCTTTCTTGCAAAAATACTAAAAACGGAGTTTTACGTGTATTTTAAATGGTGAAAGTGTAATATGACATCACATAACATATCAAGAGGGCTATCACCCTCTTTGTCTAATCGGGAATTTCAATCATTCATATCTCGCTTATTTTTAAAGTTATTTAAAAAGTAATTTTACCTTGATATTTGTCAAGTAAACATGCTTCAATTCAAGTGAAAAAAAATTTTCATGCATATTCCCTATTGCAGTATTGTTCGTACACAAGGCCATAAAAGTAGCGCTCATTTTTATAATAGATGTCTGCCATATTTATTCGGTTTTGACGAAATGCTTCGAATAAAAGTTGTCCTGACAACTTTTATTCGCAACATTTTCCCAAAAACCAAAGAATAAGGTACAAATAAAATAAAAAACTTTTATGACCCATTGTACCTAATGGAATCAAAGCATTTAAATTTGTTCGTTGATTTATGCATATAGTCTTTTAAGGACGTTCATTTGCTACGCTAGATTCAAATGAGTACTATCTTTAATAAAAGTTATTTAGGATTTAAAAAAAGTTGTAAAGTATATCAATCATCTTACAACGATTTATTTAGAACCCTTTTTTATTTGTCCTAAATATTTTAAGTATTTATTGCAAAATATCAGTAAATGTAAATCAGAAATTGATTTGACTTGATTTGACAGATCTGACAATAAACTATGTTTTGTTATGACGTTCATGTGTATATGTATAAATGTATGTATATATTTTTTTACTGTGCGCTGTCGCCAGTTTTTAAAATATGGTGGCAAAAACAAACCTAACAAAATAGTTTTAATTTTATTAAATAATTAATTAAAACGTTCGTCCACACAATTTTTTTAATATAAACTGCATATTTCAAAGAATATTTATAAACATGATTTATTATGGTGTCTACTTTAATAATATAGTTATTATAACTTTAAGAGTCGCTGTTAAGGGTTTGATTTTTAATCGATAAATACTCTTTGAAATGAACGTCAACAGGATTTAAATTTTTGAGGGAGGATCACTACATAATTGAGCTATTCAATACCCTAAAAACATTTTTTTAGGGAATCATAGAATTATAGAAACAGGTAGATAAAACTTTCTTCAGCGATGATTATAGGTTAAAAAGCAACAAATATTGTTAATAATAAATAATTATTTGATAAAATTCCTTTTATTTATTGAGCGATTGTTTGATAAGCTTAAGTAGATAAGCCCAGTCATCTGAAAACGGTGATAGCTGCTTACTTACTTCATTTCATAAAAAATTACCGATTAAAAAGCTACAAAATTGATTTTTATAAATCGATTCACCTCATAAAGACTATTATTTATACACTGTATATATGTAATATATACAAGGGTATAATTAAATTTAGTCCCGACTTTGTATGGATTGAAAATATTGTACGCAGATTAAAAAATTTTCGTATAGGTGTTCATAAAATGTCCTAATTAGTCCAATTCCCGCATGTCTATCTGTCTGTCCGTCCATCTGCCCATAAACATGATAACTCAGAAATAAAAAGAGATAACGAGCTAAATTTTTCAAACTTTTGAGATCTACAAACTTGTTTTATAAACTGAATAGTTTTGTGACATTTTCATCTCAAAAACTAATCAGTTCAGTTAATAATCAGTTCAAGTATTGATAGTAACCTTAGTATATACAAGATATTTAAAAAATTAACTCAGTTAATTGTTATTTTCACTCGTTTAATTCTAATTGAGTTAATTATATATAATTAGCAAGCAGCACACAATTTGAACACTGACACTTACTGTGGTTTTTTGATGTTCTGTAGTACATTTAGGCAAAGATGTTTTCTTAAGCAGAATCTGGAAAACATTCCCAAGTATTCATTATGGTACTATCAAAACAATAAAATCTAAAAAAAACATATTCTTTAGAAATGAACGGTATAGGCCGGAACTTGATTGTACAAAAATATTGAAAAATGATTCCGATTTCTATTACAAAACAAATATCGGATTTGGTACATAATATTTATCAGTGTAGTGATTAAACTCAATTTTTCAACGTCTTCTGGAAATTGAATAACTGACAACATTGAGACGAAATTTAAAACATCATTATAGCCTGCAAATAATTATTTCATAATAAAATTGAACACGTTAGGATGTACTTTAGTATAATTTAGGTCATTAATAGGTCATTGAAAATGCGCAAAATGACTTTTTCGTATGTTCGGTAATCTATTATGACCTGTTACGTTTTGCGGCTTTTTTCATAACCTAAATTAAAAAAGATCATCGGTTTTATGACGTTATATATTCATTTCACGACTTTTATAAATGTATAAATGACTTATATAAATATTAGAGAAACAGAAAAAATCATTAGAAACTTAATATAACAATTGTTCAATGTAACAAACAAGGAAAGTATATGATCATGCGAATGTAGAGTGTACTCCGTTTATCATGAACTCTACATTATCTATACACAATACCACTATTAGTATAAATACACTTATAAATGGAGTATGCTCTACAGATGCATGAATCATATACTTTCCTTGTTTGTTACGTGGAATAATGCAATAGTCTCTCTCTCTCTTAATATTGTAGTAAAACTAATTTTCTACAACTTTACTTCTTATGTGTTTTTCGATTTTCTCAATATTAAGAGAGATATACCAAATTTTATGCTTTCATGCTTACCATAAAAATGCATTGTCATCGGAAGTGAACCAACATGTAAAAATTCAACTCATTGCAAGTTAAATAAAAGCTTGTAATAAAAAATAAGCCAACCGTTGGACATTTCGTATGATTTAGGGTTTCTATTAAATAATTTACCGTAATTGGTTCAAGTAACTTTCATAAAGACCAATCTTTAGATGTGTTTTCTACCATGAATAATTTTTATGAGAAAAAAATTACCTGGAATTAGCTCCAACTGTGATAACAATGAGTGTGAGTTGGAATATTATTATAAGCTACCAAATAAAACAAATCAAGATTTCAATGATTTTGAAACAATGTTAAAACAAGACAGACATTGATAAGGATAATTTGAGTAAAGGTAACATCATTTCAATTAAATTAATAATACTCTGATTTAAAATATGATATACTTATTCTGCACTGAATGATGTTTCAGAAATGATTAATTATTGATATTTCAATATTGTCTACTAAAGGATATTCTACATATATATTAGAGAGGAAAATCATGACAAAGGAACAAACAAATAGACATATACATACTGGGTTCAATTCTTAGTAACTTATGGTCTAAGATCCGGCATTAGTGAAAACCTTCCCTCATCTGTTAATTGATTGAAATATTATTGAAAACGCTTATTGCAATATAAACAATTTGGCAATGTAATGTCTGCCAGGGTAGTTCTACTGCAATTAACATTAATTAATTAATTAAAAATTGATTTTTTTATAATTAAATCCTTCACTTGTTAATAGAATTTTGCTTGTTAAATAACATAGTATTCGGTACGACAAATCTTGTAATAGCAGGCAGCGCTGCTTATTACTGCTACGGTTACCTGCAGCCAGGTGTTCAAACTTAAAGTAAACTTAGCTTACTTCCCTCATATGTTAATTGAAAAATATTTAGCTAATTTAAAAGTTTAGAATAATTAGAATACATCCATAACTGGTAGCCATCTTAAAATCCATTAAAATCAATTGTAGCCTATATAAGAAAAATTTAAAAAAATAGAAATTAAAAAAAAAAACCTTTAGAGAGAGAGAGACTATGCATTATTCCACGTAATAAACAAGGAAAGTATATGATTCATGCATCTGTAGAGCATACTCCATTTATAAGTGTATTTATACTAATAGTGGTATTGTGTATAGAGAATGCAGAGCTCATGATAAACGGAATACACTCTACATTTGCATGATCATATACTTTCCTTGTTTGTTACGTTGAACAATGCAATAGTTTCTCTCTCTCTACAACTAATGGAGGTACTAAAGAAAAGTAACATTGACAGTAAAGATCTTAAACTTATAAGTAATATGTATTGGCATAAAAAAGCAGTGATCAATTTCAATAAAACAAAAACCGAAGAGACTTCTATCAAACGGGGAGTACGACAAGGGTGCATTATGGCACTAATTTTATTTAACTTTTACACAGAAAACATTTTCCAACGATTAAAAGATATGGAAGGGATCAAAATTGCGGGTTTTAATGTTTGCATTATACGATACACGGATGATACAATTCTAATAGCTCACAGTGCACAAAAATTACAAAATCTATTAAATGAAGTGTACGAAAGTAGCAAAAATTTAGGAATGGATATAAATACAAAAAAGACAGCTATAATGGTAGTGACAAATCAAAATAAAAAACAATCTAACGAATTAATTAATATAAGCATGAATAATGAAAAACTTAAAAAAGTTGAGAAATACATTTATCTTGGCTGCTTAATTACCAACGATGGAATGTGCATCAACGAAATGAAAAGACGGGTAGCTATGGCTAAAACTTCTTTTAATAAACTTAAAAATTTGTTATGTAATAGAAATATTAATATGAATATAAAGCAAAATCTAGTAGAAACACGTGTATGGTCAGTTATATTATATGGAAGCGAGTCTTGGAACATTAACAAATCGGCAATGCAGTTACTAGAATATTTTGAAACTTGGATATGGTGTAGAATCTTCAAAATTAAATGAAATGACTATGTTAGTAACGAAAAAGTGGGGGAAAGATCAGGTCAAAAGAAAATGCTGAAAATAAAAATATATAAAAGGCATTTTTGGGACATATCATCAAAAAAAATGAAGTAGAAGCCAAAGCACTGCTAAGAAGTGGAGGTGTTAGAGGTGTTCGACCTCCTACATCAATATTGAGCTTTCATTGGATCTTTTGGGTTCCCTGATTCCCACAGATCGGGGGCCTATGAAGAACCTTTCTCAGGAATGAAAACTAGTGAAATAGTTTTTTGCAAAATCGCTTTTGCAACCATGTTTCGATATTTGTGATTCTTTTCGGAGATATATTGGGCAAATGAGACCGTAAAATTTTAAGTATTTTATTTCATTTGTATGGTAATAAGGAATAGCTCCGTGGTTGTACATAGTTCAGAGAATCTTTTTTAAATTTGTTATATTTTATTCACACATTGTTAGTGTATGGTCCAACACACAGCTAGCTAGAGTGTAATGACCCAACTACAGGCGTATAGTATACAAAGATGCACTTGAATGATTTTATAGGGGCTAATTAAAGGGTACAAAAAGGGTGATCGAAAATTATCAAGGGCATCATTGAAGCACGAATTTAACAATATATACGATGTATTTTTCAATAAATTTTTTTAGATATTTTTCGTGAAAAATTAAAAAAAAAAAAACCGTATCACCAAAAGGAACATTCAGAAAACTCAAAATTATCAGGAGTGAAGGAATTGTAGCGCAATAACCATGTTATTAATTTTATTTTATTACTGATGGGTTTTAAAGAAAAATCCATTTGGACAAAACATATTTCTCACGATATAGCTAATAACTTTTGTCCCACGGTTTTTCAATATTTCCCCCACGGAACACTAATTGGGCTGAACAAACTTGCATTTGATTTCGAAAAAAAGTTGATAACATTTAAATGAACAAATCAAATTTATTCGAAAATCGTATAGGTTCAATACAAATCGAATGAAAAAATTTGATTTGTCTGTCAAAAGTTTCGGATTTTAAAATGAAAAACCTCACATTTTGATTGGATAAGTTTATTTAAATTTAATATAAATATAAAATAAATTCAAGGTAGATAGAAATGCTTTGATTTTGTTTAAACAAAAGTGCAATAATGTACTTTTATAATTGTTTAAATACCCAGTATATACTGAACTTATGGGAAAAAATTTCAAACAAATGTTGTTTATTTTTTAAAAAGGAACATTTTTTGTTTTTAAATTATTGTTCTATCTCTTACAGTTTCAAAGATAGGCAGTTTTGCCCCAACATGGTCTGATTTTGCCCATTTACGGACTTGACCTTACTTTTTTGCTCTAGAACACACAAAAAAGGTTCAGCTCGTTATCTCTTCGTTTTTGAGTTATCGTGTCCACAGACAGCCGGACGGACATGGGGAAATGGCCGAATTAGGCCATTTTATGAATACATATGCCAAACAGTCATGTCTACGATCAATATGTTTAAGCGTTACGAAGTCGTGATTAAACTTAAAATACCTTGTATATTTACATATACTGGGTAAAATAAGAAAACAATTTCGTGAGGTAAATTCCGAAAATGGTATATTTAAACATGGGCGTTTCATTTCCATTTAAAAATATATCTCATGAATTGTCAAATCGTAATTTTGAATTTAGACGTATTCTTTATTTAACGAAAAAATTTCTCGACGCATTATCTCGAAAAATAAAAATTACATCGGATGTATCTTTCTAAACACTATTTTCGTATTTGATGTGAGATATGCCATACTTAAAGTTGAATAAATACTTCTGAAGCTCTTTAAAGATTAAAATGAAAAGTTGGTAAATTTAACCGTAATTTTAAAACTTAGTCTATACTAATATTATAAAGAGGAAAGATTTGATTGTTTGCATTGAATAGGCTCCGAAACTACTGGGCCGATTAAAAAAATTCTTTCACCGTTGGGAACCTACACTATCCCCGGGTCACATAGGCTATATTATATTTTCAAAAAAATTAGGGAAACTCCAATAATGTAAGCCGAGGTGTAAAAAGGTGGAGGTTCTGGGAGCCAAATAACATTTTAATTCTGATAGCGGAAGTGCCGGTAAAAATTAATAAAGTTGAATGATTCAGTAGTACGCCATCGATACCAAAAATGTCGGTATTTAATGGTAGTGATTTTTAATATCTAGTAGGTAGGATCGATGAACATTTGAAGTTTTATGAAATTCCATCATCGGTACAAAACAATAGCTGCATTTTCTTTCAGGAAATTCGCTAAAAGGCTAGGATAAATAAGGGTTCCTCAATCGCACAACACATTAATACACGTTTTCTGGATATTCCTTCCTTTAAATCATATGTGTTTGAATTTAATAAAGCACATAAACTAAATAAACTTCAGACGAAGTAAATAAATTCGATAATATATTTAATAATATATAGATAAAATAAAGTGAGAAGAAAATATCTAACCTCAGAAAATAAATATTTTCTCAATTTTATGTGTATTATATTAAACATAAAGAAACATGTTTTGACATCGAATATTACATAAAAATATTTTTCTTTTTGTGGGTAAATAAAAAAAATTTTGACAAAATGGAAACCCGACTTCAAAAATCAAATATTCTAAAACAAAAAATGCACTAAAAAGTAAAAAAATAATTGCATATTCTTGTGTCAATTTTAATTCATCTAAGCAAAAATTTTTAAATATATATGTACAATTATTGTTATATTTGGAGTCGGTGTCAGCATAGAGATTTCGCTTTTTAGTGACTTTGAAGTTCTATAACTGATTTTATTTGTCTGAATATGGGTAGACCTACTAAACTACCAATTTTTTGTGCATTTTTTTATAACACATTTTTTTTAATCTTTTTTTTTTTTTAAATTTTTAATGCTTGTTTTCATGACAGATTTTCAGTTTTTTTTATATGCATTTTTTTTTTTGTAAAAATAATTTTTTTGGGGTCGGTTTTGTTTTTGAAAAAATTTTTTTATTTAAAGTCGGTTTTTAAAAATGTTTCTTATTTTCCCATTATGAATGAATATACTCTTTCAAACAAACAAAAAATCGTAGAAATCGGTGATCACATATAAAATGAGGGTTTTCCTCGATTTCCAGGGGATCCCTTCATCAGAATACGATTTGGTGACAATGGGACCAATCGGAAATCAAACCCTTTAAAACAAAAAAACAAAAATTCAAAATCGGTTCAAAAATGACGGAGTTCTGAGGTGACACACATGAAAAACCAAAAAAAACAAAAACAAAAAAAATACAGACGAATTGAGAACCATCCTCCTTTTTGAAGTCGGGTTAAAAAAAAGTGTATCATCCTCTTTCAGTTTATATACAGAATATATACGATAAATAAAACATATATACGAGCGATATACATACTTTAAAGATGAAATTATTATGAATTTATCTGATATATACAAAAATATTTTATGGTTGAATATTCAATGAACATCAATATGCATGTACTCTACTGACTACTCTACTCTACCTACTACTTTGGTTGTAAACATAAACCTTAAAAATGATTTATGTAATATGTCCTCTTACAAGTTCAGTATCATTGATTATAGAATATCGTATATTGCAAACTATAAAATTTATACAGAATTGTGGAAGAGTGAAAAGTAAATTTTATGAGTATAATTTCAAATTCAATTACATATATTTAATAGCTGTATTACACTGGACAATTTCTTTTATTAAATAATCCGATGTAGTTCTTATTTTTAGAGATAATGTGTCGAGATATTTTTTGTTAAATAAAGAATACGTCTAAATTCAAAATTAATTGACAAAAAAAAAAGAGAAACAGGTCGATTGAGCTACGATTTGACAATTCATGAGATATATTTTTAAATGGAAGTTTCCTTTTTCCTTTCTTTTTTCGAAGGAAAAAAGTTTAATTTTTTGTTACAAAGTTATAATTTTTTGCTTTTCAGTTACTTTCTTCTTTCGTCGGTTCTATTTTTTGTTTATTTTTTTATTTTTTCGTGGCTGATAGTGTCATTAGAACTACATATGTCTGTCAAGTTTCAACAGAATCGGTTTCAAAGATGAAAATTCAGTGGTGAACAATCAACCATTCGAAGTATAATAATAAAAAAAGAATTATCGAAATTTACTCTGTAAAAAGCAATGCGTGTTCATACATAAAAAAAAGTGTTGACTTCAGAATCTCCTTTGTTTTTTTCGTTGGTTAAAAAAACATTCAAATTGCGCAAAGATATTGAATGCTTCCAAAGAGTGTTGACACACAAAACAAGTATATGATATTTTTCTTTAATGGAAGCGCTGGGAAGTCTTATTTTTAATTTTTTTTGTGGCTAAAATTTAAACATTTTTTTTTCAAACTTATTCGGGAGTAACTTTGAAGTATACCCTATCCAACAATAATAGAATTATCAAAATCGGACTACTCTGTAAAAAGTTATGCGTGATCATACATAAAAAATATATATATATATATATATATATATAAAGGGTGAATTGAGTACCTCCTTCTTTCGTCGGTAAAAAAGAGAAATATCTTGTATATTTGTCTGAATTGTTAGGAGAAAACTATAGAAGACAGCGAAATAATGATGAGAGGAGAACCTAGGTAAATTATCCTTCAGAAAAACTCTAAACTGTTCCAAAGTTATAGCTGTTTTCTGACCGTTCCGGAGCTGTAACCGACTCATATCTGTAGTATAGTTTATAGTTTCTATAAACATAACTACATTAACAAAATTTTGTAAATAAATTATTTGTTATTAAATTTAAAACATAAAAAAATGGACGTTTGCAAACTGTCAAAATTTAGAAATAAATTATTATTTGACATAAATTAATTAAAATCAATAGAATGATTACTGAATGTAAACAAATGGATTACTCCTTCGTTGTACACAATGGTCAGCCAATTTTTTGAAGCCCCGCCCTCAGATCAGTTTTCAATAGAAAAAATACGCAGTAAAATAAAATTTGCTAAAAATTAAATCACTAGAAAACCACCCAACATGATGTGTTGTTCTGTGATTAGTACATTTTTACAGATTCAAAATCTATAGAAATTGAAAGAGGGTACTATCTATCGTCTGACTCTCGAATATTTATCGAAAAAATCCTCGTCTCTTTTCTCTTGTCTCTCGTGGCATCACTATTCAGGTAGAAGAATTTGTTTGATTTTTATATAACATCTTGTTAAATTTTAATAACAATAAATTGAAAATGACATTGATTTTTCTTAAACTTACCGAATACTTTATGGTATAAATAATTAGTAAACATTTATTCTGAATATTACAGACTCAAGTGATTTGTTATGAATAATTATTTAGTGTAGAAATAAAATTTTTCCATTTCTTTAATGTTTTCTCATCATATCTCTAGCGGATTTCACAGCAAGACAATTTTGAAAATGGAAGACATACATTTACTTTTTTTTTTTAAATTATAAAAATAGAAATCTCTAGAGGGTTAATAATTTCTTTATATTACATAAAATATTTGATCAGCCATCATAACGTTCAGGTGTATTTTAAAGTGAACATTTACAAAAAAAAAAAAAACGTTTATATTATTTGATGGAAAAAAAGTATTATTTTGATTATTTGTCATTAAAGTTATAGCAAAGTGGTAGACATTTTGTTTTTGCGATGTTGGTAGTAGTATCATCGACCTAAGACAGTTCCAGCATTGTATTGTATAATCAGGACAAAAAACCGGTTTTCTTTTAATTTAGAACAAACACAAATACACACATACACAACACATACATATGTATTTATATACAAATTAATATTTTTTTTTTTTCATTATTTCAGCGTTTTAGCTGCTGAGGCTATATACGCTATAGAAATTCCGATATCATTAAAAAACATTTTAATATAATTTTGAAAGGAAAAAATTTTAAATGATCATATTTCGAAAACAAAACGGTAAAACGGGATTTAAAAAAAATGTTTTTAAGAAATATTTATCTTTATGTCTTAGTTTTCTTGAGCGAATTTTTAGCGAATTTCCTGAAAGGAAATAGAGGCTATTGGTCCCGTACCGACATGTCCAACGATCCAACCTAGTAGATGTTGAAATGAAAATCACCATCTGTAAAATTGATGTATATATATGTACATATATATATATATATATATATATATATATATATATATATATATATATATATATATTTATATATTTATATATATATATATATATTATATATATATATTATATATATATATATATATATTATATATATATATATATATATATTATATATATATATATATATATATATATTTGGTCTGAAATCGCTCTAGCGGTCACAATTTCAATCTGATTGGAAGGAAATTTGGTTTTTGAAGCTTTTTTGGTATTCAAAAGGTCAAGTTCGTTAGTGGGTAAAAACGGACAAGGGGAAGGAGGGGTTAAAGGAGGGGGAAACACAAAATGTGACATATCTTCCTTAATATTCGAAAAATCTAAAAATTTATAAGAAGTAAAGTTGTAGGTATTAAGTTTTACTATAATTTTGTTTCTTATCATTTTTTCTGTTACAATATTTACAGAAATATTGACGGGTTAAGATTGAAAATTAAATTCCTTAATATCGCTGTACACATTAGAGAGTTTAAGCAAAAATGATAAGGTGATGAATTGTAGCAAACATAATTTTCTATAACTTTATCGCTTTCGTATTTTTCGATTGTTTTAATATTAAGAGAGATATTTTATATTTTGTGTTTTCTTCTTTCTTTATGTCAAGGGGAAAGGGCCCTTGACGAATGCCATTTATTAATAAAATTGGCCATGCAAATACTAAAATCATATACGAAATTTCATTTTGATCAGATTAAAATTGTGACCACTAGAGAGTGATTTATGTAGTCTAAGGAAATTCGCTAAGTTGAAGCAGCTCCTGCGTAATGAATTTTTTTAAATTCTGCCGAGTTTTTTTTTCTTCAATACAACATATAACAGTTGGACGGGCATGAAATTTTGCATGCTTCTAATGAGAGCGAGTGAGAGAGAATGATTACTTTGATATTAATTATCTCGCGTTCTAAACAGTCAAAAATTCTGAAACTACAGAATTTATTAGAAAACGTTCTTTTTAGCCTGTGAAAAAAGCGCAAAATCTGGCGATAAGTGATTTGTAATCTATTATCTATTATCTGTTATCTACTAATACAACTATTATCTGTTGTATTAGAAAAAATAATCGACAGAATTTAAAAGAAATTTAAATTTATTTATTTTATGTGAACAGTGTATTGGTCTATGTGTTGTATATGTGTGTTAATATATTTGTGCATCACACCGGTTTGTTGTGCTGATTGCATAACACAGTACTATTAATATTCTTTGACATCAAATGATAGACATAAAAAATCATACACTAGGATGGGAAGCGAACTCACGACGTCTGCCTTTCTAGACCAACGCTCTGTGACCGCTAAAACTGTGAGTCCACAGACATTTAAAAAAAGTGCATATGTACATATATATATATATATATATATATATATATATATATATATATATATATATATATATATATATACATATATATACATATATTCAAATTTTAGCGATAGTGATTTTTAACATCTAATAGGTAGGATCGATGGACATTTGTAGAAATTTTTACGAAATTCCAACATTGGTGCAAAAACAATAGCTACATTTCCATTGGAGAAAATTCGCTACAAAGAGTACTATTATCTTATAAAGAGTGCTAAAACTGGCCCAAATATAACGGAGCGACCGATTTTTTCCAATATATTAGCTTAGAAAGTGACCCCACAAAAATTTTTTGCGAATTCGATATTCCATTAAATTTTCAATTTCATTTTAGAATAGATACTCATGAAAATAAGAACCAGTCTTTTTACGAAATCCACAAAGCCATAAAAATTTTATTTTATAACAACTCATTATATGTCAGTTGCAAAAGGTATGTTAAGATGATTAATGGTACGATTTTGCTTTAAGAAAATTTTCTAAAATGATATTAAAATATGTATTCAGAATTCTCACTATTAAAAAAGTATATAATTCAACGTTAAAAAATTTAGTATGCACAACCGGAAATGAAATCAGATAAGAAATTGGTATAAATAAGTCCTTCAAAAAGGAAATGAATAAATAAAGTATATACCTATATTAAATTGTATAAAAACATTTATGTAAATAATATAAATATAGAATATATTTTTTATAAAACTTACCGCCAATGTTTCATCAAGACGACGTCGCCATTGATCACTACGATCTATTAGGGCATTCCATTTATCAGATAGTTTTCCAACTTCACGACGTATACTTCGTGTTAATTCACGTGCTTGTTCTTCAGCACTTCTATAACCACGCGAATCACCATCTAAATCACCACGTCCTGTAACAAAAGTAATAATTATGAAATAATGAAGGTTCTTATCTATTTTTTTAAACTTCTAATAAACCTATATTTAAAAGGAAATTAATAAAAATATAATACATAAGATATCCATTGTGAAAATCAGATTCCGATCAAAAGATTTTCACTTTCAAGCTAAAATAAATTCTGCATGTAGGAGTTTTGTAGACTGAGCGAATTTTCTTAGAGGAAGCAATTATGATATTGCAAATATTTCAGTAAATATTATTACAGTTATAAAATTTCGAATTTGCCCCCTTTACCAAGATCAGTTTTTTGTATTATAAATACGTATTTCGACTACAATGTAGTCATCATCAGTATAAATTAGCTAGTCGTAATTTACTCTTTGACAATTAGAAATAGAAAGTCGAGATCAATAGACAAAAATAAAAATAAATAGAAAATTAACTAAATTAAAATATACTGGATTGTGATATTGAAAAGCTTGAGATATTGAAAAAATAATTGCAGATTATTTCGATATAAGTGAAAATATTCCATAGAACCTATGTACGACACCTCATAAAATATTGATGAGGTCTTGCCAATTCTATGGGCCTGGTAAATTATTTAATAGTAGCGTTAACCTAATTTAATATTATTTTAATAAATTATATAAAAAGGAGTATAACTTATAGAAGATAAAATTTAAAAAAAAAATGAATTGAATAGCTCAATTATGTAGTTATCCTCCCTCAAAAATTTAAAACCTGGTGACGATCATTTCAAAGAGTAATTATCGATTAAAAATCAAACTTTTAACAGCGTCTTATGGAGAACATACTTTTTTTGTACTTAAAATTGTAATAACTTTATCATTAAAGTAGTCACCATAATAAATAATGTTTACAAATATTCATTGAAATATGCAGTTTATATATTTGCATAAAAATATGGTGTTAACGAACGTTTGAATTAATTATTTAATAAAATTAAAACTGTTTTGTGTTTTGTTAGGTTTGTTTTTGCCACCATATTTTGAAAACTGGCAACAGCGCACAGTAAAAAAAATATAGACATACATATACACGTGAACGTCATAAGAAAACATTGTTTATTGTCAGATCTGTCAAATCAAGTCAAATTAATTTCTAATGTACATTTACTAATACTTTAAAAATATTTAGGACAAATAAAAATGGGTTATAAATTGTTTTAAGATTACTGATATACTTTACAACTTCCTAAATAAATCCTAAATAAATTTTATTAAAGATAGTACTCATTTGACTCTAGCGTATATTTTGTATATTTTATATTTTTCCATTTTTATCGTAATCATATAGCAATTTAAGTTAGCTTATTAGTGAAGCTTATATTTTTAGCGTCATAGGTAGACCAACTAAAAATGCATCCTTCTGGAAGGAAAATCGGAATAGGGAATCTATGGAAGAAAAGAAGTAACAACTATTATAATAATTCCAAGCGGAATATGTTATATAGAAAAGTACACGTTGCTGGAAATCTTATAAAAACAATGTTTTCCGATTTTTTGAAAAACAGTATGCTTCACATCATAAAAATACGGTAGTAAACCACCTAAAAAGTATTAATTATACGTGAGCCCAAAAGACTTATTTTATACTTTTGCTTCAGCCGATGATTTTATACTCTTTGCCAACAGTTTTAAACAGGGTCAAAAATAATCATTCTGACTAATTAACACACAGAAAGTTTATAATTAAATTTTGATGTAATTAAATATCGATTGACTTTTGTTGTCAAATATCAACATTATTATATATATATATATATATATATATTTATTATTTGTGTATACTTAAGCGTCACAATACAATACTTGTCAAATTCCATTCAGGTTACGTAAGACAAATATGAGAGAACTAACGTATACTTTATAGACAAATGTCATTGAATTTTAAATAAGTACTAGTTATTAGTTCCCTCAAATTTGTCTTACGTAACCTCAATGGAATTTGACAAGTATTGTATTGCGACGCTTAAGTATTAGGCTATTGATTATGTCCTAAAAAACAGGGCAATAAGGAACTAAGGCGTTCACGGATTTTTATTGCAGGAATCGGTCAATGGGTCATTTAAGAAGAAAAATCCGCGGAGTGCTATTAACTTAGAAAGTGTAAATTGGAGATACGGGTGAAAATGCACCCTTTTCAGTTTTATCAATATATCTGGCAAACGAAGCAAAATTTCGATATATTTTATATGAAACTAATTGTAGAGAATTGAATTTCCCATCGAACCGGTGTATTTAAATCATTTTAAAACATTTTTTTATGCCAAAAATGTTGAAACAAAAAGAAAAAAAAAGGCGAAAATTTCGATTTTTTATAGCTTTTTTGCCTACAACATTGGCAAAAAAAATTTATGAAAATCATAAATAAAAATGCTATACAGATACAAACACATATGGACACGTTTTTACGTACTATATAATTTGAACTCCTGGGCCAATTTGATTGGTTCGACACAGCTTTTCTGCACTTTTCAATCAAATATTTGAACCACTAGGATAACCGTCAAAAACTACAGTGCAATCTTTGTAAAAAGTTTGCAAATGATTAGTAAATTTCGTACTTATTTCTGCAAATGTCTCTTTAGCGTTCCATACGATTTTAGGCAACAAGTATCCACCATCAATAACATGATGAATATTATTGATAGAAGTATCTTCAACGGGTGTAAAAAATTCATATAAGTCTGATTTTTTCAACAAAACGAGAATGAAAACAATATCTGTATAAGAGAGATAAAAATAAAAAGAAAAGCTTTTCGAGTGGCCATATTTCGATCAATTTCTAACCAAAAAAATTTTGAAACCCAGCATTTTATAGGAAACTTAGGTATAGGCAAAAAAGCTAAAAAACAAAAAAAAACAAAATTTTGGCTTTTTTTTTCTTTTTGTTTCAACATTTTTGGCATAAAAAAATATTTTAAATACGCCAGTTCGATGGGAAATTCAATTCTCTACGAATAGTTTTAGATAAAATATATCGAAAAGTTGCTTCGTTTGCTAGGTATATTGATAAAATTGAAAAGGATGCATTTCCACCCTCTAATTTAATACCACCCCACGGTTTTTTCTCCTTAAATGACCCATTGACCGATTCCTGCAATGAAAATCCGTGAAAGTCGTATACACAAATACACAAATAATAAATACACAGACAGTTGTTTGAAATTTGAGTATATTTGTATCGTATATTAGATAAATACGTTATCTTTTGAATTGATTTTTCCGTGGATATTTTTGAGTTATTATAACATTTGTAATATAATCATCCTTCTCCCACTTCGGATAATAAATAATGGATGAGTTTAATTCATTCTATATAAACTGAACATATTTTTTTTTTTTTTGCAAAATATATTGAGGTTAAAGAAGTTGAATATTTTAAGGAACGTTCGTTTGTTCTGAATTTTATCCTATATATTCTGTGCTTGATGGTTGGTTGTGTGTTGTATATGGTTGTTTTATATACTTCAGTAGCAACAAACTATTTAGTATAAATTGTTAGAAAACCAAACATAAATGCTCTTTCAAACAAAAACATGCAAGGAATTTTAACATCATATTATTATATGCTATCTCTCTTAACTGAACACATAACATACTCGTATACACACACACATACAGTTTATGATAATGTGGTATTATTATAATAATATTAGAATACAATTTTAGTGAAAATTTTCATGCCTTAATGTAATATACAGAGGGTATATTCAAATGATTCTCGCAATTTTAATGCAAAATTTGGCTTTTAATCAATTTTATGAAACTGAAAAATATTTTTGGAATATTTCTGAATAAAATTTTCCATGGGAAGTAAGTTAAGAATTGTTCATTTTCGTTCTGGTCCTTTTCCACCCCTTTCTTCGTCATATATTTTCGAAAAAGATCAAACGTAAAGTTTTTTTTGTGTAAAAAGCAAAGGTTTAAACTTATATTTTAAAAATTTAATTAAAAAACAATTCTCTCAAAGTGTTAATGTCAAAATAACCGTAAAGGCACGAAACATATGATACACATCGTCAGGGCATACTTCGGGCGACTTCGTCAGCGCAGAATATATATATATATATATATATATATTTATATATATATATATATATATATATATATATATATATATATATGTATATATATATATATTTATATATACATATATAACTTTGTGTGTTTGGAACTGTTATAGTTCCTGTCTTGTTATATGCTTGCGAAATTCGGGGAAATAATAATTATACAGACAAGAATGTAGGAGTTTTGAATTTATTCGCCTACAACTTTTATAAGGAGATTCTGGTCAATGCCTAACTGCAAAATGTGAGTTTTGGAATTGGGAGTGGTGTGTCTCGAGTATATTGTTTTGTTTTGCAAAGGGAGATTAATTTTACTAATAAAATTATTGAAAATGGTATAGTACAAAAGCTGAGTCTAAATGAAGGATGGAAGAAACACCTGAGTGACCTTTTTGTGAAACTTAATGTCAAGGTCGATCAGCAAATTGGTAGTTTAAGATTGACTAATATAAAGAAAAAAATTGAGGAGACTTTTCGGGTAAACTGCAGTCAGATCAAAGCTAGTTTAATGACATATAGTCAACTGATCCATTACCAGGGAGGTGCTCGGTATGTTCAAACAGCGACTAAAGATCAACGTCGAATAATTGCGAACTTAAGAATGTATCGATTTGCTTGAGAATGTGAGAAAAAAAATGGGTGAGAGTTTGTGTGTTGTGTGGTGGGGCGAAAGTGTGAAGCATCTTGTGGAGAACTATCGAGGTACCGATGGTCCAAAGAAGGTGAAGCTTAATGAGCTGGGTCTCACTGAAGTAACATCTATATTAGGGACATGCCAAGCACATGCTTCTGGTTACTGACTTCTTAAACATGATCTTAAAACTAAGAAAATATATAAGACTATAATCTGAGACCAAGTAGTTTTGTTTCAAGACACATTTAAACACTCCCTTATGAAATCTGAAACCCCGATTTTGTTTGAATAGATTACCCGTTTTTTTCGGTTTCAATAAACGCTTTGGAATAATACAAAATTATTAAGAAGAGAAAAAGGTAACAATTTGTAATACATATACTATTTGTAACATCATCTATCCTACGATTTCAAATGCTAAACTATGATTAGGATTTCATTAAAGATAAAGATCGATCAGGTTATGTCTGTAATCTTTTTATTTTTCAGTTATTTTTCATTTATATAAATGGCGAGATCACATTGACCAAAAAAGTGTAATAACCCAGAAAACTAATGTAATATTTTCTATTCCACAAACAGAAAGAAATATTTTCTCTATAAGAACTATAGAGAAAAATATCGTTTGTTGTCTTTGTCATGTATCTCTTGTTTAGTTTATAATGGAACAAATTCAAAAAATTCAATACTTTGATAATACTTAATTCGTAGGAAATAGGATTTGGGAAAGTAAATGAATTAATTCAAATAAATTGGACGTTTCGTCATTTATTTATGACTTCCTCAACAACTTATTTATGTAATTCAAATGTCTAATATAAACAAACAATGGAGAAAGACTTTGATAGTTAAATTTGATGCCATAATCATTATTGAAAACAGTTCGGCTTTAAAATAATTATTATTAACTTTGAATATTTGAATATTTCCAATTTATTTAAATTAATTCATTTACTTCCCCAAATCATATTTCCTACGAATTAAGTATTATTAAATATTATCGATACGAATATTGAATCACTTTACTCCTTTGGTTTGCTTTCATTTTTAAATTACAATCTGTATATATTATGTAATGTATGTATGTAAGTTAGTGGTGCTTTCTATTTGAGTTTATAGAAACATTATTAACATAACACTATTTTCATTTACAAAATAGCACAAAACAATATCTGTAGTTAATACATAATTTTGTAATAATTTTCCTAAGCAAAAATATTTGATATAAATACATACATGTATTTAGGATCTTTGCGCTCACAAAGGTATTCAGTTTTTTACCTCGCTTTTTGTTAGAGTTTATCGATTTGAAAAATACAGGATCTTTTAAGTACAAGCTTCTAGCTAAATTGTTTATATTAATTAGTACTATTAAAAGTGGAAAGACAATTGATCAGAAATTAAAATGATATTTACAGTTTCATTTCTTGATATAAATTAACAAAGTAACAATGAAACTTTTTCCGAAAAAAAAATTGTTTACTTTTTCCGCCTGTTCTCAACTTGACGAAGTTCAGTTTTGTACACATCATTACTTGTTAATTCGCTCAATCAACACATTGTTTTTATTGCTTAGAAAACTGGATAAATTAATAAGCTTTAAAACAATATAGAATGTTCCGCTACTTGTTTATGGTTTCATATAAAGATGGACAAAAAAACTTCATTTTCGTATTCTCTAAATTATTTTATGTTAACTTAAAAATTCATAATACATTTTTTTGTTAACCAACAGTTTAATACGACCAATATTATTGGGCATAGAAAATAGAAAAAATCTATCTGTTTTTATTCAAACAGTGTAAGACATATGGCATAAAAAACAACAACTAATCGAAAAATCACAAAAACCGCTACTAAGCAAAACGAAAGAGAGAGAGATAGACTATGCCTCTTTTGGAAATTTTTGGTTGGAATTTCAATGTAGAATTGCTCGTATTTTTTGTCTGTACTTATACGGAACTTCCTATATACTACTCATCTGATGTAAAATCCGAAAGCTTGAAATTTTTCATAGGATATATGAAAATATATCGATAGTTATCACTGAAATAAAAAACTTGTTAAAAAATCTTAAAGCTACAATTTTATGAGAAATTCCGCCTGAAAGATCTTATGCGAGGTCGTATGCAAAACTAGGTTCTATTTATCAATTTTGTTAAAAGGTATTTGAATATCAAATTAATAGAAACCGTATTTCTTTCAATTAAGTATTAATATTTTTCGGAGTATTCATCAAATTAGTGTATTCGTTTGATTTTCTTTTAAAATTATAATTTAAACCAATTTTAACATTCATATAATTGATTTATAAAACAAGTATAGAAACTAAGAGTAACAAATGCTATAAATTTTTTTTGGTCCATGCATCCGTGCCGCAAGGGTATTATTTATCTTTTGAACGTTGCAACTTTTGTTTAAAACTTTTTTTTCTTGTATCCAATATTACTGGCGTAAATATAAAATTTACCCCACATTTACACCAAAAATATGAGATGTATGAAAAAAGGTTTTAAACAAAAGTAGTTTGTTTTTATGATATAAATATTTTTTTTATGTAAAAATTGGCTCTATCACGCACCGTTTAAAAGATGGGTTATAACACGGACTCATAGAACAAAAAATTTATACTTGTGATTATTTAAATAGTTACCATTTAAATATTTGTCTTAGAGTTTTCATTTCGAAGCTGCAGACTCATATATCTCAGTTTTGAAAAAAAAATTATCGTTTTTTTTACTTGACCGAATTATTAGGTTCTACACCATCTTTTGCATACCTCTACTGACTGGCGTATGTTGTTTTTGGGAGTAAAAAAAATGTATATAATGAAGTAAAAATTAAACAAACTCAACAGTGATTGAAAAAGTTTCAACAAAACTGAAACCCAAATAACATCCATTAAAAGCAGCGAGAACACTTTTTTTTTTAATCCCAAGGGACATTAAATATTCTCACAGTCTGGAAATATGTATAGAAAATTTATGTACATAAACTTAAAAAACATTTTCACAAAAACACCCAAAACACTAGTAAATTACAATAGCAAAACATACTTTCTTATTATTCTATAGTAAACATTTCAGTTACAAATAATTAACGCCATATAAATCTACAATCAAAAATCATTAAACATTCAACATCACATAAAATTACATTTCGAACATATATAGGAGAAGGAACAAGAAACCTTTCTAGAAACATTTCAAAAACATTTGTTTTAATCTTTGTAATAAGATAGGAGGTATAAAACCACAATCATTAAAACTAGTAAGATTTATATAAAAGCTCAAGAACAATATAGCTCATGTATAAGAATAAGAAGCTCCTTTCAAAAGAAAGTAAATTGTTTCAAGGTACATGCACAAACCAGAATGATAGCATGGAAAGTAGTATATCAAAGGTAATTTTGCTACTACCTGTGTATTAGGGGGGTAGTACACAGACATATATAGTATACATAAGACAGGAAAAGAAGCTTTAAATCGACTAGATGACTGACTGACGGAAATAAACGAGACGGACAGCCGAGAAGAAGTGGTAGACATACCATATTAGAATCTACATGGATACTACTCATTCCATTTCATATGAATATAACTGAACATAGAAAGAGAGGAATGAATGAATATCAAACCCATTAATAAATTAATGTGGCAGATAAGTACTTTAGGGAATTACCCAGTCACCATAATAATATTATCTGATATTTCTCTCTTTAGAATATAATTGCAGTAATCTGTTATTAGTGTAAGGTTTTTGTCGGTTAAAATTAAGATGTCTCTAATGGTAATGAATATCGAAATAATCTCGAGTAACCATCGCCTTTTGAATATATTTATGATTTAGATTTAGATACATATTTCGTGTTGTTATTTAATCATTCGTGTAATGTAACTATTAAATTTTCATACTTGTTGTATTGAACTTTGATGTGAGAAGCATTTTGAATGATATCAGTTTTATATGTCCAATATGCTTGAAATTTTATGATTTTAGTTATAATTGGTATGATGTAATATTGTATAGATAGATAGATTGGAGAGGCTGCCCTGGGCGGGCTATACTTTGACCATAAGGTCCATTGTGATGTCTAAGGATGTGAGGATGTGAGTGGAGTGGAAGGAATTTTTGTATATAGACTAGGAATTGGTAGGATATGCGGCTGCAGCCGACTATGATAGGAACTATGCCGATATTCATTTGGAGTTCGTGAAGGAAACTGCATGTAATATTGTATAGTTTTGTAATCAATTGGCACATCGTTGGATTGAGGTCACTCAACGCTTCAATGTTTTTTTCATCTTTCAGTTAAGAATCAAGCTTTAAAAATTTGACTCGCTATGTTCACTGGGTAGAGTTTTACCTACAAACTCCTCACCCCAGAAAGTAGATGTCAAAAATCAGCATCTGTAAAATTTATACATATATATATATATATATATATATATATATATATATGTTTATATGTATGTATGCTCTAGCGGTCACAATTTTTATCCGATTGGAATGAAATTGAGTATATGAGATGCTATTGGTATTTGAACGGTCTACTTCGTTAATGGGCAAAAACGGACTAGGGGAAAGGGGGGTTTAAAGGGAGGGAGAAGCACAAAGTTTGGTATATCTATCGTTTGTTATGTTGGAAAAATCGAAAAATGTCTTAGAAGTAAAGTTATACATAATTAAATTTACTATAATTTTGTTTCTTATCATTTTTTCTGTGACCCTAAAATTGACAGGGATATTTACAAATTAAAATTTAAAGTTACAATCCTAAATATTTCTGTATACACATTAGAAATTTAGAAAAAGTGATCAGGTGATGAAATATAGGAAACTTGATTTTCTACAGCTTTAAAAAAATATCTAACAAAGATAATTTACATAAAACTCAAGCAAAAACTTTTCAGAAATACGTAACTTTTCAGAATTTACTCATAATATTGCGGGAATATATTTTTGTACAAAACAAATACGCATTAAGATTTTTTTCCCCTTAAGTAACTAAAATTTTGATTGCTATTTTTTACTATATCAATAAAATATACACTATGGAAATTAAAATAGACCCAATAGCAACATTGTGTAGAGCATCTATCACTCTCTATGCACATATGCCTTGATATAACGTTCTTTGTTACCCCCACCAAAGACTGATCGAACACAGTGCATAGCATAACACTTTGTATTATAATGTTGGATGTTTTATAAGTATTTGGTTATATTATTTTAACGGCATTTCAACAATGAAATATTTCACAAAGCAAACACAAAGTGTAACAAAGACAACATATCATAATAACTGCATATAGACAGCGATAGATACATTATGCACTGTTTCCAGATTGGGTGTAGTTAAAAAAACAAGCTGTATATCAGTTTCTAGCTTCAGGTGCATAATACCTCTAGAATACAGCAAAATACAATATTTTAATAAAATGGAAATGAGGACCACACGACCAACTTATAGGATTATATAAAAACTTATATTATTGATAATAATAATAATAATTAAATAAAACAAATAATTGAAATTTTCGTAGAATCACTTTACTGGACTAGTTTCGGAACACAGTCCCTTCTTCAGAAATAAAAAATGAAATGAACAATTTTTACATACTGTAGCAACAAGGTAAACATTTTCAGGTACTTAACATTTTTTGTAAAAATTGTTCATTTTATTTTTAATTTCTGTTGGTATATTTTCAGGTACTTAAAATAACATTTTGTGAATGAAATATTTCATTCATTTTTTTTGGTATGTAAAAATTGTTCATTTCATATTTTTAACCGACTTCAAAAAGGAGGATGGCTCTCAATTCGTCTGTATTTTTATTTTTATTTTTTCTGTAGAAGGAACTGTGTTCCGAAACTAGTCGAATAAAGTGATTTTACGAAAATTTCAAATATTTGTTTTATTTAATAATTATAATGGATTTTCGTCAAGTAACGACCGACCCATTCAATAAAAAGAAAAAATAATAATAATAATTGAGAATTTTATATTTATATCTTTGCGATAAGAAAGTTGCAATATTATCAGGTCCATTTACTTGTTCATGACAAATAGTGATTATTTATCGTCTTTTTTTCTTCAATTTTTATACATTTATATAATAAAAGGAGGTTTTATTAAATAAAACACGCCAAAACACGTAATATTTAGAAGAATCGATTGCCAGTAGATGGAGTAAAATCCAATAAACCTGGTTCAAAACCTCATAAATCTACTTTTTATACTCAGTATATGTTAATACAGCGGTATATAAGGTATATTAAGTTTATTCCCAATTTTGTAACGCTTGAAAATATTGATTGCAGCCATAGATGTTTGGCATAGGTGTTTATAAAACTGCCTAATTCGACGATTTCCGTATGTCCGTCCGTCTCTGAACACGACAACTTAAAAACAAAAAGAAGTAACGAGCTAAAATTTTATGTTTGTATTCTAGAGCATAAGAAAGTTCGTGAATGGGCAAATTCGTACCATGTTTGGGCAAAATAGGCGAAACAAAATTATAACAAATATGTTTAAACAAAAAATGTTCCTTTTTTAAAAATAAACAACTATTGTTTGAAACTTTTTTTCATAAATTCAGTATATACTGGGTATTTAAGCAATTAACTCAGTTAGTTGTTATTATCACTTGTTTCATATCTATTTTTGACAAAAATTCGCCACAATAATGAATATAATGAATATAATAATGAATATAATGAATATAATACTCGTATAATATAACATAATGAATATCAAATCAATTTTTACAGCGGCAATATTAATATTCATTGTTATAAGTATTAGCGCAAGTAATAAAATCAACAGTAGACACATTCATTGTAGCAAACATTGTTTACTACAACTTTACTTATGATAAGTTTTCCTAATTTACAAATTTCAAGAGACATATTCCAAATTTTGTGTTTATTCTTGCCTTCTATCCCCACTTTGCTATTAATTGGATTAGGTAAAATTTATTATCAACAGTAGACACATTCATTGTAGCAAACATTGTTTACTACAACTTTACTTATGATAAGTTTTCCTAATTTACAAATTTCAAGAGACATATTCCAAATTTTGTGTTTCTTCTTGCCTTCTATCCCCACTTTGCTATTAATTGGATTAGGTAAAATTTATTATATTGACGTTAGCACGCTTCAATTGGCACTCCGATAAAGATGATATATTTTTATATTTGCGAGATCTCGCAGAGGAAATAAAAAATAACCACTCGCGTACGTATAGTATCCAACTTCTTTTCAAAAAGAATTTCATTCGATTTGTGCCGAAACTATTGGGATTTCAAAAAAAATGTCTCGGATAAAAGTTGTTTATCATAAAAATAAATGCATATACAACTTTAGTTTTAAATATTATTTAAAAAACAGAATGGATTCGGCACAAATGGACTATGCAATTTTGAACTCCTATATATTCGCCTTTTGTAGTCGACTATATACTCAGAAACGAAAAGTTGTTAAAACACTGTGATGACATCGAAATAAAAATATTACAGATTAAATGTCGAAAAATAGTTTGTTTTCAGATTTTAAATCCCATAATTTATTAATTTAGTAACAATACCAAAGTTTCTCAATATTTCGTAGGTATGTAGGAAACATATCGATTATGAATATTGGGAACTCTAGTACTTGTAAAAGGTGACCAACTTAGTAACTACTGCTAGTAGGTTGAAATATTAAGCTCCGCCCCCTGCTAGAGAAACCAATATTATCAACATTCTAAGAATAAAATTCGTTACGCAGGCGCTGCGTCAACTTAGCGAATTTCCTTAGAATACATAAATCAGTCTCTAGTGGGTACAATTTTAGTCTGATCAAAATGAAATGTCGTAGATATTGGTATGAGTTTAGACCAAGACCAAGGGGAAAACCAACGGCATAGACCAACACAAAATATAAAATATCTCTCATAATATTAGATTTCTGTAAATATTAGTGTAATAGAAAAATGATAAGAAACAAAATTAGAGTAAAACTAATTTTCTACTTCTTATAAATTTTTAGATTTTTCGAAAATTTTTAAATTTTTTATTTATTTTGGGAGATATGCCAAATTTTCTGTTCTCCTCCCTCTAAACGCCCTTTTTCCTTGTCCGTTTTTGCCCATTAACGAACTCGATCGTTCAAATACCAAAAGCACCTCATATAACCAATTTCATTCCAATAGGATAAAAATTGTGACCACTAGAGCGATTACAGACACATATACATACATACATACATATATATATATATACATATATATATATATATATATATATATATATATATATATATATATATATATATACATATATATATAAATTTTGGATCGATGGACATTTGAAGACATTTTGACTTAGGTACGAGACCAATAACTCTATTTCCTTTCAGGAAATTAGCTAAAAATGCGCATTTCCGTTTACACGAACATTTTTGTTAAATTAATTATTCAACCTGTATATACGCAAGAAACTAAGTGAGTGGGTAAGTTATATAAAGCCCCCTTCTCTTACGTAGGTGTGGTGAGATTGATTCGTTTTGTCATTTTCTCGTCTTTAGTCGTCTGCATATCATTCATTCACAATCTGATTGAATTGGATATTAATTGCTTCAATATGTATAATAAAGGAAACGAATTTGAATAATAATAATTCGTTTAAACGAGAGAGACGAAATTATCGTTAAGTATTTTTCGATTCTATACCTACTTGTCTAGTGATGTGGACAATAACGAGGAAATGAAGGAAATATTTTTTATTTTTAAATATTAAAATTTAATGCAATTTATGTAGAATTATGGAAATTTAATTTCTTATTGATAATGTTATCGGAATATTTTAATAAACACTTTCTTCTTCGCGTCTTTAAATTTGAATTTGTAAGAATAATGGAAGGTAGAATATATTTTAAAATGTAATAGCAGTTTACACAACTCAAGAATCAGTGGTCGCTAGATTACCACGTTCGTTGCTAATGATAAATTTTAGTTTTTTTTCTTCAAAATATAATAGGAATAAACTAACACTTAGAATTCGTATTATATCTATACCAATTACCGATATAAAGTTGAAGAATTTGGTTTGTTTGTTTGTTTCTTTGAACGCGTTAATCTCTGGAACTGCTAGTCCGATTTGAAAAATTCTTTTTGTGTATGATAGCCACATGCATGAGAAAAAAAATTTGTTACGCAGGAGCTACTTCAACTTAGCGAATTTTCTTAGAATACATAAATTACTCTCTAGCGGTCATAATTTTAGTCTGATCAAAATGAAATGGCGTCTATGAATTTAGTATTTGCAAGTCTAATTTATTAATAAATGGCATATGTCGAGGGGAATGGGGGGGGGGAGGTGTAAAGAAAGAAGAAAACACAAAATATAAAATATCTCTCTTAATATTAGCACAATCGAAAAATGCGTAATGAATAAAGTTGTAGACAATCAAATTTGCTACAATTCAGCATCTTAACATTTTTGCTCAAACTCTAATGTGTACAGAGATATTAAGGAATTTAATTTTCAATCTTAAACCGCCAATATTTCTGTAAATATTAGTGCAACGGAAAAAATGATAACAGACAAAATTACAGTAAAACCTAGTACCTACATTTTAACTTCATATAAATTTTTCGATTTTTCAAATATTAAGGGAGATATGTCAAATTTTGTGTTTCCCCTTACCTTTAAACTCCCGTTTCCCCTTTTACCCATTCAGTTTCCGATTTTACCCATTAACGAACTTTTGAATACCAAAAGCGCCTCAAATACCGATTTCATTCCGATAAAATGAAAACTGTGACCGCTAGAGTGATTACAGACACATATATATACATATATATATAAATTTTACAGATGGTGATTTTTGACATCTACTAGGTAGGATCGATGGACATTTGAAGAAATTTTTGCGAAATTTTGACTTCGGTACGAGACCAATAGCTCTATTTCCTTTCAGGAAATTCGCTAATATAGGCTCTCTAACATTACGCTACAATTCTTAGTTAGCGTTAAATATTGATATTTGTAAAGTAATTCGGAAAAAAAATCATATTCAAAAATTTTTGTTGATTTTAACATTTCCACAGAAACTATACTTCTAAACAATATACTTCTAAACTGTAAAATTATTTTATAAACATTTTATTTCAATTGTTAAAATGTCAACTTTGATTGTCGTTTTCATAGTAAATATAAAATATAATAGCACACTATGAATCGTTAGTTATATTCGATAGCTAGTTTTTAATATAACAAAAATTTTTCAAAAACTTTATGATCAACTGACGTGGTAATATGGCGATCAAGGTTTCTTATATCCACCTTACGCTCCGTGTTTCGTATTTGAACCTTACACTCGTTGGGGTAATTAATTTGTTAAGAACTTAGCGAAGAATTTCCTCAGAATAAATTTGATTCTGATAGGATTAAAATTTTATTCTAGGGATTACAGTTTTAATCCGATCAGACTGAAACTTATTCTGAGAAAATTCGATAAGAGTCAACATCGACCTTCTAAATCTAGTGAATGTAACACATAATTATGAACATTTATAATTGGTTTTAATATTTTATTGGGCTTAGGGTTACCAACTCTCCAGTTTTAGACCAGAGACTCCGGAAAAAGTTTTCTCCGGACTCTAAATTAAAAAAAAAAAAATCTCCGGATTTTTCCATTCTTATAAAAAGAAAAGATTAATTCTTTATGAATAATTATTTAATTTATTTTCTATTCGAGTGATAGAAAGAATTTCTTGAACCTAGTAAATATGTTTTCTTCAAAATCTGATAACAAGTATCTTCAAGTAAACAAATTCTTGAATGAAAACAAGGATACCTTTCTCAGAGTATCTTATTTTGAAGAAAACATATTTACTTGGTTCAAGAAATTCCTTCTATCAGTGTATATAAATTAATAAATAGCTAATTAGTTTATCTGATTTTTGTAAATTTCCTCATCGAATGAGTTTTTTAGTAATTACGTATGTCAGTAAATATCTCCGGACTGATGAGATAAATCTCCGGATTTTCTAAAATTATGAGTTGGTAGCCCTAATTGGGCCTTTGATACCATTTTTTTGAGAAGCTATATAATTTTTATTCTGTATCATACTTAGTTGCCTCTCTAAATTTTCTCGTACCACCGACACAGCGGTGAACATTACCATCATACGTGTTCGTATTTATTCAATTCATTTTATTGTTGAATAATTGTTTTCTAATTGTTTAAATAAAACTAATCGATTTCCATTAAGGATAGCTACATTTCTTCGAAAAATCGCTTAAAATTTCTACATACTTGTAAAATTTCTCTGAAACGCATGAAAATAAGTCTGCCGCACTTGTATTGATTATGTTTTTGGCGCTATTTATTAGAGGG
The DNA here is from genome assembly GCA_963920215.1 of Nineta flava. Classification (NCBI taxonomy): domain Eukaryota; kingdom Metazoa; phylum Arthropoda; class Insecta; order Neuroptera; family Chrysopidae; genus Nineta; species Nineta flava. The sequence continues at coordinate 30,664,137 of OY986044.1, read as the reverse complement.
TGAATAGACAAAATTTGTAATTTCTGTCGGAAAAAGAAATCAATGTATAAGTAGTGAAGTTATAGAAAATTAATTCTACTACAATTTGGTTTCTTATCTTTGATTCTGTAACTCTAAAACAGTGTACCTTACATCAAGGGTCGTTTGGAAAGAGTACGTGATGACGAGTGTGATTTCTGATGATGACGTTTATTGAGTTTCTGATGAGGAATTTATTGTGTTTATGTGTTTTTGAATTTTTTCCGAATGTGATGATACATTTAAAAAACTCGCCATAAACAATAATCAGATAAAAGTTAATCTATTAAAGATCTATTTCCAGATGAGAAGTGATGTATTTATTCATTTTTAGTATTAGACCAAAACCAACCATGAAACTTAAAATTATCGCCGCCGGCTTTAGACTATAAAATTAAAATCACTAAAAGTAGGTAAATATTTTAATATCACAAACATAGTTGACAATTTCATTAAAACTGTTATACATATCTATCTATATATATATACATATCTATCTATATATATATATATATATATACATATATATATATATATATATATATATATATATATATATATATATATATGTATATATATATATATATAGATATATATATATATATATATATATATATATATATATATATATATATATATATATATATATATAAATATATATATATATATATATATATATATAGGCTGTTCTGAAATTCATTCAAGAAAACCACGTTACATAGCTGGAAAAAACAAACAAAAAAGTTTAATAAAGTTTTTCGATTTGACGTTTAGTTTTTGAGATTTAATTAATTAAACATTAATAAATTCAACCATTCTGTGGGTGTCGCTACACTTATTGAGAACTCTGATTGTCGCTACTCTAGCATGGCTGCCCTACTCCACTATTGTGAACCCACTTCCTTACACTACGCGCTCTGTGATTGGTGGAGTAGTGTAGTAAGACCCAAAAATGCAAATGTGATTAGTTGAATTATTTTTAATGTTTAATTAAAAACTAACCGTCAAATTGAAAAACTTTATTAAACTTTTTTGTTTATTTTTTTCCAGCCCTACACCGTGGTATAGTTCTTGAAATAAATTCAGGACACCTTATATATATATATAAATACACCTTATATATATATATATATATATATATATATATATATATATATATATATATATATATATATATATATATATTTATAGCTACATCAAGCTTTGAACAATTTATTTATTTTTCACAAATTTATTTCTAGTATAATTTCTAGTTTTCTTAGTAAATGTAATTTTCATAAATCATCTCTACATTTAGTGTTAACAATGTAACAAATCTGTACACAACAACTTGAATGCCGCTTGTGTAAACTCAACTTCGAAAAAAATGAATCAATCTGACACGATTCATATTATCACTCTTTAAAAAATTTTCAAATAATTTAAATTATTATTAAAACAAAAAATTGCCTATAACAAGAAGATTCGAACTTGGATCTCCCATTACATTGATTAAACTTAAAATTTCAAATTCGCCCCCTTTACCTAGATCAGTTTTTTGTATTATAAATACGTATTTCGACTACAATATAGTCATCATCAGTATAAATTAGCTAGTATACTTTACTCTTTGACAATTAGAAATAGATAGAAAGTCGAGATCAATAGACAAAAATAAAAATAAATAGAAAATTAACTAAATTAAAATATACTAGATTTAAAATATAATAAAATTTAAATTATATTGAAATTACTCTTGTTAAAATTTCCTTCATTCACATTTATTCCTGTTAATTTTACTCTTATTAAAATTACTCTTATATTGTCGCAGGATATGTTACTTGTTGCTAATTTGGTGACAATTTTAGTGAAATTTCAAAAACCTAGAGTTCTCACTAATTATCATTCGATAATATAATGATTAATTTTACTTACAATTACTATGTATAAATAGCAAAAAATATCAATAAACATTTTGTTTGCCCTTATTTGGTTTAAAATGAAGTAAATTCGATAAAATATTAATGTTATTAAAGACAATGAGTAAAACATTTAATATGCTATGAATCAATAGTAAATACATATAAATTAATTTTTTCAGAGATATTTGACGTCCAGTTTCGTAGGAGCTAGTTGTCAAAAATTTTAATTTAACACTAGTAGATAGGAAATATCTGCTTAATAGAGCATTTATCATGAAATTGAACTAAAATTCCTAAAACAAAAAAAAAACAAAAAAAATTGAAATTAAGTAGTTAAGGATGTTCCAGCATACTACCACTTTTCGACAGATCTTGCTCATTTTTTGTTCAAAGGCTAAAAATAGCGTTTTCTAATAAATCCCGAAGTTTCAGAATTTTTGACCGTTTAGAACGCGAGATAATTAATATCAAAGTAATCATTCTCTCTCACTCTCTCTCATTAGAAGCATGTGAAACTTCATGCCCGCCCAACTATTATCTTTTGTAGAAAAAATACCAGACAGAATTTAAAAAAAAACTAGGATAGTAAAGATAAATATTTATTATATAAATTTATAGAAAAATCGTATGTTACCGTTTTGTTCGAAATATAAAAGTTTAAAATTATTCCTTTTCTACAACATAACATTATTTTGTATATGTGAACAGTGTATTTGTCTATGTGTTGTATATGCGTGTTTATGCATTGGTGCTATAATAAAATCAAACCGGTTTGTTGTACTGATTGGATAACACAGTGTTGAAACGTCCTTAATAACCTCGATCATAAAAACATGAACCCTGACAGTCTATGAATGCAACGAGAGAAGTCTAAAGCCTATACTCTACAAATAATTATTTAACCATTTTTTTTTTTACTTACATTTTATATTTTTGGATTTTAAACATTTATTTTGCCTAATAAATAATGAATATCAGTTTGTTAGTAGTTACCGTAGTAATTCAGGCAAATATGCAATGCACGCAAATGTATTGTAGGTAGAAAATAGTATATATTACACCTGTTAGACAAAATTATGGTTGTTTCCGTTTATTATTTTATTGGTATAGGATCAAATTTTTTTATCGGTCAGTCCATAACGAACATTCTTTAGAGGAATCACATGATAACATGTTCTGTAAAACCATGTATGTATCAAACTAGAAGGCATAACAACAACAACTATAAATATTACAACTCCAATGATAAATTTTTTTTTTGAAAAAGAGATATATCTCATAATGAAAATATTTAGAATTTATTTAGTACATAGCTCAGTGATGTTTTGTAAATTCTATGTGGAAAATCGTAAATCTATTTTTATATTATGTATAACGAAAAAAAAGATGATGAATTAGTCGCAATTTAAAATTAGAAAAGAAATTTCGATTAAGAAGAGATATCTTGACATACATATGCTGAAAAATACCTTTAATTGGAACCATGTTTTTTTTTTTAAATGAAATAGAATGAATTTCATTTTTTGTTAATTTTATTTCTACATCACCGTTAAGGCCCCATACACAATCAAACCATTTGCGCAACAACCGTTCTTGTCCAAATTTCTTAATCGTGTACGGCATGACATCAGTTGTCGCACAATGGTTGTCGCAAAAATTAGAAGATATCCCATACACGATCAATGGCATGGGTTGCATTGTTGCACAACTGTTAGAAAGAAATCGGTCGGGATCGATTGTTGTGCAACATTTCCGCGCTTGACAAGCGGTTTGAACGTGTATGGCAGTGTTTGACAAAATGATATGAAGTTTGCACAAACAAGGTTGTTGCGCAAACTGTTTGATTGTGTATGAAGGCCTATTATTATTATTGCACAACACGTCCATACTTACAAGCAGTTCGTACATATATGGCAGTGTTTGGCAAGCTTTCACCGAGTGAGAATACCCATAGCCTTTCTTACTTTTTCTGTTTTAGTTTTTTCTTCTCCGTAAAAAAACCAACAACATTGGCCGTACAACATGAAATTAATGTAATTAGGTTTGTACAACTTGTTGGAAGGTGAAGGAAAAAATGATGTCTTTTTTACGCAACTATGATGTTTATCCTGTATAGAGGCCCTTATATCGGGATAAAATTTTAGTAAGAGCGCGTACTGACTATTTACAGACTGTCATTAAATCGTTTCATATAGGAATTACTGAATAGTATATCCCACAAAAAAATGTGCGTGTCAGCTACGACCAGTGTTTGGAGTTTACTTCTATAAGTTATTTAATTTTGATGAGTCAGTGAAATATTCTATTAGATGGCGTTAACAGAATAATACATTTGCTGTCATCTATTGTCAGGTAATATTTCATCATATTACCTGACATGTGCTACCATCTATGGCGCTAACATTAATTTATTTATAATAATTTTATAGTTATTTTTTAGAAGCTAACATGAAATAAATTAATGACCTACGAAAAAGTTAAATTTAATGTAAAATCAATCTGAAAAGATATTGTAAAACATCAGAAATTCACATTGAATATCATAGCGTTGCTTGTTTGTAAAATAAAATGTAACGCTTTTTTTAACACTTGATTTCTCTACCCATCAAATTTTACCGGGAGCCTTACATTGAAATCAAGTCTTAAGGAGTAAACTCCAAAATCAAAAATGTGAAAGGGGAAAAATTTTTGCATTCAAAACGTATTGATATCCCATCCAAAACAAAAATGTGAAAAGATCATAGTTTTTGTTTGGAAGCCAAGTTATTTAACAAACGTTAGAAAATGTTTGGCATAAATTTATTGCAAAATATTCTTCTTGGTACTTGGCATATTCTATGACAGTACATAAATGAATAGTATAAATTTATTCTGTAAGTCTCTCAGGTGCAGAGTATTTCATATTTTACTTGGCAAGTATATTAAAATTAAGTGTAATAAAATCTGACAAATAAGACCTATCTTCGTACCTATCTTTGTACCGGTGCAGACCGTCACCAAATTAGCAACAAGTAACATCTCCTCGGAGAATAATTACAATTAGCTAATTCATACTGATGATGACTATTTTGTAGTCGAAATACGTATTTATAAAATACAAAAATTTTGATCTAGGAAATTGTGGCAAAAATCGAAATTTATTTCGAAAAATCCTAGAGTTCCCTTTAATATTATTTAAAGATATTTAGGGTTAAATTTGACCTTCGTATATTTTTTGGTTTCTGAGATACAGAGACCTAAACGCAATCTCTACTTCTTCGTGTAAAAAATAGTACGGCCGAGGGGGTGTGATGAGATATGGATAGTGAGGTGTTTCAAAGAATGAGTTTGGTCATTTTGTTAAGCTAATAAAAAGATAAATTAAATATATTTCGGAGACATTTTTGGAGGTAACAATTATGATTTTGTAAAAATCTCAAGAACTGGGCTGATTTTATCTCTTTTGGGCAAATGAAAAAAAGCAGCTGTCTATAGAGAAAAATGCAGACAAGTTAAATTGAAATTTCACATGTAAACTTATTTTCTTACAAAAATTATGAATTTTGAAACATTTATGAAAAACTAGACACTATAAAGAAATCCATGTTTAAATTATGAATACTTTTCAGGTTATGCTTAGAACAATAAAAAAAATCAAGCCTCTATAAAAATTTAATTTGTTCGGATTTTTTTTTGAAATCATAGTTTTGAAAATACTCAAACTTTTCCATTTCCATAATCCATAAGGGACTTATGTCACATTATTGAATGGACAAGAGGATTGGCATTTCTACACTAATGTGTATAACGAAAACAAATATTATTTTTATTTTTTCAATAGTAATTAAATGTGTAAGTAACTATTGGACGAGAAAAGAACTAAGTGTCCAAGAAAAGAATTACATGTTATAAATATTAAAACACAATCACTTAATTATGAAGCTTTATAAATAAAATTACTATTTATAAAAAACATCAAAATATTTCCCGAAGCACCAAGAAAACAATCTTAAATGATATTTATAGAAAACGCAAAAGGAGATCTTGGTAACTAGGATGAAAAAAAAAACATACCATCACCATGACAAGAAAGGAGTGGCTTAAATAAAAATTGCCCAGTTGTATAAACTGTATAAACTTATATTCTGTTTAAGTGTTGTTTAGAAATTGTTTACATATGTTTATACAGAATGTAATAGGAAACTATGACTAAGGACGGCTACACACGTTACGGTATACCGGACAGGTATACCTGTACAGGTCACCTGCACAGGCAAACCGGAGCGTCTGTACCAGCCGCCTGCACAAGTATACCGACCTGTACAGGCGACCGTGTGTATGAATCAGTCCGATATGTCTGCACAGTTTTTATGCGGTTTTATTAGTTGCGTCTAGTTTCTTGTTAACAATAGAGTGAGTTATTTACGTATTTACAAAATTTTTGTGTGTACTTAGTAGACTTGTTCAACATTATTGCGTGTAAAACAATATATACGGTATACCGTAACGTGTGTACCCGGCCTAACTGGTTCTACATTTCTAGAGAAACAATCAGATTAGCATATGAGTTATATCAAATTTCAATTTGTTTAGCATTTAGATGCTGATTTCAAAAAACTTGCATATCGAGAAAGTTATACTATCGACCCTAAACATTTAATTCACTTTTAGTCAAAAGAAAAGCACTCTTCCACCGTTATTTCTCGGAACCATACTTTGATACCACAAAATTTAAGGGCCTACGTTAGCTAAGTATCTTGTACATAATGTTTAAAACATAATGCTTTTTAGAGGTCATTTAAAAGAAAGAATATAATTGGCAAACTGGAGTCTGGTTATACCCGATATATAATATATACCAGGGTATATTTAGTTTAACTATATATAACCGTTTTTTTAACGATTGAAAATATTGATCGCAGAAAAAAAATTTTGGCATAGTTCATAAAATGACCTAAATAGTCCATTTCCGCAAATGTGTCTCTCCGTCCGCCTGGCAACACGATAACTCAAAAACGAAAAGAGATAACTAGCTAAAATTTTGTATGTGTGTTCTTCAGCAAAAAAATTAAGGTCAAATTCGTCGAATGGGCAAAATCGGACCATGTTTCGGCAAAATGAGCAAAACTGTCTATCTTTGAAACCGTAAGAGATAAAACAAAAACATAAAGACAAAAAATGTTCCTTTTTTATAAATAAACAGCTTTTGTAAGAAACTTTATTTCATAAATTCAGTATATACGGGGTATTTGAGCAATTAACTCAGTTAGTTGTTACTTTCACTTGTTTTAAATAAAAACTTGGGTTATTGTTTTAAAATTTAATTTATGTTAATTTAATTTATGTTTAACTTTATTTTATACACGAATTACATTTGAACTTTTCAGCTGCTTGATGAAGTCGCAATAAATAAAAGACGAAACGTCGTTTAATGAGAAAATTGTGATTGTTTTGACAATTTATTTCATACAACCAAATACCAGTGATTATGTTCAAGTTTATAGTTTGGTCAAAATATCTACATCCTTAAAAATAAGCTGATAGAAAATATATTTCCTTCAGCACATTAGCCCGCTCATATCAGTTTTTCTTGAATGATAATCGAGTTATTGTGGAAAATTTGGTATATTACTTTCTAGTAGTGTAAACGTATTATCGACGCTTTAGCATAATAATATCTAACAAACCAGAATTAATAAATCTAAATAGTGGATATTTCGTTATTTTAAATAATTATGTTGTTAATATTTCTCTGTGCTGCCCACAGAAGCGAGTAGGTGCAGGGGTCGTCACTGGAAAAAACGCTGAACACAAATTATGTGTTCCACGCTAACTGAGCCGCGGGCAAATCAAGTTTAAAATAAAATAACGTATTAAATAACGCATTGAAAAATATGTAATTTTTTTTGAAACTTTTAGTGTACACAGTTTTGTTTGAGAAGAACAAACCTTATGTTTCGTACTACTCTACGTTGAGATCAAGTAATTAGTAAGGTATTTATTTAATGGATGGATACCATTTAGTAGTAATGGATTTAAAAATCCAAAATGAAGTATATTTTGATATATCATGAAAATTATTTAAAATTAAAAAAAAAAAACTCCATTTATTTAACTAAACTCTGTTTAAAAAAAACATATAAAAACTATATAATAATTAATTAAAAATATTTTTTGATGGAAAATTGATTACAATTAAATAAAAGCAGAAATCACTTGTCGGAAACAGTTAAAATAAAATTAGCTTTAGAAAATGCAAAAGTATGACAACAGTCGCCAGATTAAGTTTGATTCAATATGCATTAATTTATTTAATAACCGGACCGGGCGACCGGGAGGCATAAAAAAACAGACAAGAGCCAGTTATAAAATAAAAGTAATTGTAGCTATCTCAATTTGTTTGTTCCACACTGTATATATGTTATAATTCTCTGTGGATAATGCAGATGGCAGAAGTGGTTATATACATATATGTATAATACATTTAGTTATATATTTATTATATACATTGAGAGATACATCAGTGACATATCCCTTAGGAACAGTTGTCGTGTTATTGTAGAGGTGCTCATCACATGTCATCCATTTCTGGACGTCTACCATTTCTGACAATACCATTAGTTAGTCTCTGGGAAACACAACATATAACCAAAAACATTATAATGGTATTAATAATTGTATTATGTGTTTTTGGGTATTCTTTTTTTTTTGTATTGTATTTCTTACATGGTCCGTTGGCTATGTACTAGAATTTTATTAAAATTCTTTTTTACTACGCATTTAGGTGTTCAATTTGAGTTTTAATTTCAATGAGTTTGAATATTTATTTTGTAAATATGTTAAGTAAATATATCAAGCAATGTATTCTTAGTGGCTCCGCTTTAAGGACGTTCATTCATGAGGCTTGATAGTAGATAACATTTTTTGTGTGTGAATTGAATAGCTCAATTATGTAGTTATCCTCCCCCAAAAATTTAAAACCTGTTGACGATCATTTCAAACAGGAATTATCGATTAAAAATCAAACTTTTAACACAGCGTCTTTATGGAGAACATAATTTTTGTGTGCTTAAAACTATAATAACTATATCATTAAAGTAGACATCATAGTAAATAATGTTTATAAAAATAGTTTGAAATATGCAGTTTATATATTTGCATTAAAAAATGGTGTTGATGAACGTTTGAATTAATTATTTAATAAAATTAAAACTGTTTTGTTAGGTTTGTTTTTGTCATTATATTTCGAAAACTGGCGACAGCGCACAGTGAAAAAATATACACACACACACAAATATACCTAGAACATAGTTTATTGTCAGATCTGTCAAATCAAATCAATTTCTAGTTTACATTTACTGATATTTTATAATAAGTAACAAAGTTCAATTTCTTAGTAATGACTTACTGGAATTTTATCACTAATCTTAAAAAGTGGACGCTTAAGCCATAATGGAAAAATATTTTGTCACATGTTTATTAAATTTTCATACATTTTATATATATTTTCTGATGGAATTGTGAAATATAATAGTTTTTAATCAAATATAAGGCTAATATTAAAAAAAAACAAGACTTATATCGTGTTTATATTTAAAAAAAACAAATACATATGTTATAGAGTCTCTCGCGGCATCACTATTGACGATTGCTTATACATTCATTGGGCAGCTGTTAACTTTTTCAAATTATCAAACGAATTTGAAATGTAACAATATATATTTCGCATTTGAATTAAAAAAAAAAACTCATTTTATTATGCGCGCATAAATTTGATTCTCAGTATTTAGAAAGCATGAACTTTACCTATAGCTGAGATACTGACTGATAAGACTCTTGAATAATGTCAATGTATATTTTTGTTTTATAGAATCCTTTACGTGTGGACACAATTCAAGCTTGATGTATTTTCTTATTTCTTTAGAATAAAACAAGACGAAAAAAGAAAACTTTCTAAAGTTTGACAAACAAATTTAATAATACTTTTTGAGAGAAGAAAATAATGTAATATAGAAATGAATTTCAGATTTTATATTTACGTGAAGGTATCACTTCTCACGCACCGCATAAAGAATAAGAATGGTCATTTGTCAAATCCTTAGACAATTTGTATAATATTTCCAAAGTAAAATTTAAGGTAGGTACCCAACTCACAATTTTACAGACTTCAAAAATATTGTAATTGATTTTGAAAAGAAATTAAAGTCTAGTGTAACAAAATGTATAAATTACTGTGTTTGTCTATATATTATACGCTAGTTCGTTCATACTATGTCTTACGTAGCCTTAATGGAAATTGACATTAGTATTGTATTGTGACACCTATAAGTATACACAATTAATAGTATGTGGAATAATAAGTTAACATTGACTACAAAGGAAGACTATCAATGATGTGAAAAGATTGATTCCTTTATCAGATTTGTCCGTGGTATAACTGTTAGCATACTGGGCTAGAAACCTAGAGGAACTTTGCATATGTAATTTTTATTTCAATTAATTTATCGTTAACGATTATCGTTAACGATTTTATTTTGTAGGTTTTACCTGTATTTTTCTAAATCTTTGATTTTATTTATATCATACAATGATTTGATTATGTAATTTATACCCGTTATGCTTAACTTTTTGTTAAAGTTTGTAGATTTGGTCATTTAATAATTATATTGGATTTTCGACCATTCAATACAAAAATAACGACCCATTCATTGAATATTACTATTATAAAGATTATTAAAATAATGAAAGAGAACTCTAGGTTTTTTGAAATTAAATTTCAAATTTTGCCTCAATTCCTAGAACAATTATTTGTATTTTATAAATACGTATTTCGACTACAAGGTAATCATCATCAGTATGAATTAGCTAATCGTAACTATCTCTGGGATATGCAGCCAGATATATGTTGGTCGATGCTAATTCGGTGCGAGTCTTACAATATTAAAAAAGTTTCGAAATACACAGATTAAGAAAACAGATAATGAATGTAGACAATGGCTCAATTCCAAATTTATTTAGAAAAATTAAATCATTTTCAAAAATTTAATACCTGATAATCAAGGTTAGCTTCCATCAACACCCTTACCTTATTGACAACACCGCATGGTCAAAAAAGTTTACCGCCAATAAATGGGTTGGGCTCTTCACACACTTAATCCCTTAATTAGTCAGTCAACTCAAATAATCCTTCAGGTACTCCTTTAATCAGATCATAGGTGGGCAGGGTTTGACTTTAAAAGCTCTTAGTGAGAGGGAGGAACATAGATAGAATAAATACAGGGTACCTCCTACCAATTATTATTATTTTCTGTTTTTTATTAAAACATTTTCTGAAAAAAATATTATAATAAAATATAATAATACCAACCCTTTTTTATGCTCACTATCTATTATAATTATACAAAGTAAACACTATTGACTATACAATACATACAATAGTTTTATTTGTAAACAATACATTGAATAATATGTACCTTTTTAATATATTTGTGTGTGAATAAAATATAAATCTTTTGATCTTTTACGTTTACCGCTTGACAATTGTAAACCTCTTGTAAATTTTTTGATGGTTTAGCTTTTGTTTAGATTTAAGAATTAGGTTTTTGGAAATTCCGAATAATTTGCCAAAAGTATTCATATCGGAAAACTAATAAACAATTATATACCTGATTTAATTATTTTTTCTTAGTAGAGGGTGAAGTGTCATGGGAATTTGATGACACTGGATACAATAAACATACAAATGATAAAGCTGGGTGGGTGGGGGTTAATTTGTTACTAATTTCTAAATGGTTAAATTTTACATAAAGTGGGAATTTTATGATAGCTTACTCAACCTGACTGAGTTGTTTTGATTTAGTCTACTTTGAATTAAAAAAGTGAAAAGTACTATTCGTGCTATTGAAAATTATTTTTCGCATAATTTCTTTTTTCAAAAAACATAAATGTAGTGATTTTAATAATGGAGAATACATCGCAAGCAGTCTTGGATAAGTTCAGCACTAGAGGTGCGGCGCCGTCTGCGAAGAAAAGGAGGATATTTTTTGGTATCAAAGAGTGGGAGCATCGTTTTGGTATATTTAACAAAACTGATAAAGAGGTAATTTGCCTAATTTGTGGAAAACGTTTATTTGTTTAAAAAGAAGTAATTTCCAACGTCATTATACCGCGAAACATTCTGCCGAGTTGGATAAATTCGAAATAGGGACAGAAGAACGCGATCGCGTAATTGCTGTTTTTAAAAATAATTATTTTGAATCATCGTGCGCCAAAAAATTATATATTAATAATGATGCATTGGTAGGACAACCTGTATTGAAAGATCGTTCCGTCTTACTTCAAAACATACCTTGCTTACTTACTCTCACTTTCTTATGGGGAGCCCCGTGGCTCCGGAGAGCCACCTACGCCCACCAGATCATATAAAAGAAAAAACCTTTTTAAATATTATTGTGAGACATGCACCAAATTAGCATCGAGCAACATATCTCTGACTAATCCATACTGTTGATGGCTACCTTGTAGCCGAAATACGTATTTATAAAGTATAAATAATTATTAGGAATTGAGGCAAAATTTGAAATTTCGTTTGGTCAATTAATTTCCTTTCTCTGTGAAATTTCGCTAATCTAGGAAGGTACTAGGATTTTTTGTGAAAATATAGAAGGTATTCTGTCGATTGATACTCGGACATAGATATCTTAAGTATTGTTTTTAAAAACGTTTGGTATAAACCATTTCAAATACAATATAATCCGATCAAAAACATAAATGCAAAATAGGTTGATCCTGAATATAATATTTTCTCTTAAAAAGTAGTGATATGGAAGACAGAGTGACGCTAATTAACACGTTTAAGAAATCGAATATAAATTTAGTACGTATTTAATATTTCCTCTTGGCAAGTTTGTTATTGTGTTTCAAATAATTTAAAATCGTTGCCAAGATAAAATACTAAATACATACTTAATTTATATTCATTGTCTTACACTTGGAAAATAATCGCTACTTTTAAAGGAAAAAATATTATATTAAGGATCACCACGAAAACTTGGCCCGTTTTTATATTTATGTTTCTGATCGGATATCACGGCTTTTTGGAAAGTTTTTTATTTTCACACTTATGCATAATTTTATTTGAAAAATGTATAGTTTTAAAACTATAAATTATACATCTTTTAGATATACTTTAAAAATGTATTAGCTTGACCAATAGCAAATTAATATCAGCCAATTACCTTGTAGCATAATACTTATATGCAGTCGTGCTTTTTTCGATTTTTGAATTAAAATATTTATTCCTCAACTCAGTTCTGTAGCTCATTTAGTTCAAAAGTTACAGGGAGGTCATTTTTGCTCAAATATTTACTGTAGTATTGTTCAATTTATTGATAAAAAGATAAGAAGAACTCAAGTTATGTTTTGTAGTAAAACTCATAGTAAAAAGTGTAAAAAGCAAAGTTTTACACAATGTGATACATGTTTTGAATATTTAAAATTATCTAAACTGAAAATATATTTATTAAAACAATAGGAATATCAAAATGTACAAAAAAACAGTGCATTTCTTCATATGTTGTTCTGTACAGGATGTTTAGCAATTATGGGGCAAAATAAAAATGGTAATAGAGGAGATCATTTGCAATTATTTGAACACAAAATAGTGTCATACCAAAGCTAATTGTTTTCAAGTTATTCGAGATTTTCAATTTTTTTCGCCGTATAACAATGTTTTCTTTATTGTAGGCAAACAAATGGTTATGCCAAAATGTTTTTTACAAATTATTGCTGAATAATGTAGCCCCATATCATAATAACCCAAAACCTAAACGATAACTTGGAGTAAAATTAATCTTTTCTTACATTTTTAGCAATGTCATATATTTGTAGTTTTTATACCCGGTATATATGAAATATACGAGTATATACACTGCGTATATTGAGTTTAGTCCCGAATTAGTAACACCTGTCTGTCTGTCAACACGATAACTCACAGCGAAAAGAGATAACGAGGTGAAATTGCGTGTATGGTCTAGAGTTTAAAAGTAAGGCCAAGTTCGGGAATGGATAAAATCGGACCTTGAGTAGGCAAAATGGGCAAAACTGCCTATCTTTGAAACCGTAACAGACAGAATAAAAATGTAAAGACAAAAAATGTTCCTTTTTTCCATAAATTCGGGATATACCGGGTATTTAAGCAATAAACTCAGTTAATTGTCATTTTCACTTGTTTATTGATGTGTTGACACGGAAAGTTTTGTGTCAGTGACTATTAACTATAAAGAAAAAACTACCCTTTAAAACAAAATTATGGAAATTTTTCAGACATAGCAGTACTCGAAAATTAGAGAAACATTTGTATAAGTAGAAAGACTCAAAAATATTGGTCCCAGGATAGTTCTATTTTAAGATAAAATGATAGCAAAGGAGCTTCTCATTGACTCTTTTCAGTTTCTCCTGCTGGTTGAATTGAATTCCCTTCATTTGTTATTTTTGCTGGCCATGACATATATTTTGGTAATGCCTACGTTTTTCATTTTATATGTATTTATATACAGGTTGTGTTTAGAAAAATTAGACATCATTATCATATTTATAATTTAGGTCACCGCAATATGAGCAGGCTTGTGAACGTTCCGAGATTGCTTATGGTCGTCCAGTGTTAATAGTAAGATACCATATTTAAACGCTAAGATGGCACTTTGGTTGTCAAAACAGATCACGCGACTCCATGGTCGGCTCGAATTAAGAAAATAATGGCTTTTGCCATTTATTACCGTCATATCGATTCATAGCACATCTGAATATGGGAAAGAAGGTTTTTATGAATTGACAGATAGTCAGCTACAAAATATACTTTAATAATGCTTACTATCTAAGAAACTACTAGTTAAAGCAATGTCACGTAAAATTTGGATGGAGAGGCAACCGGATGGCAAGTGGTAATCTGGGTCTTGTGATACTGAACCTCCCCGTACTGACCGAAGGGACCCCAAATGAACGGGGAAGGCGATAGAGAGGGGGGGGGGTCAAAAATTTTTTGACGAGGCAACCGGATTGAAATGCGGTTGCTTTGATGTTTATACCCTATTTATATAATAACATTTATTTGCCAACCGAAACACGCGGGCCATTTTCGGTCTCGCGTATTTAGAAAAAAAAAGTTATGAGGCAACCGCTCCAAAATTGGTGAGTTTATTTATTGGTACCACTATATGTTGTAAAAAAAATGCCATCCGATCCTGATGGGCAGTTAGGACAACAAGCCTTCAAAGTCGCCAAAAAAACCCTTTTTTCGAATCTTTTAAACAAA
The DNA here is from genome assembly GCA_963920215.1 of Nineta flava. NCBI lineage: Eukaryota > Metazoa > Arthropoda > Insecta > Neuroptera > Chrysopidae > Nineta > Nineta flava. The sequence goes on along the minus strand of OY986044.1, from coordinate 30,648,927 downwards.
AATAGAAGAAAAAAATAGTTAAAATTGTTGAAATCGGATGGTATTTGAAATTTAAGCTCTAATAAGTGCAAGGAATTGTGTGTATCAATGCCATCCGGTTTTGATAAAATTCACCCTCATTTTGCCCCCCTTCCTATCTCCGCCCTCGTCCATTTGGGGTCTATTCGGACGGTACGTTGAGGTTCAGTATCACTTCAAGACCCAGATTGCCACTCGCCATCCGGTTGCCTCTCCGTCCAAATTTGACGTGCCATCGCCTTGAATATACAGTATAATCAAACTTCTAATCAAATATATTAATTTTATACCTTTTTTCTTTTATTTTCCAACATAATTCTCTTCGTTCTGGCACTATGAAGACATAGCAAAAAGTCTATACCGAAATCACGCTTGCAAAAAAAAACTATTAAAGGACAAAGGTCACGTAAATAATTTTTTTTTCAAATATAAAGGTCATCAAGGTCTTTAATATAGGTCATTATAAATAAAATATATTTCTTAGCTAATTCTACACAAAATACACGCGGATGCCTTTACAAAATTGGCGTAGGACCAATAGCTCTAGAGATATACGGCTGAGAAAAGTTTGATGTAACGATACAATAAACTGTTATAGTTGAAAAAGGGACAAAACGTGTCATCTTCAATACCTTCAGGTATATGCCGATCCGTCAGATTTTATTTATTTGATTACATTATTTTTCCTCGAATAGAGGTCAATTACGTTAGAAAGGTATTATCAAATTATCACCTTAGTTAACTTTGGTACTTTACACAATTTACGCAGGTTCAAAGTTTTCGAGATATACGGCAAAGAAAAGTTGGGCACAACGATGCATTAAACTGAGTTTTAAAAGGGATAAAATGCGCAGTCTAGCTTTCTATTGTAATCTTATGGGTCGAATAAACCAATGTATTGGACGACACATGTTGCCTCTTTAAAACCGCAGTGTAACAGTTGAATGCATCGTTACACTCAACTTTTATCTGCGGTATATTTCGAAAACTTCTAAAGAATCTTTTTCGGTGTAGAATGAGTTGAAGAATTAATTTACTAATTACCTCTGTTAACATAAAACTAGTATTTTACGAGAGATTTGAGAAAACCCGACTTTCGCGACATTTGACTCTCAATAACTCTTTCGGCCAGCGCGAATTCATTATAGACATTTTGTTCTGTTTTCATAGTGCCAGAACACGGATAATTCCGTTGGAAAATCTCCAGTTGTATTTTTAAAAAAATAAGCTCATTTTTCGTACTATTTTACTGGGCTATTTGTAGTGTTTGCATTTTTCCATTTTGACAAAATGGAAACCCGACTTCAAAAATCAAATATTCTAAAACAAAAAATGCACTAAAAAGTAAAAAAATAATTGCATATTCTTGTATCAATTTTAGTTCACCTAAGCAAAAATTTTTAAATATATATGTTCAATTATTGTTATTTTTGGAGGTGGTGTCCAAATTTTATGTGAATTTCTCTATGCTGACACCGACTCCAAAAATAACAATAATTGTACATATATATTTAAAAATTTTTGCTTAGGTGAACTAAATTGGCACAAGAATATACAATTATTTTTTTACTTTTTAGTGCATTTTTTGTTTTAGAATATTTGATTTTTGAGTCGGGTTTCTATTTTGTCAAAATAGGTTTTATAATATTATGAAAACAAAATTACCAATGATCCTTTACACGTTTGGTGAGTGTATACATGTATACTACTTATATATACAGTGTGTACATATAGAATATAATTTACATGTATATAGTAATGCTGATTCTGATCAACACACTGGTGTATAAAGTGTTGCCTGCCTGCCCTCTATGTTATTATCTGGATAACAAACAAAAGCAAACACAATTTGTAGCGGATGTCTGCCTTATCGCTTGGACAATATTGTTAATCTCTCTTATATACAAATTATATATTATGTTATATAGTAAGAATGAATGAACCAAGAATATATCTTATGAGTTTTATTGAGCTTTTGTTTTAAAATTTTACTTATAAGTGATTATTTAATTTAACTATCGTTTATTAAGAAATTCAAGTTGATTGAGGAGAGAGTCACTGATTTCTGGACAATATTAATATTCACTTCTAATGTTTCCCCATATCGGTTTATGATCTAAATGGCATTTTTGGACAAGTAAGTCCAAAATGGTGATTAATAAATTCTGTGTGACTCATCCCTAAAGAATTTTTTTTTTGAGGTGTATATATAGTGTTGAGGATTTCATTTCATAGAATTATAAACCCTTATTTTTTAAAATCCTTTTTATACCCAGTTTATGTAAATATACAAGGTATATTAAGTTTAGTCCCGACTTTGTAACGCTTAAAATGGCCTAATTCGGCCATTTCCGCATCTCCGTCCGCCTGTTTGTCTGCTCGTGAACACGAGAACTCAAAAACGAAAAGAGATAACGAGCTGAAATTTTGTATGTGTGTTCTATAGCAAAAAAGTTAGGACAAGTTCGTTCATGGGAAAAATTGGAACGTGTGTCCCCCGCCAGAATGAAAAATATACATCTTTGAACCCGTAAGATTTAGAAAAAAAAAGTAATAACAACAAATGAATTCTTCTTTTTGAAATAAACAACTTTTGTTTGAATAATTTTTTCATAAATTCAATTGTTTTCTCATAATTTGTGATTAAATGTTCCTGGGAAAGCCGAATTGTTAATTAATTCAATCACAGATATACAAATCAGTATATACTGGGTATTCAAGCACTTAGTTGTTGCATTACTTGTTTTTATCACGCTTTTATATTAGCTTCACTTGTACCTAACCAACTAGAGGTAGATTGTAAAGGCTGCCCTGGATGGGCTATACTTTGACCATAAGGTCCATTGTGATGCCTAAGGATGTGAGGATGTGATAGGAGTGGGAGGATGATAGGAACTATGCCGATATTCATCTAGAGTTCGTGAAGGAAACTGCTGAAAACCTTCACAAACATAGCCGGTTACTTCGTTCTTGTCCATACGCCAACAGTTTAGTCAATTAACCGCCCCGTTTTTTTAAATAATTTCCATTCACCTAAGCATACAAATATTTTTATCTAACAACATTTGGATGTGAAATCTGTGAAATGATCATTCTTCGTATTGGAAAGTTTTTGACGATTTCATACAGTCTCGATCGCTTTAAGATAATTATAATTTTAATTGTGTCCACTAATTTAAAAATCATTCGTACAATATAATAGTCATATGTTCTCGTATACTTTAGTAATATTTTAAGGTTGCTTTTACAAACAATTGTGTATATTAATAATAAACTATATCTAAAGCAACACAATTACTATCAAGTAAAGGCAAACAAACAAAAACCTTCATGTATTATGAATGGATTATTATACATACGTGTAAAATATTATGATAACACCTAAAATTATCAGGGTTTCATGCCAAGGACACACTAAAGCAGAGGTGCAGCTCTCCGGAGCCACGGAGCTCTACATAAGTTGAGTAAAAGTAAGTAAGAAAGGTATGTTTTGAAGTAAGACGGAACGTTTCAATACAGGTTGCCTACCGATTATTCCCCAATAATTTATTTGATTTTATGTTTCATATGTAAAGTTTCCGATTCACATAGATAAGAAGATCGAAACAAGTACAAAAACAACTAAGTTTCTTATTTATTTATTTTTAATAATTCCGGATATTCAAACGAAGATGGGTTTTCTGCGACGATTTCCCAAATACTTTTTGTGCTCGTGTTCATGGCGCCTAATAAATTATAATTTGTTGGAAGGGTAATCATTTCGTTTAATAACACGCAATCATCCTGACCCTCTCGTGAGCGGTTTGTCGTACCGGTCAGGCTTGTGAATTGTGATGATTTTGGGGGCTATGCCAGTGGTAGATAGTATTAAACTATCTACTGGTAGGGACTCCCTTGCTGGAAAGGTTCCAAATGAACAATCAGACTAAGACTCACGAGGCCAACCCAAGCCAAGGTGGGAGACATCGTGCCGAGGGCTGAATGGTATGGCGTTGTAAAATATGTGTGCCATGAACGATTCCTTTGGGGAACCTGGGGGCACCCCATAGTATTGAACCCCTTTCCCCGGCATGCAAGGCTCTGCCGGGGTGGACCTCATTTCCTATGCTAATCGTGGGACCTAATATGGACTCAAAAAAGAAATTTAATTTTAAGAAATTTACGCGGGAAAATACCGCTACAGACCTCGTTGATCAGATGGAGCATTTGCTCCATCCTGTGAACCGAGGGCAGGGTTGTACAACCGGGCATACGACCGGGCAACCGTCCTAAGAGGCAGAGAAGCCGTGGAGAACAGGGAGCAAGAGGAGGCGGGCACTCCAGCTCCAGTACCTCATCGACAGGCAGAAGCACAACTTCTGCGTCGAAAACTTCCACCTCGGTGGAAGCAAAGACACCAGGAAGGCAGGTGGGCACTGACCACAGCCAACCTAGAGGTAACGGGGAGAAGAGATCTCTTCTACCCCCGAGCGGACAGCCTGGGGCAATTGATGACCCACTCCGAAGGGGACTGAGTGGAGCAAAGTGCAAGTGGTACCTCCGATTCCTCAAACAGGGCATGGCCCCTGAAGAGGCTAGGAAGACATGCCTCGCATGTCACACCTCCCCTCAGGGAGAGTATTAAGAAAGGCCGAGCCGGGGACCTTCCCTATTGCTCGCAGGTGAAACCCATGGGGAAGTATTCGTCGGCACTGAGCAACACCAAGGTGGCTCTACTGCCGGAAGGGTACCCAGGGCGATACCTGACCACCGAACAGCAGACTTCGGCAGAGCAAGCTCTGGTTGAAGCCATGCTAAAAGCTGAAAAGCCCTACGTTGGGAAACTAACGTTTGAAAATATCCGGTTCCTTAGTGGCATGGTGGTCATCACATGCAAGATCCAGGAAGCGATAGAGTGGCTTCGGGAGCAAGCGCCCAAGCTACAGAACTGGGATGGACCGGAGTTGAAGGTTGCCGTGGGGAAAGATATACCCGCAGGCGAAACCATCAGTATCTTCTTCCCAAGAAGCGCAGGCATGGACACTGCGACTCAACTTCGTCTCCTTGAGGCAGGCCAAGATCCTTCTCGGGCAGTATAACCGAAAGAGATTCGAAACCTGCATTAAGCTCACAAAAAATGAGTTACGAATCCTAACGGGCTTTCTCACCGGGCATTGCCGGCTGAATGGGCACCTCCGAAAGATGGGAATCATCAATGACGGCTCATGCAAGTTCTGTGAGCTGGAGGAAGAAACTCCAATTCATCTCCTACTTGAATGTGAAGCCGTGGCACGAAGACGGGCTGCTTGTTTCGACCAGTACCTACTCCAGGAGGATGACTTACCATCCCTGCACCCCACCCAGATCCTCAAATTCCTCCGAGAATTGAGACTGGTTGAGGAGCTCTGAGGCAAGCCTTAACAGAGCAGTAGTAGGGGGTCACAATAGATCATATTGGTCGCAGTGATTAATAACCTCCAAATAATAATAATAATAATAACACGCAATCATTGGAATCCGGAAAAAATTTCTATTAAAGCGGGAATTTTAAATTTTCTATTAAAAGGGGTCACTAAAAAAATCACTCATTACATTTATATTTTTTAAATCGATAATTAAATTATAAAATTACCGTTTCACTAAAATCACTACTTTTATTTATTTTTTTAAAGAAATTATGCGAAAAATAATTTATATTAGAACGAATAGTACTTTTCACTTTTTTAATTCAAAGTAAACTAACTCGAAGAAACTCAGTCAGGTTGAGTAAGCTAACATAAAATTCCCACTTTATGTAAAATTGAACCATTTAGAAATTAGTAACAAATTACACCCCCCCCCCCCCCCCCAGCCAGCTTTATCATTGGCATGTCTATTGTATTCAGTGTCATCAAATTCCCATGACACTATACCGCCTACTAAGAAACAATAATTAAATCAGGTAAATAATTGTTGATTAGTCCTCCGTTATGAATAGTTTAGGCAAATTATTCGGAATTTCCAAAAATCTAATTCTGAAATCTAAACTGAAGCTAAACAACAAAAAATTTACAAGCGGTTTACAATTGTCAAGCGGCTAACGTAAAAGATCAAAAGATTTATATTTTATAATTTATATAACATTTATATTTTATTCATACACAAATATAATAAAAAGGCACATTTTATGCCCAAAATTACTAGCCCAAAATTCCAGAGTATGTATTCAATGTATTATATGTATTGTATACTTTGTATAATAGTGACCATAAGAAAGAGTTGGTATTATTATATTTTTTTCAGAAAATGTTTTAATTAAAAAAAGAAAATAATAATAATTGGTAGGTACCCTGTATTTACTTTATCTCTCTTCCTACCTTTCACTCAGAGCTTATGAAGTCGAAGTTTGCCCACCTATGCTCTAAAGCATTGTGAGAGAGAAAATGAGAAAATTTGTTATTTTCGAGCATGCAGCGGGATTAGTTGCTAGTTGAATCTTGTATTATATACGTTTATAAAAATAAGCAAAAATAGGATGTAATGGGTCCTTCCAATGCCTTCCAAGGAGATGAGTTGCGGACATTCAATGTTTTTTTGAGGTGTTCAGAAAATATGAAGATCAATTTTTTAACTTTTTTCGTATGAGTGTTGCAAGTTACAAATCGTACTAACGATAGTAGTTCCACAGAATGTTGGTATACGATTTTAGTTAATGCACTTAAAAAAATAAAAAAATTTAATTAATGCACTTTTCAATTTCAAGGAATTAATAATTTGAAAAATTTAAGCAATACATTTTTACAAAAATTGATAATTTAATCAAAAATGAATTATCAAAAAAATGCACTGTTTGCAACTCTGGTTTCAACGTAGTTTCCATGATTAATTAACAATTAATTAACAGCGCGTCTAATAAAAAAATGTCTCAGGGCTTTTCGTTCCAAAATCGTACCCTCTACCTACCCTATTATGAAACTCGACTACTTACGGGATACCCACTTACCGGATATATATATTCTTCTTTTTTTACATCGAAGACTAATAGCTCTATTTTCTTGAAGAGGAAATTCGTTAAAAACAGAAACATGCGCCTATATACATAAAATAAAAAATCGGAGATCAAATTTGGTCACACGATTGAAAAAACAATGCAAATGTGAGCCACTGTACAACTTTCTAGAAAAACATATTTAAACTGTCTTTGAAAAAGATACCCGTCATTTTGGTGGACCACTTTGTGTATTGAACATAATCAAAATTTTTTGTTTAAAATAGTTACGGAACCATTGCCATCCATTATGATACGTACTAAATTTAATATGTATAGATCATATAGAGTGAAATATGTTGGTATTTATAATTACAAATAAGATTATGTAAATATGTAAAAGCTTTAATGATAATATTTTCTTATAATTATATTAAGAGATTATTAAATAAATTTAATTAATGTGTACAAAACAATAACATTTATATTATTGCAATAAATATGTGCTTTTTAATATACATAGTTCATGTATTTATTATTATATTTGGATTTTATTTAATAATACTTACAGGTGTTTCGTATATTAAATACGGATTTATTTCCAAAATTTTATGTACATATTTAAGTATTTAATTTGTGTAATTGCTAGGAGATATATTCAAATAGAAATATAAAACAATAGAGACGATTTTGTGAGTGAAATTCATTTAACCGTTTCAATAAAATTAAACAATTTTTGTATTGAATTGGTTGGTCTTCACATGAGGAAAATCAATTATAATTATTAAATAAAACAAATATTTGAAATTTTCGTAAAATCACTTTATTTGACTAGTTTCGGAACACAGTTCCTTCTTCAGAAATTAAAAATGAAATGAACAATTTTTACATACAATATGTTAAGTACCTGAAAATGTTTACCTTGTTGCTACAGTATGTAAAAATTATTCATTTCATTTTTAATTTCTGAAGAAGGAACTGTGTTCCAAAACTAGTCAAATAAAGTGATTTTACGAAAATTTCAAATATTTGTTTTACTAAAAAAAAATTTTAAGCATATCTTGAGCACAATACTGCGACAGGCCGAGTTTAAGGGGTTTTTTGCCTTCGCGCTTATAGTACTATTACTTATCGAAAAATCAGAGCCGATTTGACCCCGAAATATCTTCTGAACGAAAAGATCTGCAGTGCTGATTTTTTTAATATACGTTATTTAGGGAATTATAAGAGAACAAGTTTTTTACTTTTGGTTAAGAAATAAACGGTTAAAAAGTTATTTCGGTTCAAAAACCGTAAAATAGCGGGAACGCCTATAATTTTCATTAGACCGGATAAAAACGTAGGGCCTACACCAGATATCCTTTAAAGATGATATTTGGCATATAATTAGGTCTAGTACCCAAGGCACAGGGAAAATTATGAAATCATGAAATTTATATCGGGAAATTCTTGCATTTTTCTTTTGATAAAATTAACATAAGAAATATTGCTGCTCTACAATTCGTCCATATTTTCTATATATATACTTAAAATTTAGCAACACACCACTTGTGAGATTTGTGCACGATTTTTTAAAACTATATTGCTCCACTTCCAGAAATGCTAGAAGGATGCGGTTTTGTGCATTCGACGCGGAATTTCTGACACCTTAAATAAGAATCTTTGGGAAAATTTAATTTTCCCAACGGAATATATGGAAAACCAAAAATTAAATTTATGTGTTTAAGATTAGGCCACTCCCTGAAGGATGCGAATTTTTGCCTTGGCATTTTTGCTTTTTGCTTTCGGCTTGGGATATCTAAAAACCTATTATTACGAAATTCCAACATTGATGCAAAAAGCTAATTTACGGTTTTTGATAAAGTAAATAGCGAAAACTAAAATGCAAGAATGTAAGTGCAAAAAATGTAAAATGAAAAAAGAAATTTTGTTGAAAAAAAAAGTTTTCTTTTAGTATGTTTTTAAAATTTTATATCGCGGCAAGTTTTAATTTAAAATATTTGAATCAAAAGAAAACAAATTACTTGCCGCGATATAAAATTTTAAAAACATACTAAGAGAAAACGAAACAAATTTTTTCAACAATATTTTGTTTTTCATTTTACATTTTTTGCACTTACATTCTTACATTTTAGTTTTCGCTATTTACTTTATAAATAGCTCGGCTCTTTAATTGGGATATCATCACTTTTTAAGGAGCAAGTATTATATGAAGTATCTTCCCGAAAACTCGGCCCTTTTTTACATTTATGTTTTTGATCAGATTTGAGACTTAGAGAAATAGAAATAAATGAAACGTAAGGGTTGGTACTTACTGGTTGACTCCGTTAACAAAGAGAAAGTAGATTAACAAGTGAAAATAACGACAAACTGTATTAATTAGTTCATTGCTTAAATACCCGGTGTATACTGGGTTCATTATCAATCCGTAATTACAGATGTTGTACATTTAAAAAAGCAACACGATTTGTCTTTTTTTCTATCTTATACGGTTTTGAAGGTGGATATTTTCACCCTAATGGGGTGATACACGGTCCAATTTGCCCAATCACAAACTCGTTACTTTTAGCTCTCGAATACAAACACAAAATTTTTCTTTATTATCTTAATTAAATTTCTTGTTATCGCTTTTCGCTTTTGAGTTATCTTGTTGACAGACATGCGGAGAAACAGATATGCGAAAATTGACTAATTATGACATTTTATGAACACACATACCAAATTGTACTATTGACCGAAAAAAGTAGTATTCGAATACTGCAGCGTTTAAATAAATGAAGCTGATGATTATCATATATGAAATACTTTATAATGTATTTTCTGATGAAGAAACAGTGTTTCGAAACTATATAATCAAAATAAAATTATTGTAACCAAAATATTTTTTAAATTTAATAATTAAGATACAAATGTTTAGTATAAATAATATTAAAGAGAACTCTAGGATTTTTCGAAATAAATTTCGATTTTTGCCCCAATTTCCTAGATCAAAATTTTTTTTATTTTATAAATATGTATTTCGACTACAAAGTAGACATCATCAGTATGAATTAGCTAATTGTAATTATTCTCCGAGGAGATGTTACTTGTTGCTAATTTGGTGACGGTCTGCACCAAAATGTTAAGCTTAATAATTTACGAATTGTAAGTTAAAAGCTTAATTAAATCAAAATAAATTTTTTCATATTTTTAAATTTAATGAACAATCATAATTTGATGTAATTTACCAGTCCAAGTGGCCGAGCGGTCTGCGCAGTATGCTTACTTGGAAACTGGGAGGTTATGGGTTCGAATGCCGATATCGGCTGTTTGTCAATTATTAAGGGAAAAAAAGGGGCGGTTATTGACTAAACTGTCGGCGTACGGACAAGAACGAAGTAACCGGCTATGCATGAGAAGGTTTTCTGCAGTTTCCATCACGAACTACAGATAGCTATCTGCATAGTTCCTATCATAGTCGGCTGTAGCCGCATATCCTACCAATTCCTAGTCTATACACAAAAATTCCTTCCACTCCACTCACATCCTCACATCCTAAGGCATCACAATGGAACTTATAGTCGAAGTGTAGCCCGTCCAGGGCAGCCTGTATAATCTATCTATCTATCTAGCTATGAAGATTCAGGAATACATTAGTCTCGATATATATATATATATATATCGAGACTAATGTATTCCTGAATCTTCATAGCTAGATAGATAGATATATATAGTAGATAGATATATATATATAGTGATATTTATCCATTTTGATGACCTTGTAGCGGTGTCGCTTCATCATTAAATTATGATCATAATTTTGTTCTTCATTTTTTATTGTATTTCAACTATAACTTCCCTCTATTATCACGGTTGCTGTTAATGTTAACAACCTTAGTAATTTACATATAAAAAACAATAACATTTCATAAATCAAATTAATAAAGATCAATTATATCTTTTTCATGTATTTATTATTTATTTAAATAATAACTTTTAATATTAATTTTTAATATAACAAACATCTACTTTACAACCTAAACTTGATATTCGGAAATATGATACTGTGAGAAATATATGTAGTATTAGAAGTATAAAAAATTATGAATGTTCGCTTACCTTCACTATCACTCGTATCGGACAATGGTGGTTCATTAGCAATATACTGTCGTCCACTTAACAAATTACTTTCAACAACTGGTCGTTTATCTTCTAATTGTCGTCTAAATGCACGATGATCATCCTGAAAACAAAAACAAACCCAAATGTAGTTTATTTTTCTATTCTTGCCATTTTAATCTAATAATTTTCTGAAAGTAGGCATTAAATTTGTGGCCTTAATACATGAAAACATTTTCTTGATATGAAGTAATTTAGCAGCATACAAATAGTTGATCACGTTTGACTTATTGCGCAAAAACTTTTGTTTGAACCTTTTTTTCATAAACTCAGTACATACCGGGTATTTGAACAATTTACTCAGTTCATATATTTATTATTTGTGTATTATTAAGCGTCACAATATTCTCGTCAAATACGAGAGAACTAACGTATACTTTATAGACAAATATCATTGAATTTTTAATTAAATATTGATAAGAAAAAATTAACACGTCAACTAGGAATCGAACCTCGGTCGTCTGGAAATCTATTCTAAGATATCCTAAACTAAATGGATAAGTATACACAAATAATAAATATATAAATAATAATGTTGATTTTTGGCAACAAAAGTAATACTGTCAATGATATGAAAAAGTTGGCTCTTACGTCAGAATCGTCTTTTGTGTAGCGGTAAGCACGCTGGACTAGATATTCAGAGGGCAGAGGTTCGATTCCTGGTTGACGAGTTAATTTTTTCTTGCCAATTTTTAATTAATAACTCTATTGTTGTTTGCACTTGTTACAATCTCTTATGTTAATTTTATCAAAACAAAAATGCAAAAATTTTCAATTTCCCGATATAAATTTCATGATTTCATAATTTTCCCTGTGTTTGGATACTGGACCTAATTATATGCCAAATATCATCTTTAAAGCATATCTGGTGTAGGCCCTACGTTTTTATCCGGTCTAATGAAAATTATAGGCGTTCCTGCTATTTTACGGTTTTTGAACCGAAATAACTTTTTAACCGTTTATTTCTTAACGAAAAGCAAAAAACTTGTTCTCTTAGAATTCTCTATATAGCGTATATTTAAAAAATCAGTACTGTAGCTCTTTTCGTTCAAAAGATATTTCGGGGTCAGATCTGCTCTGATTTTTCGATAAGTAATAGTACTGTAAGCGCGAAGGCAAAAAACCCCTTAAATTCGGCCAATCTCATAGACTTTCTTTTAATAAATTAATGTATACAAGTTTTATAGTTTGCTATAAATTTATTTAGGGTCGATCCGCTTTATAGTGCCGATCACGGTTCGTTCTCGGTCCGATCTCGGTCTGATAATATTAAGCGGTAACATACGGTTCATAGGAAATAGTTGACTGAACCGGAAACAGAGACACATTCACACTATCATTCACATGCCGTTACAATTTCGATCTCATTCAAAAATATTTATATTCTTCGGGACTTGACTGTGACCGATAGTATGAATACACACATTGTTTCTTAACTTAATAATATTTTACCAGACCGAGATCGGACCGAAATCGAACCGTGATCGGCACTATAGTGTGGATCGACCCTTAATCGTATACATTATGTAACAATGTGTACAAATAATTTATATTAAAAAAAAACAACTGAAATACACTTAAATATTTAATTGTAAAAGCAATCGGCACGCCAGTTCAAGTAGCCGAGCCCGTACTTGGAAACTGGGAGGTTATGGGTTCGAATCCCGACATCGGCAGTTTGTCAATTATAAAAAAAAAAAAAAGGGGCGGTTAATTGACTAAACTGTCGGCGTATGGACAAGAACGAAGTAATCGGCTATGCTTGAGAAGGTTTTCTGCAGTTTCCTTCACGAACTCCAGATGAATATCGGCATAGTTCCTATCATAGTCGGCTGCAGCCGCATATCCTACCAATTCCTAGTCTACTCACAAATTCCTTCCACTCCACTCACATCCTCACATCCTAAGGCATCACAATGGACCTTATGGTCGAAGTGTAGCCCATCCAGGGCAGCCTTTACAATCTCAAAAGGCACGCGCCCGGTTGAAAATTTTTTGCTTATATTTAACTCGCTTCCACCATATTAGTAATATCGGATTTGTGGCATACTTTCAAATCCCATAATGAGTTCATCTAGATGATGCCATGTGGTATTATCAACAGAACAGCACACATAAATTTAAATCGATTTGACAATTAGAATTGGATGAAATGTGAAGATGTGAAATTAAAAGTTTGGAATGTTGATAATATGGAACATATACTATTCTTTCATGTTTTCAAAAGAAAATTAGAGAAAATAATCCAAAGTTTTGTTGAAGAATTGTGTAATCGAAATCACGTATTATTTAGTATTTTTATATTGGTTTCAAAAGCCAATTATCAATTTTACCTTTAGCGATATTTCCTAGACGATTAACGTAAAACGTGACTAAATATTTTCGTAAGAAAATGGTACAGCAGTAAATTGTATTGGTGTTTTGTAATAAATTTATTAAATATTTAACTTAAGGATGTACGAGCGCTGAAGCTTCGAAAATATAAAGGTTTGATTGTTTTTTACATGTAGTTGAATTGCATATAAATCAATTATAAAAGTTTCAGAGGAGGGTTACGGGGATCTTACGGAATAAATTATTTAATGTTAAAGTTCGAGTTTTAATGCATTGCTCTTATGGAGAAAACCGTGAGCATCGACATATTTTGATAATTTTCACTTGGAATAAAATAAGACGAATATAAAAAAAAAGTACGCAATAGAAAATAGAAATATTAATAAAGAGATTGTTCGAAGAAAATTCCGGTATGACGGGCTTAAAAAAATATATTTAAGAAAAAAAATGAGATTTCGGGTACACTTAATTTCGGAAATCTCAGTTTTTTTCTTAAATATATTTTTTTTAGGCCCGTCATACGGAAAATAATGAATTTTCTCCATTTAACTTAAGACAAAAAAAACTAAACTTTATTGTTGAGATAGAATACTAAACTTTTTAAGATTTCGAAGAATTTTTTCAATGGACTAAATCTAGTGCACGTACATCCTTGAGAAGAGTGCTTCATCATGGTTGTAGGTTTCAAGAGCTTTGTGCGGTGAAATTTACTTTAATGATACGTTTCATTATTCTCTGAGAGGATAACTTACACAAATAGTTATCCTGTTCGAGTGACGTCTCCATTAACCAATATGTCGCCAAATATTTCATGAAGTTTATTATGGAAGCGAGAGGTAACCATTTTTTCGGAAATCGAATACAAAAGTCTTTAGTAGTATTGTCTATTTGTACGTTACAAGTACAATAAGTATGATTTTTAGCGAATTTCCTGAAAGAAAATAGAGCTATTGATCGGTACGAGCTTCAAAATTTTGCAAAAATTTCTTCAAATGTCCATCGATCCTACCTAGTAGATGTCGAAAATCATCATCTGTAAAATTTATATATATATATAAATATGTATATATATATATGTATATATATATATATATATGTATATATATATATATATATATATATATATATATATATATATATATATATATATATATATATATATATATCTAGCGGTCACAATTTTAATCTGATTGGAATCAAATATGGTTTTTGAGGCGCATTTCAAAAAGTCAAGTTCGTTAATGGGTAAAATCGGACAAGGGAAAACGGAGGTTTAAAGAGAGGGAGAAACACAAATTTTGGCATATCTCAAAACATATCACAAAATTTATTAGAAGTAAAGTTGTAGGAACTAAGTTTTACTGCAATTTTATTTCGTATCATTTTTTCTGTTACACGAAGATTTACAGAAATATTGACGGTTTAAGATTGAAAATTAAATTCCTTAATATCTCTGTACACATTAAAGTTTGAGCAAAAATGATAAGGTGATGAATTGTAGCGAACATGATTTTCTTGTTTTCTTTGAAACGCATTTTTTGATTGTTCTAATATTAAGAGAGATATTTTACATTTTGTGTTTTCTTCTTTCTACATGCCCCCCCCCTCCCTTTCCCCTTGACGTATGTCATTTATTAATAAAATTGGCCTTGAAAATACTAAAATCATATAAGACATTTCATTTTGATCAGACTAAAATTATGATCGCTAGAAAGTGATTTATGTATTCTAAGTAAATTCGCTAAGTTGAAGAAGCCCCTGCGTAACGAATTTTTTACAATCGTTTCATCCCAATCTAATAACCAACAAACATTATA
Source organism: Nineta flava (assembly GCA_963920215.1). Classification (NCBI taxonomy): domain Eukaryota; kingdom Metazoa; phylum Arthropoda; class Insecta; order Neuroptera; family Chrysopidae; genus Nineta; species Nineta flava. The sequence continues at coordinate 30,633,654 of OY986044.1, read as the reverse complement.
AGAAAACAACCAAAAACAATAGCTGCATTTCCTTTGGAGGAAATTCGGTGAAAATTATGAAAACCATCATAATATAATGTGACTTCAAATAATTTAAATTCTTGATCCGACTTATAAAATTGATTGCATACTATTTAAACAGTTGTTTATGAACGATATATAATTGATCATGATTATTATAGCAGACAAGTGTATATTTTTACGTAATATATAAACTAGATACTCCACTACCAAATGGTTAAAGTAAGTGATTGATTGTGACAGTTAATAATACACTTCAGCAGGTGGAAAAGAAGAAAATCTAATATTTATTCAGTACTTTTTTTTTTTATAACAAGCTGATTTTTGTTGTTGTTTTAATATATTGAAAATAAATTAAGCTGTCTATAAGATTGAACTTCGTAGGATGCTCTCAATTGCATTTGAAAAATAAGTAATCTGTCTTTCATAGAAATTGTGAACAAATTTTAGTGAATAATGGATAAGATCGTTTGAAATTCATTTGAAATTATAAAATCTGTCCTGAGTTCTATACAGATAATATTCAATGTAAAGAATATACAGAATGGAAGGTGCTTCAGCGAATTTCCTTAGAATACATAAATCACTCTCTACTGGTCACAATTTTAGTCTGATCAAAATGAAATGTCATATATGATTTTAGCATTTGCAAGTCCAATTTTATTAATAAATGACATACGTCGAGGAGAATGGCGGGAGGTATAAAAAAAGAAGAAAACTCAAAATATAAAATATCTCTCTTAATATTAGAACAATCGAAAAAAGCGTAAGGAATAAAGTTGTATAAAATCAAATTTGCTACAATTCATCACTTTATCATTTTTGCTCAAAGCCTAATGTGTACAGAGATATTAAGGAATTTAATTTTCAATATTAAATCGTCAATATTTCTGTAAATATTAGTGTTACAGAAAAAATGATAAGAAACAAAATTACAGTAAAACTTAGTACCTACAACTTTACTTCTTACAAATTTTTCGATTTTTCAAATTGTAAGGGAGATATCTCAAATTTTGCGTGACCTTTTGAATACCAAAAGCGCGTCAAATACCTAATCTCATTCCGATAAAATGAAAACTGTGACCGCTAGAGTGATTTCAGACACACATATATATATATATATATATATGTCCATAGATATATATATATATATATATGTATATATATATATATATATATATATATATATATATATAAT